>OW796093.1:11488379-12088379 GCA_941860345.1 Chrysodeixis includens | reverse complement strand
TTATACACACTTCCATGAATATATTTGTTCTGTCTGTTAATAATGGCAGTGGATTACCTTAAGAGGTTTTTTGGCAAATCAGATTTATTACCTAAATCAATTTACATATTATATTATATTATAAGACTAAGTATACTTTTGCTAACAAACTTAATACCAAAGCTAAACATTAAGTTTATTGGTAGAAAACAATCAATTTTAGTTCGATAGTTCTGTATAAACAAAGTTTACTTATTTCTGGCCTGCACAGAATGTATTCTTCTATTCAATCCTATTAGAGTGTTACCGTGTTACCTCACCAAACGTTCAAAAGCGACGATCAAATGTCGGTCGATCATCCGTATGTAGAAACCATCGATCGCAGTCGATTTCGTCAATCGAAGATGCTTGTTTTGAAAATAGCATTAATCGTCTCATGATATTTTATATCTACCTTTTAAGCATCTATCCACCCCTTTTGGGTCCTCATGCCTTCCAGCCGAAATCGTTCAAAGGCTCCGCGCAAACGGGCCACCGACTGACGGCCACTGGTGGCCAGCGACAGACACTTTTAAACATACTTTTTGATATAATAATATTTTGTATATATGCGCCGCACACCTGAAGCTGGCGGCGGCTACTCGCTATAGCAGTATCCGCCATCAAAAAGTATGTGTAAAGTACGTTATTGTGGCTTTCACTGGCCACCAATGGCAGTGGTCGCTGGTCCGTTTGCGCCAAACCAAATCCATCACCCTTTTACACCTCCATCGGTTCAGTAATGAAGAATGACCTTTACCTAAGTGGAAATCAGTATATTGTGATAAGAAATTATCAACCACATGTAATACGTTAACCAAATATTTCCATACGTGTAATGTATTCAAATTACATGTAATATTTGCATAAGTACTGCCATTACGTCCAGCTTACTCCAAAGCCGTCAAAAGTAGGAAAAAAATATATGCCTTGCAAAGAAGTGGAGTCATTTAGAGAGCGCCCTAATAAAGTGCGTTAAAACCATTAGTACGGTACTTTAATTAATAATGCGTTTGTTGAACTTACAGCTGAGAATTTTGAACACTGCAATAGTCAATTAACACCAAAGACCGTGGGAGGAAGATTAATTATGAGATGGGTCATTGAGACACAACTCATTGATAACGGAGTATGAACCAAAACAGCGGCACGAGAGCTCTCAACAAAGTATTCTAAGCTACTTTAGAAATACATAAATGAGTAGCATGGATATTTCACTCCATCCAAAAATTTGACGAGCGTTTGAATTGACGTTAAGAATCGTTAACGATTGAGGAAATGTCATTTGGCTAGAGGGATACAATTATTAGGGTTTGAATTCGAATTCTTGCATGTTTAATGAGTAGGTAGTAGGTATCTAAACTCTTTATGCAAATTAGTTACACAAAACAGGTTGGACAACAATAACTTGTTTTCTATTCTTGCTCGGAGTTTTAATAAGGTAAAGCAAAAAATACTCTCGACTGATGAATCGTTTGATTATCTTCACTATTACCACTATGTTCAAACAAACTACTAAGTAGCCGTCCTAACATTTGAAAGATTTGCGGAATTAAATTCCGTACATGTTCAAAGTTAGCACTGACCTAGCTGAGTAGAATTTAAAACAGTGTTGACCCAACTGCTTAGCTTCCACTTCTTGACATTCGAAGGATTTGCTAAAAATACTTTAAGGACAGAATTTGTAAGCATGCATTAATGTTTTTAAATGTCTGCCGTGAGTCTATTTTGTTTCTAATCAAATTGATTATCTTATGTGTTCAAATTAACATTGCTGTTCTTGGGAAAGTCTTCAGCCTAAAAAATCGTCCAAACCAACCTTTTTTCATCATTACACTAGTTTGAGATTCCAAAGAAGTTTTTTACCTAAGCTTAATAAAACATGTGTGTAGACGTCGCGGTCAATGCCTACCTAATTATAAATTCGCAAACACAACGCTCCACAAAAACAATCATAAAAAATGTCTTTTACGATGTTAGTACGTTGCCTACACGTGTTGTTGGCCTGTCGCCAGATTCCATCTCAGTTTTCAATCAACAACTGCTCTTCAAAGGTCCGTACAGCATTTAAGCACTTAAAACAGTTAAAACCCACCTTGAACTCTTATTACAGACCAGTTTAAACGCTACGATTAACCGCTAACCTACCTATTTAACCGTCAATGAAAACGGTGAAGATAAAGATAAGGTGGTGGAAGTCCGTAACACCGGTCTTTGCTAACACGTAAGGAGTGAAGAACTTTGTTAATGTCATTTGGAATAAAAACTTTTTGGTCCTCAAAGCTGGGTACAAGTTAAAAAAAACCTACATAATCTTCGTTGTAATAGACACAAATCAACGTCTAGAAACTTAACTAGGACATACTCAACATAATAGAATTCATACCTTTTTTTTGGGAAAGTTAGTGTCTTCAGTGAGATTCTGACATCCAATTTTGACGCCTTTACATTTAAATAATTCAGAACTGTAATAAAGTATTCCCACATGTTTTACAACTGCGTGGGAACGAATATACAATTCGCTTCAGGATAATACATTTCCGCAGACAACAATTAAACAATTTATATTAATAAATAGAGCCCATTGCAGAATCACGTGTTAATAAAAACGGCTGGATTAAGGAATAACTTGACACAAAACCGCAACAAAAAGAAGTATTTTAATTTTATACGAATATCAAATTATGTGCAACCTTTTTGTTCATAACAAAACAAACTAAATGTCGCCTAGGTCAACAAGATATTAAACTGGTTATAAAAACAATCCGAATATAAACTAATCCCGAAATAAACTTAGTAGGTACCATGGACACGAAAAGAAGAAGATCCCGAAATAAGTTAATGACACCCTAAGGTAAACATAACCTATAAATTAGTTTAGAAGTTACTCCCATCGGCGTTATTGACGCACATTTAACTCCTCTCTTTGGTACAATTTCCATTTATTATGTATTGAATAAGTAAACACTTTTTACCCAAGTTATTATCAAAATATAACCTACTATCACAAAATAAGTATGCGTCGCCTGGCCAGCCAGGGTCACGTAGAGCATGCGCGTGCGATCCCGTGACGCTGTCTCAGGTAGTGGAAGGGGCCCGGGGTGTTTTTAGTCGGTGGGAGTCCGACATATCCCCACGCCGTGCCCTCGCCTCGGCGTGGTTTGAAGTCATTAGCGTTTCACCACGAAAAAAAAAAGTATGCGTCGCCTACTACGTCATGGTTTTTCCGCATGAAACCTCTGGATTGGTAAAATCTTTTAATGAGAACATTACAGTTCGCACATCCAAAGATGACTGGCTTGTCAAAATATTTGAATTTCGAATCCAAAGCAGGCGGCAATTGTTTACAGTTTATATTCTAACATCCTGGCGTTCTAGACGTATCTAAACGGCTTTGTAGACGTAACGCTCTCGTGAAAGAACATAATAATTATGCCGACGACGGCCTAGAGAAACGTTGCTCTATGCCAACTCGCTCAACAACTTCAAGAGCCTTACTTTAGGTAGTGGTAATACCCGTGTTAGGCTCCCTGTTATCTGGACAAACCATGCAATTACCTACGTTTTTTTTCTATTGAAAATCTTTAACAAGTTTCGGTCTTGCTCACTGTTTTGTCACTAGAGAGGCTAACTTTAAAGCCTTTAGCCTGTTTAAATTAACTGCTTAGAATAACTACTAAATGAGACGGTTACCTGTTTGAATGTTAATTCAAACAGGCAACCGTCTCATTTAGTAGTATTCAAACAGGTAACCGTCTCATTTAGTAGTTATTCTAAGCTAATAGGTTAGAAGAAAAAGAGGTTTCAGTTAAGTTATCAAATACGATATTATCACAGTCTAAATATATTATTGTCATAATATTATTGTGATGTAAAATTACCGCGCAAATCACTCAGTCCTTATCAAACAACGTTCCTAATTTTCAATGGTAGAACTTCAATCACAAAAGGCTATTTACAATCGCTACGAACTAAGTGAAGCTCGGGTTTTTGTCATCCTCATTCAAATGCTTAGCCTCAATGTTATCCTGTGTCCATTCTGAATAGATAATCACTTGCAACTGATTGCTGATAACTAAACGTCGTTCAGTCATGTGAAGGTCCCGCATTGTCTCGATATAATCGTATCTTTGATTCGCATAGATGGCCCACTTATATTATTTGCAGCGTGTTACGAACAACATATTGTTGACGTGGTGACCTATACCACTCAGCTATCCGTGCTCATCATACTTTCTTAAATCGTAAGAAAGATGCGATAATTCCTAAGGAGTCTGTGATCTAAATAGATTCTTTATCATGAGGTGCGAATAAGAAGGTATGCAATAATAAAATAATAATGCAAGATATTGCACGTACTGCTAATAGGCAGTCGATTGAAACTTGTCTTATTTTGTGAGTAGAGACAGAATCCACACATAAGCCAGAAATAGGAAAATTATAATCGTAAAATGAATCGAAGACAAGTCAGTTTACGGTAAATATGCTAAGATTTCCTCCATGAATTAGAGGAAGCTGAGAACACTAGCCTTGCAAATACAATATTTTTTTATTAGAACCCATCTGCTGAAACGAGATTAGTCTCAGATTATCTTTACGAATTATCTTAAATCTCTTGTATTGCTCTATATCATTGGGATTAATCTCTGCCACACATAAGCAACGTGGAAAACACGCTTTGTTTTGGCTTTTCCGTATTCTTTTTTTGAAACGCCGACTTTTTCATAATTTTAATTGCTGTAATCTGATCCTTCCTTAATGTGGCCAGGATTTATTTAATTTTATGGCTGTATTATAGTTTTACCATGGATATAATGAAGCTAAAAACTAATCGTTTTAATGATAGAAGAATAAAGCAGTAAAGTCATATCACCTCCTTTTTAAATCGGAACTATGATAGCCTTCTTTATAACTCCTATGATGATATCTTTAACGCTGTAATACTTTTGCAATCATCAATAAATGGATTATAATAATACCAATGTTGTCTTTGGCTGTAAAACACAATGAATTGTTAACTTTATGGGATGTTTTAAGGCCCTTAAGTTAATATGTACAATAATGATTGTGTGTATTGCGAAAATCTGTGATTGTAAGGAAGTTATCTTTGTTATACAAATGTTTATGTAATTGTCACGATTATGTCACCTGGTTACATTTGATTACGATTTATAGGGTAAGGAAATGTTAATAGAGTTGAATATATCTAAGTTTCTGTATGTATGTGGGCACCTTCGCCTAGCTGGAAGTACGGATGGCTGTTGGAGCCAACTGTGGCTGAACGGTGGCCAAGGGCAGGTCGCAAGAGTCAGGGACGACTGCAAGCACGTTAGTGCGAGGAAATAGGTTTTCTGGAAGTTTATAGGCCTAGGCCTACCCTCGCTCTCCTTTTATTGAGTCCGTGACGCACAAGAGAGTCGGAGTATGACGTAGGTCAGAAAAATGGGTGAAGCTTCTTGTCAGCAGTTCCAGTCTTTAGTGGCCAAGATAATTTTAATCTCGTGTTGTAATTAGTCTCATGTTGAGTTTTCGGTGTAGAGTTTGGTAATAAAATCATACTGTGTTTATAGTCTCAGCTGTTACTATCGAATGATGGTGTTTCTTTACATTTACTATGATTTATGTGTAACCGTATTATGAGTATTTTTTGTATCACCACGTTACCCTGACTACCTTTTTTGATGTATTCCTAACTATGATTGTTCTTTAATGTTACAGGAAAAGAAAAACAAAAGAGACGCGAATAACTTTAAAACAAACAATTGCAAGTCAAATATGGATTTTAAATCAAAGCTACATTACAAATGGTCGTGACCTCTAACCCTGAAAGGTTAGACCTTGAAACCTTGAAGATAAGATCTCGCGATCTGATAACACAATAACGGTAATCCAAACACGAACACACTTACCTTAATTCAAACGACAATGAATAAAACTAATGTGAATCATCATCATCATAATACTTAGGGTGAATGTCACTTTCTTGAAAACATGAATAAGTGTAACCAAATAGTAGTTACACAATGTATTTATGCGGTGCGCCTCTAGGTGCTGGTAGACTGTATTTATCATTTCCTACGTTCGCAGAAGTGTGAATGTGTAATCTTCCCTAACAGGATCACCCACTCAAGACTACTGACATTTCTTTAATTGTTAAAACTCGATTAAATCTTGTTTAAAAGTGACTCATTATAAAATGTTATTTTGACATATTTA
This sequence comes from Chrysodeixis includens, assembly GCA_941860345.1. NCBI lineage: Eukaryota > Metazoa > Arthropoda > Insecta > Lepidoptera > Noctuidae > Chrysodeixis > Chrysodeixis includens. The sequence goes on along the minus strand of OW796093.1, from coordinate 12,082,145 downwards.
AGCGACTATACCATCGTAAGCTATTTTAGAATATGATTTATCTAGAAAGTAAATATTGAAGTAAAATCGACCTCTGCATGAAAGATTTAAAAATGACAGCCTATGTTTAAGGGGAATCGAAGGATATACTGAGTTTTATTGACCCAAAACCAACAGATTGTATCTTGATTCTTTTTACCAAGGTTCCTTTTCCATTTAATTATCTTTAAATCTCCCCTTTGGTGTTACCGTTAAAGAAATAAATATCATAATCATAGTAAGACTCTCTTTCTGCATGTGACTTGAGTATTTGGTAGATTTCAGATACTCGAAAGTAAAATGGAAGAAAACGTACCATTATCACATTATATAATAATGTAATACCTACTAAATTACCCTATTGTCACATTGGCTTATCCTTAGATATAAGGAGTAAGGATAGTCAGGTTGTAAATGTTTATTTACGAGCCTCTTGTAAGGTTAACATATCTGTTGTTATAGTAGAATTACATACAATTTTAAATCGGACCACTTCAAAATTATCGGAATCACGAATTAGATGTTTTTGACGAGAGAAACATCTTACCGACTCATAAAGGTCAGATTAAAAAATCTCTAAATTATTCCTAGAATAAATTAAAAATGTATGTCAGACTGCCAGTTGACTCTACTTATTATAAAATATGTAGAGCAATGTCCGACAGTTGTTAGTTCAATGAAAACAAAAGCATGCGTCGCAAACATGGAAAACAAAGTGATTTGTTTGTTTGAATCATTTCATTATTAAACTATTCAGAATATCGGGCAATCGAATAAGTGGATCGTAATCGATTACATTTCTGTTCACCTAATTTTATTACTAGGTACAGGTAGGTAAGTATAGGTGCTTAAAAAGTAGGTTACATTATAAATAAATAGGTATTAGAACACATAGTTTGATGTCATTATGTGCATTCACCTAACAGATATTTCGTAAGAACGTTTTTAGTTTTTCCCTTCGATAAATATTATATGGTAATAAATAACTATCGTCAGGGGGATTCGTAATTCTATGTTAGGAACTCCGGTTGGGTCCGAAGCTAGTCGTGTTATAGCGATGAATTCGCGCGAGTAAACCGTTTTACACATAAATTATAAATATTATTTGCCGTAAATTAAAAAAAAACAATAGCTAACACTGGCACATATGGCCTAGATATATTATGTAAATTACGTTCTAAGAAATTGGTAATAATTATAATAATTTATTTAAAATGTAGACTGTGCTTAGACCAGATGACAGGTTTGATTCAAGGCAAGGGCACTAGACTGGACATTGAACTTAAAGAAATTCGGTTTGATATAATAATATGCATCCCATAATCCCAATATTTTACATTTATTGCTTAAACAAATTGATATTGTAAATGAAATTTATATCTAATTAAATGAATATATAATAGCGTAATACGTTTATCTTATTCGAGCGACAAATTTATTCCCGAGTCCGCTTCCCTATTCATAGAACTAAAGAAACACAAAAAGCTGGAACTTGTGCCAACTTACCTTAAGATGGAAATTAATTTAATTATAGACTAAAAATATTATTAACAGTCCGACACATGTGCACTAAATCCACAAATATCCTTTGCCACATAAACTGCCACTTGTAAAAAAAAAATAAACAATCGTGTTCCGATTTTGTATTTTCAAACCGATTAGCGCGACCGCTCCGCGGTACCACGAATGTGTACTGCTGCCAGATGTAAGATGGCACAACACATGAATGACTGCAGTAGTATTTACGTCATAAGCCAAAGAACTTTCTACTTTATACACCTTTCTTAGAGCTTAAAATCAATCGTATCGCTTCAGAGTCAGGCTACCACCAGCTGTGCGAGTAAACATGCCATTTTTTGTTTCAGAAGAAAGTTCTGTTTCACGTTCAGCGCAATGCCGCATTGTCGGCTTCTGTTGACCAATGAGGTTAAAGCTAGCAAGTGTTATCGACGAATCAAGAGTCAAGGGCGCGTGAAAATTTTACTACGGCTTTGTTTCCATTACCTACAGTACATTATTGAAAATCCTCGGCGATTTTTTGTTTTGGAATTAAAAGTGTGATTGTTGTTAAATATTGGATATCGCGGACGCATTGAGTGTCGGCGCCAGCATTAATTATGCAACGAACATACGCCAAGGATCGAAGTCCGCTCCTTCGCACACTTTCTCTAAAGTCTTTTTACTTTACAATGCGTGTGGGAAGCACGTTCGGTACACATACTTTTAAACGTGCTTTTGACGCTCACGCACGCGATTGGATTGTAGGAACTGCGTGAAAGCTCACGATAAAAATATTCCGGAAAATGGTTCAATGTAGATATAATTAGAATGTTACCAACCCATTTCTTTTTCGTGTGGGAAAGAATTTTCACGTAGTTATGAGTTCATGTTAAACTAGGTAGCTGTTTGCGTTTAAATAGATTAACATAAGTACTTAAATACTTAATGTTTTATATTTCAGAGCGAATTTGATTTGTTTCAGATAAAAGTTAGTTGTTAATTGCACACTGCACATTAAAATTTGTTATGGTTATTAATAATACATTCCGATGTTTTGTGTATAAAGGTCTAATTTTGAACAATGGCCGGTTAAAAAAAAATAAGCGAGCAGGTGATCGCTACACTAGCAATTTAGGTCACAAACACTTTCCTTCCTTCTAAAGGTGTTCAGGAGCACCTAAAGAAGACTGTTGCAGTGGTGCAAGGGGGACGGCACCATATACGACGTAGAGCGGCATCTCGCTTGCACAACAGAGGTGATAGTAGATAATTTGGGAACAAAGGGTGCATTCCTAAACATGAGGACCTGACTGTTTATATTCCATCAGATATTGTGCTTTGTCCTTTCACAGTCTTCCTTCCAGAGAAGTGCTTTAATTAACAGGTTAAATTGCAAGGTTATGGTTAAGTTATGATCTACATGGATTTTTTAATGGATCTGAATTCATTCTGAATTCTCATATTATTCTGAATTTGACCAACAGTTTTTTTGGTGGATAAGCAAAAAAAAGGTATCCTTCATTATGCATTTTAAGACAGTGTCACGGTCTAAAGACTAAAACTACATTTCTTTCAAATGATCTACTTCATCGTGTTAATAATGGGCTATAAACATTTTACGTGACTGTTGTACGTGTTCATGGTTAAGATAATCAATTGATGACAATGATACTGGTGTCTTTTAATTAGTTCCAATTTTACGGTTGTAACTTTTAGCGCTGTAACTATCTCATATCCGCTAAGATATAAATAAACGCTGCGTGGAAAATACGTAGAATTATCAATGGTCATTTTTTACTTAATACCATCTTGATTAAGTTAAGAAATCAATTAGTAATTAAGCAACTTGGGATTACAATTATTTTCGTCGTGGATGTTTGACTAATGCGTAAAAAAAGCTCAACTTAGTGTGCCATTTACGATACAGTCGTTACCAAACTATAGTAAGTAAGTAGACTTGGTAAGTAATAGAAAAAGTTTATTGATTACTTCATTAGCCTTTATCAATGGTTCTATTATAAATTTAATGTTCTCATAAGCACCAAATTAATACTTAAGTATTAGAACTGATCCTGCTGAACAAGAGTGTTCAGTGGAACATGAAAAGATCTAATCCTAACGTAAGAACCTATGGTTGATAACCTTATTGCTCCTTTCCTTGTTTCAAGCATAGCAATTAAACAAAAACGTGTGATCGATATTCAGCTACACGAAAAATATCAGGCGCTTTGATTCTTTTTCAATTATTTATTATCAAAGCGTAACATATAAGGTAAATTTAATAAACCTGACTTTATGACCGTTTTATGCCACAAAGTATTGAATCAATATTTGCTGCTTTATTCGAAACGCAGGTATGTTGTATACTCTGTCCCTACTTTATTACTCTATGAGAATGACCTCACCGTGCGTTCGAAACATAAAAATTGTAAAAAAACGTACCGAAATCAAGCCATCTAAAAAAATAGATTATAATTATTTTTATGTATTAGTTATCGCATCTATTTCATTATTTAATTACCACAGCATATTGTAAATATTCCATCATAAGCCTTAACACTCCAAACATTTATATGCGAAAAAAACAATGCGTCATTTTTATGGAATAAAAATTATGAACGCACTTAGTTTTGACGTTTCGTTAATTTTCCTGCGCTAAAGGAGGAATGAATTAGTCGTAATTGTTATTTTTTCCTTTTAGTTCGGTCTAAATTCTCATGCGAAAGTGCATTGTTGACAATATTTGTGTATTCTAATTGCATCGCGGGAGACTATAACGTTAAAATTTATTGTAAGTGGTGTTTTGTTGAGAAAAAAATCAACTTTTTTATTTGTGTTTCCATGATATTTGCAATGTTTTATTCGTGTGTGGACATCTCAGGAAGTTATTGTTGTCGATAAACACGTGATCCAAGGCTGCCGCTTGTCTCAACAATTAATTGAATTAACTTATTTGCGGTGGTCTATGACATTTTATAGTTTTCATGTACTAGCATTAATTTTTATGGAAGAGTAAGTAATGTTTTGGTTACGAAATTTTATTGTTATCATCCGCAAAACATTTTCTTTGTGCAACATTAAGTTTTGTGGTGGTGTTTGTTGGTTACAAGTTTCTGAACTGGTATTAAGTGTATTTATTAGGTCATTGACTGATAAATGTATGACACAGTGACCAAATTGCCATTTTAGATAAAACCTATATTGGTGTCTGATGTAAAAAATCAAGGTTATATAAATAGCTTTATTCTAAAAGTAATCTACATATTCATATTCACCTTGTGTGACATTGCCACAACTAAAACAAAGACATGAAAATGCAAAATTATATGTTTACTTTGCTTGAAACCATTCATAATACATGTCTGAATTGGTTTTACAAAAACATGTCTGATACATTGTTAAAACATTCTTGTAAGCATTACCTGATGACACAAGCAGCAGTACTTAAATAAAAATACAAATATGTCCTAAAACTTTGTAATTTAGTATCTTTTACTCACACATAGTTATTTGCTAAGAATAGATACTTAGTGCAAGCAATGAAGCATTTGATGTGAGGTTTGGTAATTCTAGAATAATTGTTTTAGTTATGCTTCAATAAGTCCACTTAATGGGGAAATAATGACAAAACCAAGCAAAACATTATTAAACCCAATTGTGGTCTCTACACAATACTGGCACAAATTACTATAAATAGCATGTAAAACTTAGAAAAAAAACTATTTATTCTAATTGTTAAACATTTATTGTATCTTTTACCTAGCATGAAGTATGGACAAAGAATTCATCACTCAAATATTACAAAATTAATACTTTCAAAAAAAAATATCACACTTCAATAAGAATTCCTTTTCTGTAGCAATCATGCTGTACTCATTCAGAAAGAAAAACAAATTATCAATTATTACTTAAAATGCAATATTCAATTATCTATGTCAGGATGAACAGCAAATAGGATCTGTTATTGATAATAATATTCAACTATTTCCAATAAGAATGTGTCATAATGAATCATAGTAAATGCATTTGATTAGTAACTTGTTCTAAGTAATAAATAGTATAAATTTTATATATTAACAATAGCGCTTACAATTTTGCTATGATTTTATTACAATATTGATATCCACTGTATCATCTTCACAATCCCAATGCTTAAGTTTTACTTGAAAAAGTAGCATTAATGTGGTGTCATGATACTGCAATAATATCTATATGAAGTTACCAAAACACCCAGCAAACCACTTCGAACTGATAAATATAGGCTTTTACCTGACTCTTTATCACTACAATTTAATAATAATTGTTATTGAACAGAATTGTGGTTAAATGTTAGTTCGTCTGCTAGTTGAGGGTGTTGGCTGTCTCCATACCAAATTAATAAAAAAAAAATCTCAAGCCTTACAAATACAATAGAATGAAGGCATAATGCCTTTATAAAACCAGTCTGATATTGATGATTACAAGTGGTAAACAGGAAACTGATGTTGCTTTTATTTGTAGGTACAAAACCATGCACCCGCCTCCTCTGCCGCACGCCACCATAGGAGCGCATGAGACTTGAGCACAGAGTGTCGCGCGTGCTGCGTGCTCAGCCATCATGTTGGGACTAGTGCTCACCCTCCACCTGGCGCTGCTGACGGAGTCATTCGGCAATGTCATCGTTTACACACGGGACACTCCTCATGTTGTGAGTACTATTGTTTGATAATTTAGCTTTGTAGGGTATAAAAGGCTTTCAAAGAGCATGTCCAAAATTAATATGAAAGCCAGTGTTGATAGGTCAAATTCTTAGTTGAAAAAATTATCAGTGCTGCACTCTATGAGCCTCTAAAAGCAGGATTATTGTTAAGATAGACAACAAGAGATGCTATTCTACACACTGCACAAAACTGTGTTTTGTTTTCACACTCTGTTTTGTTCCAATTCTACCCAAAGCTCGGACTAAAAATCATCAATTAGGTCTGCCTAAATAAATACTTTAATAAAAAGAACATGTGTTAGTTAAGTGGATACATGGACAATTACTTGACAAACAGATATGTACTGGTATATGTATGTATCATCTTAATTGACAATTAGTAATTGATCCAAAAGGAAGTGTTAATTTATTTGTGAGACTTGTTCTGGTCATCTGTAATAACTGCTAAACGCTTTTGAGGCTGTAGGTACTATATATGGAATACTAGGAAGATAGATAAGATAAAAATAAAGATAAAGTGAAGAAGAAATTTGTTGGTGTTAGTATAATGTCTGTGTAAGTACATATTATATATGATACAAGTCTAGTATTCGAACATTATGTTGTCACCATAAGAAATTATAGAAGTTGAATACATAGAGCTGAAGTTTGAGTTTTTAACATAATTACATGACATGTGTAATTATGTTTTGATCAGCTGGACATGATATGTTTAATAATGTTTCAATGCAATCAGCTGGAAATGTTTGTATCAACATATCAAGTGTCATATATTTGGATGCTAGTACTTGTCATGTCCTCGTTGAATTAAATATTGTTAAATAACATAATAATATGTAGTTATTTAGCTTTTATTTTTTAAACCTTTATTATTAAATAAAATTTGTAATGGTAGTTTTTCAGCTTTTATGTTTAATCATATTATATTATTATTAATCATATTAATTAGTTTTTTCTAATTTGTTTGTGGATTTTCCTTTAACTAATATATGAAGGGTTTTTTCACCTATTGTTCTCGTTACACTTCCGGGCTGTTATATACCGCTGTTACATTTCATCTAATGATCAAGTTATTTTAAAACTTATTTCTCTTACAAATAAAATACTAAATTCACTAAAACTCGGCTCGGCTTGGTAATAAATTATAACAAGCATTTCCGTGTAGTAACGAAAAGTGATTCAGCTACAGCTGATATATTACGTGTGGAAGTCAAATAGGGGCAATGAATTACATAAGCAATGAACACTTCTGATAATTGCGTGGAGAAACCAATCAACCTGATGTATCTTTAACCCAGGAAGTTCCACTGATTTAATTTCAGTACTTATCGAGGAGATGACACCAGCGTCGATCAGAAATGAACGTTTTTATTTTTGACCTGTTTGTCCTCTGTGCACTCCTAAAGTAATAATCAGATTGGTATCAAACTTTAATATGTTATTCTAACAACCGTCCTGAGTGTTTTGGGCCCTAAAAACACAATTTATATCGCAAAACGCTTGCCACAACGAGAACGAACTTTTTAAGAACAAATGTATTTCCCTGGAATTTGAATTCGAAGAATAGATTATTAGTTATAAGCCGTGTGAATTGTTCTGCGTATTTAAAAGAAACATTAAAGCTGAAAGCTATCGCTATTAACCTCAACTATGACCCAACAACATGATTCACACATATACTGCAGGTTATCGCCAAACCGGCCATTTCGAGTGTTTATCCCTCTGATCTGCAAACTACCTAGTAGATGTTTTGCAAGGGTTATCTCCGCCACTATTATATCATCGATTTTAGTTCCCTTGATAAATAGTTGGTTTATTCTTATTGCTCATTTGACTCCGTTTCGCGAAAAACAGTGCAAACCCTTAAATCAGAGACAGAGAAAGTGTTCGCGCACTTTTAAGCATTCTCTTAACGTATCAAATTAATCCTCGAAAAAGGCGATCATTTTTTGTCGTTTCCAAACATGTATGCACTTTATTCCCATACTGTAAAAGTTGATTTTCGCGTGTTTTATAAAAAGCTGCCTTCTTCTGCTTTCTGTCTTCGCTAACCCATAAAGGTAATTAGCCTAGTGCCTATTAAATTATGGGTTTTGCGCTTTAGGCTCCTAATGTCGATTCTCGGTACCTACTGACCTTAACTATGCGAAAAGGTGATAAACAAAAGACCTGGAATAATTCGATCCCTTTAGAGCCGAATAAACACATGAAGAGAGCGCATTAGGAGACTTGCAGTTACCGCATATAATAAATCTAGACAATAAAACGACTGCTCTATGCAACGTCAAACATTTTAGTAAAAAGTATAAACAAAAACTTGCTATTTAAGTTTTTAACTGTTTGATATTGAAGGCTATTTTACTGTATCCATTACGATGCCACCATACTTATTCAATGACAATATCTCTAACTAGACAACTGGGTGACGTTTATCCATAACCTCTCATTTGCCTCGATTATCATTGAATTTATCCATTACATTAAACGATGTCTGACTCATGAGCACGACTCTTGTGAGTATAAAGTAACAAATAAAAACGAGCTTATTGGAGTCGATTGGTACTTTAGCCCCGACAGCCCCAAATAAGTTCATTGGCTTCCACAGACTGGTTTGCACTAAGATCTGCAAACACTAATGTGGGACAAGACTTGGTCTTATTTTCCTACCTGCGTTGATGTTTCAATGTTCTTTTTCAAATAAGGTCGTTATACCCGTGGTTAAGTCAAAAGCCTTTTTGGAATGTGAGAATCAGAATAAAAGTGTAAGTCTCGGAACGTATTTTCGCACACCTAAATATTCAGCTTGGCTATTTTATGAATCGTAAATCGTAAACGTAGAAACATGTGGCAGTGACGTCACTGATTTAAAGATCTCAATGCACCAGTAATATGTTACTCGCCTGGTACAATGTAGTCAGTATTGGTGTGACTCAGCCATACGTCGTCACGCGAAGAACAACGCCATTAAATAAACGTATGGGGGACGTTGACTTACAGACCTTACAGACATATTGTGCATTTGATCCTTGAATAGGGATCCTTTTATAGGGATTTTGATATACATTATGATCTTTGTACGCCGCGGCCGTACATATTAAACCCATGCTTTTGTTATAATGACTCATAAAATGGCTAAAGAGAGTAGTGGCAATCTCATTCGACTTGATTTCCCGACAACAAAGGAAAATTATCTTTCATTGAATTAAATCTATTCATCTGTATTGATTGAGTACGTTTTAAAGCATTACGATAATCTTAATAAATTCATATTATTGACAAACAAATATAAGTCAAGAACACAATATTTGATATCTTTACCATCAACCGATGCAGATGGTTCTATATACAGGCTTACAATGAATTATAAACTCTAGTGTTCATCATATAAGGTTTAAAATTGAACGATTATGCGGCATTAAGTAATTGGATATAGTTGAAACTTGGCAATTATTCGTAGTACATGTTTGTTACGTATCGTTTCTTACAGCTGTAATTATTTGGTATTCATAATCAGTTTATTGCCCGCTTACTATGCCTACGTTACGCTTTTCTATTTGTATGGAAAAAACTTGATAAAATTACCATTAAAAAGATTTTTATGCAATAGATGACAGATTGGTAATTGCCTGCACGAAGATGTTATTCTTATATCGTTCATGATTTTAATTATTTTGTTAAATTAAGTAGTTTTAACTATGTCCATAGCTTAATTGAAGTGATAGCTACAATACCCATTAGGTATTGGTACCGATAGGTACCCATTCAAATGTGTCGTTTTTTTTTTTATTTGGAATTAAATGTCAAATTTTGTGTAAATATCGAAAAACCCTTAAAATTCAAATATCTCGAATACTATTGAATTTCGGCCATACATATGGGGGGTTCAATTTGTTGCATTTGGCCCCCTTTATCAGCCCCTGACGGATATACGTCGAATTACCAGTAACCCTGTAGATGACAGATCTAGATCAAGATCACCTGCAATAAACTAAAGTATGTAATGTATATTCATCGTCAAGTCTTAAAAAATCTTTTGATTGTCTATGATTGCTTCAGTTAGGTAACTGTGTTTTATTATTGCAATTTGAGAAAGATCTACATTTATACTAGAAGAGCCTTCAGACCATGAAACCTATTTCTTCCGGCACCTTTTAACGGTAGACTAACAAAAATTGCCTATTCTATAAATAAGTCTAGCCTATTCCGTCTACATTGCTGACATGGCCTACAGTAAGGTTATCTGTCCCCATCTAGTAACTGCCTGTTCTAAGACCTCAGATAACTTCGTGAGTCGTGTCCAGCCGTCTCACCGCTACACTTTGTGAATACTTTGTAAGGGAATTACTGTTAGCTATCCAAAGGTTGAAATAATGTACCTAATTATAATCTGTAACTATCCCACTGCTGGGCACAGAACTCTTCTCTCTTTGAGTAAAAAAGAGTCAAACATTCATCTGGGGAAATGTAAATCCTTCTTGCCATAAAAGTTCCGAATAAATTGAGGAGTCTGCCACAGTACTAAATTTGGTCTGACCGAATTCGCATCACGTCTATTAAATAGTCTTTGATTTAAGGTTTTGTTAAAGTATTTAAAAAAGACAAGGAATGTTTCTTAATAACGTTACCTAATAAACATAATACAAAGTTCGAAGTTGTTTTATATTGGAATCCTATTATGAAAGCAGCTGTGTAATTCATTTAGTATTTTTTCATTGTAACTGCACATACCGTTGTGGGCTTTGGTAATATGTAATTCCTTATTTAATTAAGAAAATCGTGAGACACAAACGCTAATTCTGGTGTACAACTCAAAGCTTGAGGTTTACAATATAGATCAGTACAAAAAAACGCCAGCATACATTTACGTATTTATTTATTTCAATGAATCCGTGACTTATCTTTGATAGCCATTGATTCCACGCGTATTGCCCTCAAATACAATCTCGGCGATAGACATAGATAACGGAGAAGGTTGACATATCGCACAGATTAACGAGGAAGGACAATAAAAAAGGCTTGCGAAATTCACCTTTAATGCCTTGTAATAAAAACACTGATAAGAATATCAAGTACTGTAAGAATATCAAGTACTGTACATAAATATTGCAGGTGAAAATTAACTTTCGTCTGACTTAGTCAATCTTACAGGATTTTAATGTAAATCTATATATATAAAACTCTTCCGTTACTGACTGACTGACTGACTGACTGACTGACTGACTGACTGACTGACTGACTGACTGACTGACTGACAGACAACGCACAGCCAAAACTACTGGGCGTAGAAAACTGAAATTTGGCATGTAGGTTCCTTGATATATGTAGGGGTGCACTAAGAAAGGATTTTTGGAAATTAAACCCCTAAGGAGGTAAAAAGGAATCATAACGTTTCTATGAAAAATCTTATTCCTTGGGTTTATAAACTTGAAACTTAGCACAAACACGTATATGGTCAAGTAAATAAGTTTGTCATTATATTTTTTTCCAAACTACCCACCAATAGTGATTTAGGGGGTTGCGATTGGGTGACTGATTGACTTTCGCGCAGCCATAACCGCTCGGTGTAGAAGCCTAATATTTTGAACAAAGCTTCCTTTACTGACGAGAGTGAGCATTATAAAAAGATTTTTGGAAATTGTACCCCCAAGGGGGCGAAAAGGGGTTAAAAACGATTCTATGAAAAATGTTATTCCTTAGGTTTATAAACTTAAAAATTGGCACGAACACGTACATAGGCAAGTAAATAAGTTTGGTAATGTAAGTTTTTCCAAACTACCCTCCAATCGTGATTTCGCGGGTGCGATTCGGTGACTGATTGTTTAACGCACAGCCGAAACCTCTCGGTATAGAAGTCTGGTATTTTGAACAAGGCTTCCTTTAGTAACACAATTGACCACTAAGAAGGATTTATGAAGTAGCAAGACCTTAGGTAACGGGTGGGGGGGCTGGGAAGGAGATCAACTGATACTTTTAATTTTTCTAGACGATGTTTTTATCTCGCTTTACGAAAGCTGCATCATCCCTGAGTAACTCAAGCTGTATAATATAATTCAAATTGTAACAATTTTTAGCCTATGAAAGAAAGTCCTGTCGAGATCATTAAAAATCGCCACAATCCCAAATTACACGTGTGTGAAGCCGCGAGCGGAAAGCTAGTGTAAAATAAAATTAAATGATTTGGTCAAATTAAGTCGCGCAGTAGACTCTAGGCATTTATATTTATTATTTTTTAGTTTAAAATTCAACAACACTTTTGCTTTTATTTCCTTGCAAGAACTGTATAACGCATTCACTAGATGAATCTTTCAAGTGTAACAAGTACATTATAAGCCAATACAAAATTAATATAGTAAACTTAGCTTTATCTACAAACACACGGCCAAGCTTATCTTATCATACATCTAAATATGTTGACTATATTGTTTTCAAACAATGCTGCGTATTGCCACTGAAGGAGCACGTTCACGTGCAACGCCATCTGTTATTGTTTTACAGAAACAATTATTTTTAATTTACGACTTTGACTTACTTGCCTGTGCGCGCTTTCTCCCTGCAGCAATTTTTTTTTTTCAATAGTAAAATTAATACCTTTATTTTAGAATATTTATCGGTATTCCCAATTCAATAGCACTACATATAATTCTAACATAATTATAGTAACTAAATCTTCAAAAATATAATTATTTTCACTCCTGAGATCCTTAAATAGTAACTGTTTTTAATCTAGTGAGAAGTATCAGAAATCAGAATGTAGTTAGGGAAAAAGCTTGTAAATAAAAGCCATTTTATCTAAACTTATATTCAATGGTCAAAAATATAAACCTTTATCCTCATGTAATGAGAATGTTCTAGCTAATAATCTATTTTTAGAAACTTATTGTCTGTTTGTTCAAACATATCTGACATCAGCACAATATCACAGTAACAGTTTAAACAATATTATATTGTCACAGATATTGTTCAAGAATGATTCAATAATTATATTAACACTCGAATTACATTGAAATAGTGGAGTATTTCTGTTTGTTTTATTAAAATTTCTATTTAATAGCTGTAGCTTTAAATTCTTAAGATTGAAAACCGCTTTTATAGTTCTAAGCACTTATCATAGGAAAATAACCATAGGAAAGGTTAATTGGAAAAATGTGCTTCATGATGAGTTATTATTTTTTTTTCGGATGTATTTAATCTAGAGTATACCCCATACATCAATACAAAAGTCAACAAACAATTTAGTTTTATTTCTAAATTTCAAAGCTCTCAGCAGCAACTGTGTGAAACAATAAAAAAGTCCTTAATTGATTAGTTTAACCTACTTATTGCGTCCACGGGACATAACTAGTAGGAATTGTGTTACAATGTACTCAGCTAGTAATATCTTATCTCACATGGGGAATATTTCCACTCGATATCTGCCTGCCACCTATTACCGATCTCATTATTAAGTGATCAAGCTGCCAAGGGAGTCACATCCCTTCACTTAGTGTTCTAATTTCAAAATTAAATACTTTTTTTCTTCTGAATTTATTTAAAAAAAAAGTGGCCAATGATCTAGTGTGTGTTTTGTGAATCGATTAAAATGTGCTTCTATTTTACAGAATAGTGTATGATTGAGGATTTTTTTTTAATCCTCTACGTGTAAAAATAGTTCATTCAATTCTGTATCGAACTAAATGCAAATTCTATTAATAAACAAAAGTATGGAAGTTTCTATATATTCAGTGGCGACACTTTGTTTTTATTTGCGTTAAAAAATACTGTACTTGTATATGTTGGACTTTATCGCAATTTTAACCCGAGTTTTATCGCTAATTAAACTGTTGGGAACAAATATTCGAGATTTGATTACTCTATAAACTAGTTAGTTTTTATCAGTGATTGAACAACCAACGTACATGGACAACGCATGTGTTTCGCGCCAAAGTAGAAGTGGTATTGGCTGAATATAACATTCCTTTGCCATAGAATGTAAATAAAACGTGAATTAAAAAGTTTATTTTGGATTTTTGGTGGTTTAAAAATTAAAATGGACATGGAAGTGTTTCATCTGAACATAAATGCGGTGCAGGTGCTGTACCTGGCCGGGATGCAGCACTTTGTTAGTATCTCACTTATTTTCCAAAGAAATGGATTGATCCGGGTTTACCCGGATTACTACTGCAATTTTACTCATAAACTGCGTTATCGATTTTGATACGTTACATGTTTCTGCTTGTGTGACTTCAGCTTCCTTGTGGTGTTTCTAAATGTTCAAAATAATATATTTGCTCGTATAATTTTATGCCCTTTTTTATCATTTTTCTTAATCTAAGCTTTTAATTTTTACGAAAAGCTCCGTAATAGCCTCGGCACTGATATTTATTGCTAAACTATTTTAAATCTGGCAAAACGGTAATAATAAATTTTTACAAAGACCCGACATAACGGGACCGAAAAATATCATAAAATTTAATTACATTTTCCTTCGTAATTTTTTCACCTTTTTATTACACTAATTATTCCCCTTTCATAAAAAAAACTCCAAAAAATGTTGAATTACCTACTCCAATCACCAGATTATGGAGGAGTTCCGCGACATGCCGGCGTCGTTCGGCAACGACCTGCCGGCGGAGGGCCTGCGCGGGTTCCTCGTGGCGCCCGAGCCCGCGGACGGCTGCGCCGCGCTGCCCCTCCCGCCCACCGTCGAGAACTTCACGGGCAAGTGGATCGTGCTGCTGGCAAGGTAACATTCTACAACTGCCCTGCTGAAAGGACAAAGAAAAGATGGATGGATTGTATAAGGAACGATTTGAATGAATAAGAAGTAAATAAATATCTTGGGACAATATCCACAAGACACATCTGATCCCAAGCTAAGCAGAGCTTGTGTTATGGTAATCAGACAGCTGATAAACATACTATATATTTCTAAATATATACAAATTTATAGATAAATCACATCAGACTAAATGATAGTGTGACGTCTGATAGGGGAGAATGGAAGAAAAAAACGTGTTGCGCCGACCCCAAGTAAAATGGGATAAGGGCAGGAAAATGATGATGGTGTAGAACTGTCCTGTTGGTCTAGTGGTTAGTGACCCACCAAAGACAAATGTTTGTTTGATGAGCACGATCATTTGTTCAGTGTCTGGATGTAATTTATTTATAATATGTATGTATTTAGAAGTATATAAGTATGTATATCAGTTGTTTAGTAGTCATAATATAAGCTCTGCTTAGTTTGAGTCTAGATGGCGCTGTGTGAAAGTCATAGATTATTTAAATATTATTACAACTGTTTACTAACGCGTATTTATCGGGATTGACTAGTCTCGGACCCAAACAGCGTCCTTGATCATGAGCGACTCGATAGAAATGCCGTAAAAATGTCATAAATTTTACTTTATTACTTATTAAATTATAAATCTTTAACTAAACCATATTTACGATTACTCTTTAAATTTACACACAATCTTTCCCAAATCTGTAACAGTTCATAAGGCCAACTGTTTATAGATAATAGTGACTACCCGATAAATATAACACAATTAACAAAAGTCGACTAAAACCGATGAAAGTTAACGTAGATAAAATTATACTTTATAGTTTTATTGAATACACGGTCCACTATAGTGACATATTTTTTAATGTGTCACGACGACTTTACAATTTGTTTCACATTTGTATAGAGTTCTTTCTTATTTCTTTATTTATCGATTCATTATGGAGTACAGTACTTACTATAATACATCATCATTCCCTTACCCTTATCCCAATTATTATTATTTGGGGTCGGCGCAGCATGTCTTCTTCCACGCGTTCCTAACTGACGTCATCTCGCAAGAAGCACTCTTTGCAGCCATATCATCTTTCACACAATCCATCCATCGTTTCTTTGGTCGTCCTCTTCCCCTATATCCATCCACATGCATACTATAATACATAAATTCTTTAATTAAAGTATCGTGTTGTATTCGCCAGGTACAACTGCAGCTTCGAGCAGAAGGTGCGGAACGCTCAGGCGGCCGGTTACGACTGCGCCATTGTACACAACGTCAACTCCAGTGATTTAGGTATGACTAGCTTATGTTATACTATCTGTTGCCTGTAACTTCGACCGCGATAATGTCAGAGCCATTATTAACATCTGACGCAGTCTGTTAAAATGTAGCCTATGTGTTGATCCAGATGTCAGCTAACTCCATACCGAATTTCATCAAAATTCATCCAGCCGTTTGAACGTGAAAGTGTAACAAACATACATCCATGAATCCATACTTAAAATTTTTCGCTTTTATAATATTAGTAGGACTCTTCTGTAAGCAGATTGTACTAAATAAACTCTCAAGCTGTAAAGTCAAACAAAAAAATAGTACTCATAACTGAATGAAATCACGTTTATTTTACAATTTATGAGCGCAAAAAATGATTAAAATACATACGGAACTATGTAGATGTAAACATTGTACGTATATTCGATAAATATCAAAAACAGTTCCCTCTTTTAACATTTCTCATTAACAGTAAGTGCAAAGTAAAGAAAATATGTGCCTCTACTTACATAGTTAGTCAAAAATCATCAATGTGTAGATTACACTGCATCCTCTAAATAGTATTAAGTCTTATCCCGTCTAAATTAAGATCGATATTCGAGTGACAAGTAAAAGAATACCGGTTTGGCCGTTGAAAAAAAGCATGAATGAAGTTATGAAGATAGTGGCGCCATCTGTTACCAACTTATGAGAGTAATATAAACCATGCTCATCAGTAATTATGTGTACTGTTTAGATTTTTTCATTGATTATGGTCAGTTAGTCATCACTCATACTACAGTATAAAGACACGCAAAAATGTATTGAAAGTTTATTTCCTCTTGGGAAACCCCGAAGCATATGGCCGTGACAATGAACTCAAGATGAACCGTGCAAACAAAGCAGTTTGAAATGTTGTGAAATAAAATGCGGACTCTTTCGATAGTTGTGAAATAATTGTGGACATCCGAGTATATGGTGGTTATTGCAAGGTTGTTACAACAACACGCGTTCACACGGCTAAACTTACGCGGAGGTTTCGGAGGCTCGCAAACATTTTGTGTCAGTTTTTCCTTATCTGATTGCGCGTGTGTTACAACCCTAGAAACAAGGAGTGAAGTGGAGGTTTACAATTATTTACAAGTGTTATACATCTATTATTAGAAGTGTCAAGTGGAGGAAGTTACAATGAGGTGACGTATTTCGTAATTATATACCTTTCGTACATCAGACAATTGTTACAGTAAAACACGACTGTTAAATAAACTTACATATTAACTCACGGAACTGCCATAAATCAGGCGGCGTTTCATATCAAATAGTTCCATTACTTTTACCCCTTGAAATACCACCCCGTATATTTCGTTCCATGTTAAAAAGTGAATTTAAAAACCTTTTAATTTTCTTAAATATTTTCGCAAAGTATAGTCATGTTGTCTCGCTCACACAGTCCTGGGGCATCCCTACGCTTTCACAGTGAATAATGGTATTTATCTGTAGTTCTGTAACAGAAGTGTGATAAAGTTGTTTTTGCTCGGCCGGTGGAGGCGTACTTAATGTACTTCAGTGCTAGCTCATTTACAATGGAAATATTTACACCAGTCTCGTTTATTGTAAGTGTAAATAATATTGTCTAAATAGTGATTATTAAAATGAGCTTCAAAGTGGGCTGGTTCGTGGAACAGTGATTTGTTTGTTTTATAATTATATTTGGAATTGGTGACAATTGAAAACAGTTATTTATTAAAGCTAGAAACGTTTTAAACTTAATGACAATGTTTCCTTTCGGTTTTGTTTCGTCAACGTGAGTATAAAAATATAAGTATAACAGTATTTAATTTTATTAGAATACGTAAATTGTTGAGTTTCTTATAATACTTCTTGTTTCAACATATTTCACCTACATATATGGAAATTTAACGTATTGCAGTATTACATTTTCAGTGAAAATAAAGGAAACTGAAAGTACATTTTAGATCTACCTGTTAAAATCAAGTTGGTTTTCATTTGGCAATAAGGAACGAAGTGGTTTTATTCGATTATATATTACTAACTTTTGGGACGAAATTCACGTGATTTTAACTTGAGTTCGTGACGTTAGGCGTTCAGCACACCACTCCGTCTCCTCGTCCCCAAGGCGGAGAACGTCCATGTAGGATTTCCGCTTAATACCAAAAAAAATTGTTCTAATTACGGTAACGAGAACCAACCGAAAAAACAGAAAAACTGATTTACAACACACACACTTTCCTTTGAAATTACACTTAACTATAAAAGAGAATTCCATTAATAAATAATAATAAATGCATAACTATACAATATATTGGAATTTACACTTATTGTTTACACGATATTATTTTTATTGCATGATAAACATACTGTATGGAAGATAATTATAATAGTAATTTCCTCGTCAATTGTATAACGTTATAAATAGAATGGAAAGTAATTGCTTATCGTGGAGTATTTAAATATACTTCTTTCATAAATAAAAATGTGTACTGTATTTCTTCTTTTATAAAAACGACTCCCGCACTAAGGGATTTAATCCTTGTATCCCGGGGGATTTCGCAGACTTCCAATTCACGTACACAGAAACCCAGACTCAACACAAGCATTTGTGGAACGCACAAATACTTGTCCTACGCGGAAATCAAACCCGCGACAAGTCGCTCATAGTGGTAATTGGCATGGTGACCAATACCACTCGCTCTTTCCATGCAGTCAAATAATTTAATTATAAATTCAGAGTTAAGTTTTACTTAACTAAACGACAAAACAATGTTCTAAATAATGTTGTATTTTGGTACGCTCCTCACGGAATGATCAAAAGAAAATAGTTTACCACCTGTAAAGTATGATTATTTGTTAGTATTGTCATCTCATTACTCAAATCAACATATACAGATAAAATTGGTCATTCATGCCCAATACGGATTTTAGGGGCGTATTTCATTGACTAATATTATTCATTTAAGTAATTACTCATTAGATGAAAAGTTGCGTATTAAAATACATGTGCTAGAGCAAAACAATCTCTTGTGCACTTAATGCACCAATACATATTTCCATGAATAAAACAAGTTTATCACTTATAAATGTGTATCATATTCACAACTCCTTATTTACAAGAACTATAAAAAGTTGCTACATTTTATTAACAAAAACGCTTTCATTATAAAACAAAAGCTTGCTCAGAAGAAAGGGTCGCTTGTATTAAGCACACACTTATAACGCTCATCGTTAACCACACAGTAGGTACTATTTATATAACTATATATAGGGAGATAAGCCGACTTATCCTCTTGAAGCTAAAAAGTTATGTTGCAAAATATACCTACTGTAGGAAAAAGTATATGATGCACTATACCAACATCTGAGTAACATAATATTATCAACAAAGTTACTTAAGTTTGTAAAAAAATCTACTCAATGTAGAGTCACGAAGTAGGTATATATTCTATTTAATCCAGCTGGTAGGTATCGTTCCAGAACAAGACATTACCAGTTGGAAAAGAAAATGTACGTTCATACATATGAAGTATCAAATAAAAATTTCTCCTTATCAATTCGATTAACTCTGGTCATCACCAGTTTGTCAATCCATTGTCAACAAATCTCATGGTTGTAAGAATATCGGTCAACTAATCACTCTCTGGTATAACTGTACACCATTAAAATACTCAGTTTCCAGAATCCGAGGGTTAAAGTAATATTTTTTTTTACAGAAACTATGTCAGCAAAGAACCCAGAGGGGATAGAGATCCCCTCGGTGTTCGTGAGTGACCTCGCCGGCCTCATACTGGCGGAGGAGTATCAGTACAGCAACGGGTGAGTACTTATCATCATCATCCTAAGCTATCACCGTCCACTGGTGAATGTGGCCTGCGTTCCTTCCAAGCGGGCCTATTTTTATACTCAATACTCAATTATTTATTGCATTCCATATGTTACAAATATGGTAAAAAATACATAGAATTAGGCCTTGATTCTATTCTATTCTTGTTATTCACACCTCTTTGTGACAAGACAAAACAGGTGTTTTTCCTCATATAAAAAAACCGTGTGAAATGAAAAAATATTGCGTCCAAAAGTTGCGATTACGGATCTGCGAAACTGCGGTTTTAGACTGTCGTTTATAAATAGTCAAATTTATAAACGAAAAACTGAAACCGCAGTTTTGTATTGCGGTGAATACAATTTTTGTTATTTTAATTATCACAATCTGGCAATCTGAGTAACTTGTTGCCTGACATTTTTTGTCGTGCCACTGGCGGTATCGTCATGTGGTGGGTTGTGCAGCCCCCTCAAAAATGGTTGAGCTGCATGAGCTATTCGGGGCTTGCGTGCCGCCTGTTGGCACAAACTTCCTCAGATCGATCTGGCTCTTTCTTCTAAAGGCCAGTCCAGACATTTGTATTTGTTTACACGATGTGAAAACACTTTATTGTCTGGACTTTAAAAGAGGCGATGACCCCTGAGTTTGTTTCGACGTTTCTTCTCAAATGTGCTACTGTTAATTGCAGGTACTATATAATGGTGAACGGCGACCTGCCCTTCAACATTAACACGCACCTGTTGCTGCCGTTCGCCATCGTCGTGGTGCTCTGCCTGCTTATCATACTCGTATTTATGGTACGTTCTCGTGTTATATACGTATGTGTTGAAAACTGTTAATAAGACGTAAGAATAAGTCCCGTTTGTCGTCTAAAGTATGTGTACAAGTCGCGAAAGTTTAAAATTGTTGTTACTGTTAATTTCTCTAGAAGATTCTTTTCTACTATTCTCTTTTTCATTGAAAACCTTAAATCTTCACCTCAACATGATTTATAACAAATCTCAAGAAGATTTTTTACTGTGTCTCACGGTGCATGCCAGCGAGTTGTCGCAAACATTATAGTCGAATCGAATTACTTGATAAGATCCAACGTCTTCCGTATTCCAGATAGTGAAATGTATAAAGGACCGTCGTCGCGCGCGGCGGCACCGCTTGCCGAGCCGCGCGCTCAAGAAGATCCCCACCTGCAAGTTCTGCAAGGGGGACCCCTACGACACCTGCGCCATCTGCCTCGACGACTACCAGGAGGGCGAGCGGCTTAGGGTGCTGCCCTGCGCGCATGGTATGTACTGGAAACTTCTATATCTGTTATAGACTATCCAGCTTTTAAGCGTTAAAGAACATTGTGTGGATTAATAAATTATACAAGTATATGTTTTTTTATCCCTGAAACATCAAATTATCCAATACAGTGACAGCAATTTTTGAGTGACGTCTCTTCGACTCTTTGTGCTACATTTTATTGTAATCGTTTATTGTTTAAGAAATTTAATGCCGTGCTGTTGCTGTTATTAGCCTCCTTTTTGTTTTAACCCACTTCAAAAAAGGAGGTTCTTAGGTAACTAAGTGTTAATTATTGTGTTGTAGCGTACCACGCGGTGTGTATCGACCCGTGGCTGACGCAGAACAAGCGCGTGTGTCCGGTGTGCAAGCGGCGCGTGTTCGCGGCCGGCGAGCGCCGCCGCCGCGACACCGACACCGACTCCACCGACACTGAGCCGCTGCTCAACGACCACACGCCCACGCAGGTGATATATCTAATATGCCAGCCCGAACTCCTCCTACAGGGAATATAGCCAGCCGACTATAGTCATGTAGTCAATCAGATAACAGACATACCATTCCCGTTGCCTAATATCCTGGTGAGGGCAGGAAAACGCTGCTCTTCGTCGCCTCATCACGCTGATGGGGCATTTGTGGAGCATGAAGACCCCCCTTCGCGTGTTCCTCTGCCTCCTGCTATGACGTGCTGGAAATTCGGATGAGGGACAATGCATCTCACGTACTGCACCATTAATTGAGAGCACAGCGACAACCATACCTTCCAGCGCTGTGACAGATATAGGTTTTTTCCTGGTTTAGAAGTCAGGGTCTTTATGCTCTGATCCACATAGCCATGATCCTAAAAAAGTAACATTATTATTATTATAGGATCGGCAGAAGGCCCAACCAGTCAGTGCAGTGCGCTCTGTACTTCATTTTACAGTAATAGTGGCAGAAATTCCTGTATATACACAAAATTCTCTGGATTACAAATATAAACGTTTATAAAAATACTACCATGACTATCGATCTATTAACTCGAACCGTTGTGTTACAGGGCGGCACGTTTGACGAGCAGCGCGAGAACCCGTTCGTGCGCGCGACGCGGTTCATGGCGCGGCTGCGGGCGGGCCACCGCGACGGGGACAACGCTGAGGTGGCCGCGCCCTCCGAGGACAACGACCAGACCAATACTGTCAACGATGAAGAGACGTGAGTTCATGTTTTATTTTTTTTGATAGACTTTATAAATTCCCATTACTACGTAAAGGTTTCCTTCTTCTAAGCCTCTTTGACTTTTGTTATTTCTGATCTCGTGCGTTTCGCATATTTGACATTATCGTTACACTATATTTAACGGGTCGACCTGATTTTAAATTATATTTGTTATATATTTTTGATAAGCTAAATTTACCGTCTTGTATCAATTAGTATAGTGATGAGCCAGATGTTAGAATTGGCGATGGTGTGATTTTGGCTGATATCATGACTTTAATATGGCTTATCTGGTGTTTTTGGCTGATTGCCAATTTCAGAATACAGGACTGAAAGTAAACAATTTATACTACTATACTCAAAATGACATATTTATCTCCGCAGCGTGGACGTATCAGACCGGCAGCCACTAATACCCCCCACCGTGGTGGGCGTGGTGGGGGAGCGTCGCCCGCGCCGCTCGCGCCGCGCGCGCTCGGCCGGGGCCCGCGCGGGGGGCGCGGCGGTACCTATAGCTACGGGGGCCCCGCCTGTCCCACACAGCCGCACGCCGCCGCTGCTGCACTCCGACACACACTCTATTAATACTGATGCTAGCGGGGAGATCGGTGAGTTGGCATTACTTTTTTTTTAGTACGACTTCTGCACTGAACAAATAAATCCGAGCCCGAAGTGTTTTTGGTCGGTAGGAGTCCTACAAATCCCCACGGTTTACCCTTGGCGTGGGTTGAATTAACTAGCATTTCACTCCAGTAAAAACGAAAAAAAATAGGGTGTTCCACAGACATCTACTGCACAAAGAACTCGGACTCGGAACTTACTCGCACGCACTCGGAAAACATATTTGTAGACAGCACAAATTCTTGTCATATGTATAGTTTTTCACCTCTGAGCAACTGACTTACTTTTGCCCTCACTACTACATAAACATAAGGACCTCTTTCCAATGCTATTTACTTTAATATTGTTATTTTCTCCACCTTCAAAAACACTCCCAACTTCTCTTGCATTCTAAAACCTAACACCAAACACTAAATTCATTCATTGCCCTCAGGTGTAGCAGCTCTCCCAGTCCAGCCGCAGCCGTCGCACGCGTCGCACCACATCGACTTATGAACGCGCACTCGCGGAACCAACCTGCCCCGGGGGGGACCTACCCATAGAGGTGATGGCGCACGCCCTGTAACTACTACCCACCTTGGTTAACTGAATATGTAGACAATTAACAACTTAGTAGGTCAGATTTATTTGATAATAATGTACCTTAAACCGTCTGATAGACTATTCTGCTTAATTTTATGGTTGAACAACCTGATGTCAGTTTGAACACCCTGTAGGACGCTAAAACCACGTCAGAGTTTTTGAAAATCTGATAAGCAAATGTTAATACTATCCACCTTGGTTAACTGCATATGTAGACAATTAAAGCTTTCAAAGCTGTAGGAGAGATTTATTTTATAATAATGTACCTTAATCCGTCTGATAAGACTATTCTGCTTATAGTAAGTATGGTTGTACAACTTGGTGTCAGAGTCTGAACATCCTGTAGGACGCTAAAGTCACGTCAGAGTCCTTGAAAATTTGTTTAGCAAATGTAAAGCATTTTTATTTGATAATAATGTACCTTTACCCGTCTGATACGACTCTTCTGCTTATTTTATGGTTGTACAACCTGGTGTGAGAGTCTGAACACCCTGTAGGACGCTAAAGTCACGTCAGAGTCCTTGAAAATCTGATAAGCCAATGTAAAACATTTCTCAAATCTGTTAAGTGCTGTGTTTGGATTAGATTCGAGAAGAGATTGAATTGATCGTGAGTGTCGGGTATACCAGCCTTCTAAGATACTTTGTGTGGTTACTCGCTTATCCAAAAGTTGATCTTATAGTACCCATTTTTATGTAGCGTGCGTGGGCGTGCGAAACCTCAATGTTATCGAATTAGATGTCGAATTTCAACTATTCAACAATTGTCATGTTGATTTGCTTCTGTGTTAAAACTTTATAGGCAGAGTTGCACCACTTCTTTTATAACCAGATAATACTATTGACGTTTATAGAATGGACTGAAGAACAAAATTATCATGGAGATTACTTAACGCTTTAAGTCGTTTGAAAACATTGAAATATCAACTCTATAGCCAGAAGGTTAAAGTGTAAAGTTCTAAATCAATTCTTAGAAAAGGATTTAATGCAATAACTCTATATCTTGTTAAACGGAATCTTTCCTTGGTGCGGCTCTTTGTGCTAATAATAATTATAATTTGTGTTCACCTCCCCTATTCATTTGTTAGACTATGATAATAGTATTAAAAGGTCCTAAATTATTGATCAGAAATATATTATAAACTTATTAAATAAACGTAATATCATCATTTCATATCTGTATTTATTTGACACTTTATAAAGATTCTGAAGTATTTGGAAAAAACAATGCACTTAAAGATGTTTATAAATATTCCGGATCAAGAAATTAGGACTTTTCGGGTAATATGGTCAATTTAAATCTGTTACGGAGTACACTTAATATAAGGATTACACGCTGTCTGCACGGTTAAGTATGTTTCCAACGATAAACGACTTTAGAGGCAATTTGAATAAACGAAGTACTGAGTTTATGCCACTTCGTGAAGTTGGTTAATAATTTTTGTAGCGCTGTTCTATGCTACATTACAAAAGTCAATACATATGTAATCTACAGCCATTCTAAAGCAAATATCTATGTAAAAAGTTGATAGGAGTCCTAAACTAAAATCTAGTGGAAGTACATATTTTTGTCAATCACTAACAAATACTTCCATTATATGTAGAGCTCTAAATATATAAAAACACACATATGTCGTTATAACTTATTATACATCGTTATAAATCAGTATGTAACGTTATACACCGTGTAACATAATTAACGCACATCCTGAAACTACTTTGTTCAGAATCGATAACAGAATCCATTTCATTAATAAAAATAAATATTTTTTTTTACCAAAAAAATATTTAGAAAGAATTAAATTGTAGACACTATTTTCATAAAGCAGTCGAAGTAAACGAAAATGAGCCTTAAGTCGATGCAATAAGGCTATAAGGCTATAGGCTATAAGTAACGTATTGAGCAATAGGGCGCCCACGCGTTTTGCCAATTATTTGTACAAATTATTCTGACAATATGTAATAAAAACAAATATCTAAGAAAATGATAAAAATGTTTCAATACATTAATTGTGGATAAAAAAGGATATTCTTTTTGGGGTGTCTGTGGATGTGCGTTATTTCCGTTACACGTTGTATATCATGATTATTCTTTGAAAGTGCCTGATGATAGCGAAGATCGAGCAAAACTTATATTTAATAATATTTTAAATTAAGGAAATCGGGGCTAAATTAACAAGGGTGCAATAACTACTCCGAGTATTCTTCAAGTCCACAATAACATGACATTCGATAAATGTTGTGTTTATGTAGACTTGGGTCCCTATATTATGTTATTAACCTATTTCAAATTGTAGATAGTTTCAGTTAGTTTGTAATGTTGTATCAGAATGGTAGCTGAACAGTCTGACTAGACAAGTGACGGTTATACAAGTCCTAAGTTAGTAGTGCTATGTTAACGGCGTATTCACACGTATTTGTCGCGATAGCTTGACTAATATGGTCCCAACCGGAGCCATTAACCGTGAGCTGACGCGGAGGGTTGTAAATCCAACTCGACTCGCGACCAGTAGTGTTATTAATGTTTTTAAACTTTCGGGACTTGTAGACATATTTTAGACAACAAACGGTAAAAGACCCGTTTGTTGTCTAAAATATGTGTACGTCTCCCGAGTTGCACCGACCGTGGCCACAGATGGACATCGGTAAAAACGAAATATCGAATTATATCGCGAATAAGACCCGCCTTGCTATCCCTATCAATACGTGTAAGTGGCACTAACGCTTGTAAACTTGTCATTTGTCTACGGGCTCTGATTTTGATTCGGTCTCGAAATTTAATTTTAATTCACTCCTGCTTTATGTTATTAAAAGCGTATGAGATCTATATGCTTGTATTGAAACTTTGCCTATCTCTAAATGTTTGGTAAACCGTTTGATTGCTTACTCAGCTTCCTCGCACATTGAAGAGTAAAATCGTTTTTAGTAACATTTTGCAGTGTTGTAAAAGTAAGTCCGACTATTTAAAATAACTTGCTACTGTAATTGCGATATTTGTTAACAGATTGAAATCATATACCTCTGATGTTTACCTTTATTACGTTTTTTGCACTTCTGGTCGGACTATAATAATAATTCCATGATGGGTTGTGAGTAAAAACACTTGCAAATAATCCCTTATGAATCACATTAGTGTACATGTTATAAAATTATTATGTATTATAAGATAAATAATGTAGAACTTTTATAAATAAGTGAACGTTTAAATTTTAGTGGTTACGATTACGTTAGAATGTTTTATAATTCGTTAAATATTAACACGCGCTCCTTCGTTCTAAATTAAAATGAGTAAGAATTAGAGGTTTTGTTTTTACTATTTTGACTTGCTCCTATAGATAATCCCAGCTTACTTGACTGAAAGAGATGTATTTTTCTACATTTTAGTTCAGAACCGAGGAGTTATCTCACTTATATCTGTATAAAAGAGAATCACCCTGTATATAGGATCAGTTGGACTGTAGGTGACGGCGACTTCGCTTAATGCCATAACACTGTGACTACCGACTAACACTTTATTATAATTTGTTAAATCAAGCTTAAACCGCTACATAATACATTATAGTGACCGTACTTTTGACAGACTACGGAATTATTTAAGCTGGCAACACCGTTGCAATACTAATACAAGAATTACTGTCAGTGTGAATGTAGCGTAATTAAGTTAGATTTAAACAAGCTATCCCTAATAGGTTACTTGTTTTAGCGTTTTCTAAATTATCTGATCAATTAGTTACTTAATATATTCCTAGATTTTTTTATATTAGCTTAAAATTTATAATATATGGAGATATATCTATGTAAATACCAACGACGCTTCTAAATGTATTAAGCTTGTCCAGAATTTCAATCAAGTTCTGGATCAGCTGTTTTTATTTCCCTAAAAGGATAGCTTGTTCAACTTTTATGAAACTGTTATAAATGCTTTATTTACTTGTGATATATTTGTATGTTTAGAACGGTCGGTCGGAAGAGAACTTGGATAAGTTGTGTATGTAACGCTGAATTTGTGGTCAGTGGCCGCGAAACTGATTCGCAAGTTTAGAAATAAAGCCAAAGGAAATATGAATCTTGTTTTATTTTATGCATCGGGTAAATTTTTAGCTCCCTATCATACCACTTAGGGCCAGTTATAATTATTTAGCTTTTACAGCTAAGATAAAGCTAATTAAAACATCATTCGAGTAGAAAAGTCACTTTTTACGACAAAAAATGTGCCTGTTTGCGCGGTATTCTCTTTCAGTACTCTTATCTAACAGACTTGCTTTGGTACTACCATGTTTTTAAGGAATACTTAGAAAAATGTCTCATTTTATTATCCAAAAATATTTTTTCTCTGAGCACATTTGATTATAAATGTGCTCTAAGCCCGCAAGTTTTGGTTAATAATAATTATGTATTAAATAGTGAGGATCGAATAATACCTGCCTGTAGATTTGCCACAGGAAGAAAAACGCCGTAACAAATAGAGACAGAGAATCTTATATTAAAAATAAAATGACATATAAAGTTCATACCATTTATTTCTCACTCTTGTTCTGAACCCTTCGTGTTATTTACATTAAATACTCGCATCATTCACAATGATCGTGCTGCACCAGCCATCACAATTTGTAAATTACGTTTAACTATATTAAATGTAAACCGCGCCTTAGTGGCGACCGCCTTTTAATTCGTTTGTATAATTATTTTTACACTAAACATGTATTTTCACTACATAAAAGCTGATTTAGACGGTGTGAGATTATCGTACATGTCATTACATTTATACATACATTTTTGGCGATGATACCAGATGATATATATTTGATACTAGAACTGTGCACCTTCACAATGTTTTGCAACTTGCACCATCTTGTCGCATCGTCTATATGAGCCTTATTACAGATATGGTATTCACACAAGGCGCCATCTATTATCTCGTTGGTAAAACGAATCGCTTAAACCTAGCACAGCAACTAAAGCTTCGAAGCTTTTAACACATTTGGATACTACGAAGAAATGTAGAGAAGTTGACAAAAGAGTATGCTACTTAGAAGACATTTGTGTTTATTTTGTGAGGAAAAAGTCTAAACATTTTCGTGACTATCCTATCATCACAAGTTCTTGATAGATATCAAAACATCTGACGTTTCTTTTTGTTTTAACTTTTATCTCTATTTTTTACAAAAATTGACCAATACATTTTGGAGCATTTATATTCTATCGATCGACATTAATGTATGTTCAATGTATCATAATAACATCTTATAAAATCTGTTACATATCATATTTTTAAATCTCCAGACTTATGCCGCGTATACACGCTAAGAAATAGCGCTGAGCATATACAAGAATGCGTACAATTTCTAGCTGGCACAATATACAATGTGACGAATCTAGTGACGCAAACAAGATTTTTTCTGGATACTCGAATCTTGCACAGGCCCAGGGACTTTCCTTAGCGTGTAAAAGCGGTTTTTAGACCTCGAAAGATCACTCAGGGGGGGAAACGTATACATATATTACTAACACTGATTTTAACTGAACATAATGGCTATTATTTAATATTGTAGTTATCTACCATCGAAGAATACAGATTTAATTTATCTAAACAAACTCAGTAAGTGCCTTCTCTAGTCTATTTGAATAGCGGTCGTGTGTCCTGTTGCTGCGAGTCCTGTAGTCGTGTGGTCAGCGCCCTCTGTGGGTGCTTGGTGTGTAGTCGGTACGTCTCCACAAATCCATTGTCATTCAACCGCTCGCGCTTCTGCTATCACGGATCTCGCTTGCTCTATTGCTTTTCTGTTGAGGAAATTATACTTGTTAAACTACAATTTTCATCTGGTTAATAAAAATTTTAGTAAAATAAAAGTAATTTAATTAAACTATGTTAATGTTGCGTGCGATTTAGAAATAATGTGGGTCCTGCGCCTGATCTCTCTCCGGTCGTGTTGGATTGCCGTCCCATCGGGCTATGAGTGTAAAGCAATAGAGAGTGCACCTGTGTTTGCGCTACACTATTGCTATACTATATTATGTCCCGCGTAGCTGGCTGGCTGGCAGGCGGCCGGCGCGCGGCAGGCTGTCGGCCAGCGCCGCCGCCGCGCCCCCCTATGTATCTATGTAGTACTCACAGATGCATGGGGTTGTCAGTCTGCAGGCGGGACAGTGCGAGCGCGGCCAGTGCGGCGAGGCGCGCGAGGGCGGCGCGGCGCAGGCGGCCGGCGCGCGGCAGGCTGTCGGCCAGCGCCGCCGCCGCGCCCCCCTATGTATCTATGTAGTACTCACAGATGCATGGGGTTGTCAGTCTGCAGGCGGGACAGTGCGAGCGCGGCCAGTGCGGCGAGGCGCGCGAGGGCGGCGCGGCGCAGGCGGCCGGCGCGCGGCAGGCTGTCGGCCAGCGCCGCCGCCGCGCCCCCCTATGTATCTATGTAGTACTCACAGATGCATGGGGTTGTCAGTCTGCAGGCGGGACAGTGCGAGCGCGGCCAGTGCGGCGAGGCGCGCGAGGGCGGCGCGGCGCAGGCGGCCGGCGCGCGGCAGGCTGTCGGCCAGCGCCGCCGCCGCGCCCCCCTATGTATCTATGTAGTACTCACAGATGCATGGGGTTGTCAGTCTGCAGGCGGGACAGTGCGAGCGCGGCCAGTGCGGCGAGGCGCGCGAGGGCGGCGCGGCGCAGGCGGCCGGCGCGCGGCAGGCTGTCGGCCAGCGCCGCCGCCGCGCCCCCCTATGTATCTATGTAGTACTCACAGATGCATGGGGTTGTCAGTCTGCAGGCGGGACAGTGCGAGCACGGCCAGTGCGGCGAGGCGCGCGAGGGCGGCGCGGCGCAGGCGGCCGGCGCGCGGCAGGCTGTCGGCCAGCGCCGCCGCCGCGCCCCCCTATGTATCTATGTAGTACTCACAGATGCATGGGGTTGTCAGTCTGCAGGCGGGACAGTGCGAGCGCGGCCAGTGCGGCGAGGCGCGCGAGGGCGGCGCGGCGCAGGCGGCCGGCGCGCGGCAGGCTGTCGGCCAGCGCCGCCGCCGCGCCCCCCTATGTATCTATGTAGTACTCACAGATGCATGGGGTTGTCAGTCTGCAGGCGGGACAGTGCGAGCGCGGCCAGTGCGGCGAGGCGCGCGAGGGCGGCGCGGCGCAGGCGGCCGGCGCGCGGCAGGCTGTCGGCCAGCGCCGCCGCCGCGCCCCCCTATGTATCTATGTAGTACTCACAGATGCATGGGGTTGTCAGTCTGCAGGCGGGACAGTGCGAGCGCGGCCAGTGCGGCGAGGCGCGCGAGGGCGGCGCGGCGCAGGCGGCCGGCGCGCGGCAGGCTGTCGGCCAGCGCCGCCGCCGCGCCCCCCTATGTATCTATGTAGTACTCACAGATGCATGGGGTTGTCAGTCTGCAGGCGGGACAGTGCGAGCGCGGCCAGTGCGGCGAGGCGCGCGAGGGCGGCGCGGCGCAGGCGGCCGGCGCGCGGCAGGCTGTCGGCCAGCGCCGCCGCCGCGCCCCCCTATGTATCTATGTAGTACTCACAGATGCATGGGGTTGTCAGTCTGCAGGCGGGACAGTGCGAGCGCGGCCAGTGCGGCGAGGCGCGCGAGGGCGGCGCGGCGCAGGCGGCCGGCGCGCGGCAGGCTGTCGGCCAGCGCCGCCGCCGCGCCCCCCTATGTATCTATGTAGTACTCACAGATGCATGGGGTTGTCAGTCTGCAGGCGGGACAGTGCGAGCGCGGCCAGTGCGGCGAGGCGCGCGAGGGCGGCGCGGCGCAGGCGGCCGGCGCGCGGCAGGCTGTCGGCCAGCGCCGCCGCCGCGCCCCCCTATGTATCTATGTAGTACTCACAGATGCATGGGGTTGTCAGTCTGCAGGCGGGACAGTGCGAGCGCGGCCAGTGCGGCGAGGCGCGCGAGGGCGGCGCGGCGCAGGCGGCCGGCGCGCGGCAGGCTGTCGGCCAGCGCCGCCGCCGCGCCCCCCTATGTATCTATGTAGTACTCACAGATGCATGGGGTTGTCAGTCTGCAGGCGGGACAGTGCGAGCGCGGCCAGTGCGGCGAGGCGCGCGAGGGCGGCGCGGCGCAGGCGGCCGGCGCGCGGCAGGCTGTCGGCCAGCGCCGCCGCCGCGCCCCCCTATGTATCTATGTAGTACTCACAGATGCATGGGGTTGTCAGTCTGCAGGCGGGACAGTGCGAGCGCGGCCAGTGCGGCGAGGCGCGCGAGGGCGGCGCGGCGCAGGCGGCCGGCGCGCGGCAGGCTGTCGGCCAGCGCCGCCGCCGCGCCCCCCTATGTATCTATGTAGTACTCACAGATGCATGGGGTTGTCAGTCTGCAGGCGGGACAGTGCGAGCGCGGCCAGTGCGGCGAGGCGCGCGAGGGCGGCGCGGCGCAGGCGGCCGGCGCGCGGCAGGCTGTCGGCCAGCGCCGCCGCCGCGCCCCCCTATGTATCTATGTAGTACTCACAGATGCATGGGGTTGTCAGTCTGCAGGCGGGACAGTGCGAGCGCGGCCAGTGCGGCGAGGCGCGCGAGGGCGGCGCGGCGCAGGCGGCCGGCGCGCGGCAGGCTGTCGGCCAGCGCCGCCGCCGCGCCCCCCTATGTATCTATGTAGTACTCACAGATGCATGGGGTTGTCAGTCTGCAGGCGGGACAGTGCGAGCGCGGCCAGTGCGGCGAGGCGCGCGAGGGCGGCGCGGCGCAGGCGGCCGGCGCGCGGCAGGCTGTCGGCCAGCGCCGCCGCCGCGCCCCCCTATGTATCTATGTAGTACTCACAGATGCATGGGGTTGTCAGTCTGCAGGCGGGACAGTGCGAGCGCGGCCAGTGCGGCGAGGCGCGCGAGGGCGGCGCGGCGCAGGCGGCCGGCGCGCGGCAGGCTGTCGGCCAGCGCCGCCGCCGCGCCCCCCTATGTATCTATGTAGTACTCACAGATGCATGGGGTTGTCAGTCTGCAGGCGGGACAGTGCGAGCGCGGCCAGTGCGGCGAGGCGCGCGAGGGCGGCGCGGCGCAGGCGGCCGGCGCGCGGCAGGCTGTCGGCCAGCGCCGCCGCCGCGCCCCCCTATGTATCTATGTAGTACTCACAGATGCATGGGGTTGTCAGTCTGCAGGCGGGACAGTGCGAGCGCGGCCAGTGCGGCGAGGCGCGCGAGGGCGGCGCGGCGCAGGCGGCCGGCGCGCGGCAGGCTGTCGGCCAGCGCCGCCGCCGCGCCCCCCTATGTATCTATGTAGTACTCACAGATGCATGGGGTTGTCAGTCTGCAGGCGGGACAGTGCGAGCGCGGCCAGTGCGGCGAGGCGCGCGAGGGCGGCGCGGCGCAGGCGGCCGGCGCGCGGCAGGCTGTCGGCCAGCGCCGCCGCCGCGCCCCCCTATGTATCTATGTAGTACTCACAGATGCATGGGGTTGTCAGTCTGCAGGCGGGACAGTGCGAGCGCGGCCAGTGCGGCGAGGCGCGCGAGGGCGGCGCGGCGCAGGCGGCCGGCGCGCGGCAGGCTGTCGGCCAGCGCCGCCGCCGCGCCCCCCTATGTATCTATGTAGTACTCACAGATGCATGGGGTTGTCAGTCTGCAGGCGGGACAGTGCGAGCGCGGCCAGTGCGGCGAGGCGCGCGAGGGCGGCGCGGCGCAGGCGGCCGGCGCGCGGCAGGCTGTCGGCCAGCGCCGCCGCCGCGCCCCCCTATGTATCTATGTAGTACTCACAGATGCATGGGGTTGTCAGTCTGCAGGCGGGACAGTGCGAGCGCGGCCAGTGCGGCGAGGCGCGCGAGGGCGGCGCGGCGCAGGCGGCCGGCGCGCGGCAGGCTGTCGGCCAGCGCCGCCGCCGCGCCCCCCTATGTATCTATGTAGTACTCACAGATGCATGGGGTTGTCAGTCTGCAGGCGGGACAGTGCGAGCGCGGCCAGTGCGGCGAGGCGCGCGAGGGCGGCGCGGCGCAGGCGGCCGGCGCGCGGCAGGCTGTCGGCCAGCGCCGCCGCCGCGCCCCCCTATGTATCTATGTAGTACTCACAGATGCATGGGGTTGTCAGTCTGCAGGCGGGACAGTGCGAGCGCGGCCAGTGCGGCGAGGCGCGCGAGGGCGGCGCGGCGCAGGCGGCCGGCGCGCGGCAGGCTGTCGGCCAGCGCCGCCGCCGCGCCCCCCTATGTATCTATGTAGTACTCACAGATGCATGGGGTTGTCAGTCTGCAGGCGGGACAGTGCGAGCGCGGCCAGTGCGGCGAGGCGCGCGAGGGCGGCGCGGCGCAGGCGGCCGGCGCGCGGCAGGCTGTCGGCCAGCGCCGCCGCCGCGCCCCCCTATGTATCTATGTAGTACTCACAGATGCATGGGGTTGTCAGTCTGCAGGCGGGACAGTGCGAGCGCGGCCAGTGCGGCGAGGCGCGCGAGGGCGGCGCGGCGCAGGCGGCCGGCGCGCGGCAGGCTGTCGGCCAGCGCCGCCGCCGCGCCCCCCTATGTATCTATGTAGTACTCACAGATGCATGGGGTTGTCAGTCTGCAGGCGGGACAGTGCGAGCGCGGCCAGTGCGGCGAGGCGCGCGAGGGCGGCGCGGCGCAGGCGGCCGGCGCGCGGCAGGCTGTCGGCCAGCGCCGCCGCCGCGCCCCCCTATGTATCTATGTAGTACTCACAGATGCATGGGGTTGTCAGTCTGCAGGCGGGACAGTGCGAGCGCGGCCAGTGCGGCGAGGCGCGCGAGGGCGGCGCGGCGCAGGCGGCCGGCGCGCGGCAGGCTGTCGGCCAGCGCCGCCGCCGCGCCCCCCTATGTATCTATGTAGTACTCACAGATGCATGGGGTTGTCAGTCTGCAGGCGGGACAGTGCGAGCGCGGCCAGTGCGGCGAGGCGCGCGAGGGCGGCGCGGCGCAGGCGGCCGGCGCGCGGCAGGCTGTCGGCCAGCGCCGCCGCCGCGCTGGCTGCTGCGGGGCCAGCGGCTGCGCCCGCACCGCAACACAGGGTCTCTGTGACACAATCATAAACAAATAACTCAAAATACTTCGTCATTTGATTTCCATGTTTTTTTTGTTAAATGATATTGTAAGTCAAATTAAAAGTTGCAATAGTTGTTTCTATAGCAGCCATGAAATAAAGTACGGTAACGGTGTAAAATAAACTAGCTAACTAACGCAGCATCGAGCGCATCACACGTCCGCACGCCGTCACAGCGCGCAGCGCACTGAGCGGCCGCCAAGACGCGCGGCGCGCATTGCGTCACCGCCGCGAACGAATGCGAACACCTCCAGTGGCCTGCGCCTGCGCTGGAGCTCTCATTAAGGAGCGACAACATCCCTGCGTAGAAGGCACGCACGCCTCCTTCGTTCTTCGGCTGGAGCGACCCTATTGGTCGCTATAACCCGCGCTGCCACTAATACTACTCGTACGCTACCCTAATACTATAGTATAAGCAATTGATTTGAAAATAAACGACCTATTTTGATTCCGTCGCATTCGCCTTCTATTTATAAGAACCTCTAAAACAGTATTACGTTAAAAATTATAAGCAATATAATTTGATAATGACTTCCAAAAATACGTTTTCTGGTATTTAGATTGATAATAGCATACGCCTGTTCAGGATCATAATAGTAGTTTCTTTACACCCTGTACAAGCTATCTGGAGTCAATATTTCCCAGCCGAGTATCCTGAGAAGAAAAACGTCGAAACAAACTCAAGGGTCATCGCCTCTTATACATGTATTAATAATTAATGTAGACTAGCTTCTGCCCGCGGCTTCGCCCGCGTGGTAAAGGGACAAAAAAACCAAGGTCTTTTCTTAATATTTTTTTCCGTAAGAACCTTCTCCTAATAATAACAAATACAACAAAAAAAGAATTAGTGAAATCGGTCCAGCCATTCACGCGTGATGCCGTGACCAAGGAAAACGGGTTTCATTTTTATATATATAGATAGGTTACCTATAAGTGAGAGTACGAGCGGGTCAGCGTTGAGTAGGTCTGGCGGGCCGGTGAGCGCGAGTGAGGCGCGCAGCAGCCGCACGCCCGAGCCCAGGCAACGTCGCCAGAACGCGCCCCCGGGGCCCTCCATTATTCTGCGGGAAGGGTAACAAGAATTAATTATAGTTAAGTAATAAGTTACTACGTACGAGTCAACATCAAAAGTCGATTAACACATTTAGATTTTCAAACGAACTGATTACAATAGTATTCAATGAATTACTGTTATGCTATTAGGTACGAAATGGGCTTAACACCTGGTATAGTTAAAACATACTAAGCACCAATTCCTTCATGCCATAGAAAAATAAAGACAGTAATTCGGTTTGTATTAATCGACTTCTGATGCTGACTGTACAATAACACAAACGGTTGTTCAGAAGCCCGATCTCATAATTTTTGGAATCAATGTCTGGACGATATAACGATATGATATTAAGGTAGTAAAATTATAGTTTGGGCTAGGTAACCCCCCCGCCCCCTGGGCTTTTTCAAAATAACATATGATTAGAGGAGGGCGTGCGCCCCTTCCCCGTGAACCTTTCGACGGCGGCAATTCTTTCTGTAGTACATATTGTATATAGTTGAGGTTGCCTTACTGCGGCGTGAGCGCGGGCAGGAAGACGTCGGCGGCGAGTGCGTTGGCGAGGCGCGGGCGCAGCGCTTTGGCCAGGCGGCGCAGCGCGGGCGCGGCGGCCGGCAGGCGCCCCGCGCGCAGCACCAGCTGCCGCAGCCGCACGCACGCGCGCACGCACACAGGGTCCCACGCCACTGACACCAACTCTACACACACACAGACACACACGGGCTGATGTTAATTTATGTCAAGAAGTATTCAAAAAAAAAACAAAAGAATTTCTTCAAGTAAGTTTTATATGTAAACCTGTGTTACCACCAAGCTCACGCAAAGGAATGCATTTGTTCAGGTATATAAGTACATATTATATTTGTTTCTGTAACTTACTAGTAGCCAAACTAGATGGCGTTGTGCAATGACACCCAAATCTTAAATCGCGATAAGTTACACGGATCTATTTAGAATAGTCAGTGTAAGACTAAGTAAATAAACACATTTATGACTGATTCTTAATAAAACAAAACATCATCAAACATCCCTCCGCCGTACATCACAGATTAACAAACAACAGTATAACAGCCACAAACCTGTGAGCTTGGGCAGCACGACCCTGCTGACGAGCGTGGGCACGAGCATGAGGTCAGGGTCAGCGCGCACGCTGTCCTCGGTGACCTTGGTGGGGAAGGTCTCGGCCTCCACCTCCGAGCCAGACTCCGAGCCGGACGAACCCTCGCCCGCCTGCTGCCCCACGCCGTACATCACAGATGAACAAACAATAGTATAACTGCCACAAACCTGTGAGCTTCGGCAGCACGACCCTGCTGACGAGCGTGGGCACGAGCATGAGGTCGGGGTCAGCGCGCACGCTGTCCTCGGTGACCTTGGTCGGGAAAGTCTCGGCCTCCACCTCCGAGCCTGACTCCGAGCCGGACGAACCCTCGCCCGCCTGCTGTCCCACGCCGTACATCATCACACATCTGGGAAACAATTATTATTATGTCAAAGTTACCATAATAAGCCTATTGCAATTTTTTTGTAGTCCAGATATTATCAATTTTCTGTTTAGGTAACATTACTTTTTTGTATAATTAGGTTATTTAAATAGTAATAACGTTGCTCACTTGTACCAATCCATTTTCTCGTAATCCTCGTTGTCTTCATCGGCCAGCGGGTTCCACAGTATGAGCTGTGGACAAAGATGAATTTAATGATAATTAATGAAATTGCTAGTCTTGTAACTTCCAAAGGTCACATCACCTAAAGTTTATAAGCGGTGTGACGCGGGAGTGCACTATTGACAAATTACAATCTACGAAGTTTGCTGCGTACACGACGGCGTACATTGACATTTTGTGGTAACTAGCACTTGCGGAACTATAGCAAGTTATGATGTACGCGTTCAAATACCAGTCGCAATAGCGACTACCATATATTTTTTTGTTTATTTACGCCGCGCACGCTGCGCCACGCCGACAGCGCGACCGCTAAGAGAGCCCGCAGACATACAATTGTAAGTTGGCCGACTATCGAACAACTAAATTGCGTACTTTTATAATTTAGTTGACCAACTTTATTTTATTGGTAACAAGCCGCTGAATTATGCGTAATCGGAAGGGAATCTCGTTTCTGATACGATCGGTTTCCAATAAGTTAGTTGGACGATTTAGTTGGACAAGATGTGCGGGCTAGCATATGTCATTATACCTATTGGTATACTCTGCGATTTAGTCGGCCAACTTATAATTGTATGTCTGCGGGCTCCCTAACGCACCCGCCGCGCCCACGCGGATGATATGATGGTATAATGGTATATGAGCGTACCTGATGCCGCACGTAGGGCGCCAGCAGCTTGGGCAGGCAGTCGGCCACGTAGGCGTCGGTGTAGAGGTCGGGGGCGCGCGCCCGCCAGCGCGCCAGCCGCGCCCACGCGGATGATATGATGGTATAATGGTATATGAGCGTACCTGATGCCGCACGTAGGGCGCCAGCAGCTTGGGCAGGCAGTCGGCCACGTAGGCGTCGGTGTAGAGGTCGGGGGCGCGCGCCCGCCAGCGCGCCAGCCGCGCCCACGCGGATGATATGATGGTATAATGGTATATGAGCGTACCTGATGCCGCACGTAGGGCGCCAGCAGCTTGGGCAGGCAGTCGGCCACGTAGGCGTCGGTGTAGAGGTCGGGGGCGCGCGCCCGCCAGCGCGCCAGCCGCGCCCACGCGGATGATATGATGGTATAATGGTATATGAGCGTACCTGATGCCGCACGTAGGGCGCCAGCAGCTTGGGCAGGCAGTCGGCCACGTAGGCGTCGGTGTAGAGGTCGGGGGCGCGCGCCCGCCAGCGCGCCAGCCGCGCCCACGCGGATGATATGATGGTATAATGGTATATGAGCGTACCTGATGCCGCACGTAGGGCGCCAGCAGCTTGGGCAGGCAGTCGGCCACGTAGGCGTCGGTGTAGAGGTCGGGGGCGCGCGCCCGCCAGCGCGCCAGCCGCGCCCACGCGGATGATATGATGGTATAATGGTATATGAGCGTACCTGATGCCGCACGTAGGGCGCCAGCAGCTTGGGCAGGCAGTCGGCCACGTAGGCGTCGGTGTAGAGGTCGGGGGCGCGCGCCCGCCAGCGCGCCAGCCGCGCCCACGCGGATGATATGATGGTATAATGGTATATGAGCGTACCTGATGCCGCACGTAGGGCGCCAGCAGCTTGGGCAGGCAGTCGGCCACGTAGGCGTCGGTGTAGAGGTCGGGGGCGCGCGCCCGCCAGCGCGCCAGCCGCGCCCACGCGGATGATATGATGGTATAATGGTATATGAGCGTACCTGATGCCGCACGTAGGGCGCCAGCAGCTTGGGCAGGCAGTCGGCCACGTAGGCGTCGGTGTAGAGGTCGGGGGCGCGCGCCCGCCAGCGCGCCAGCCGCGCCCACGCGGATGATATGATGGTATAATGGTATATGAGCGTACCTGATGCCGCACGTAGGGCGCCAGCAGCTTGGGCAGGCAGTCGGCCACGTAGGCGTCGGTGTAGAGGTCGGGGGCGCGCGCCCGCCAGCGCGCCAGCCGCGCCCACGCGGATGATATGATGGTATAATGGTATATGAGCGTACCTGATGCCGCACGTAGGGCGCCAGCAGCTTGGGCAGGCAGTCGGCCACGTAGGCGTCGGTGTAGAGGTCGGGGGCGCGCGCCCGCCAGCGCGCCAGCCGCGCCCACGCGGATGATATGATGGTATAATGGTATATGAGCGTACCTGATGCCGCACGTAGGGCGCCAGCAGCTTGGGCAGGCAGTCGGCCACGTAGGCGTCGGTGTAGAGGTCGGGGGCGCGCGCCCGCCAGCGCGCCAGCCGCGCCCACGCGGATGATATGATGGTATAATGGTATATGAGCGTACCTGATGCCGCACGTAGGGCGCCAGCAGCTTGGGCAGGCAGTCGGCCACGTAGGCGTCGGTGTAGAGGTCGGGGGCGCGCGCCCGCCAGCGCGCCAGCCGCGCCCACGCGGATGATATGATGGTATAATGGTATATGAGCGTACCTGATGCCGCACGTAGGGCGCCAGCAGCTTGGGCAGGCAGTCGGCCACGTAGGCGTCGGTGTAGAGGTCGGGGGCGCGCGCCCGCCAGCGCGCCAGCCGCGCCCACGCGGATGATATGATGGTATAATGGTATATGAGCGTACCTGATGCCGCACGTAGGGCGCCAGCAGCTTGGGCAGGCAGTCGGCCACGTAGGCGTCGGTGTAGAGGTCGGGGGCGCGCGCCCGCCAGCGCGCCAGCCGCGCCCACGCGGATGATATGATGGTATAATGGTATATGAGCGTACCTGATGCCGCACGTAGGGCGCCAGCAGCTTGGGCAGGCAGTCGGCCACGTAGGCGTCGGTGTAGAGGTCGGGGGCGCGCGCCCGCCAGCGCGCCAGCCGCGCCCACGCGGATGATATGATGGTATAATGGTATATGAGCGTACCTGATGCCGCACGTAGGGCGCCAGCAGCTTGGGCAGGCAGTCGGCCACGTAGGCGTCGGTGTAGAGGTCGGGGGCGCGCGCCCGCCAGCGCGCCAGCCGCGCCCACGCGGATGATATGATGGTATAATGGTATATGAGCGTACCTGATGCCGCACGTAGGGCGCCAGCAGCTTGGGCAGGCAGTCGGCCACGTAGGCGTCGGTGTAGAGGTCGGGGGCGCGCGCCCGCCAGCGCGCCAGCCGCGCGCACACGCCGCGCACGCTGCGCCACGCCGACAGCGCGTCCGCGAACACACCTGCCGCGCCCACGCGGATACTCTCTGCGGAGAGGGGGGAAGGTATAGGATACTTTACGTCCAAAAGTGGATTTTTATATTGTGATATGTCTAAGTTTGTAAATTGCCCGCAACGAGCTTGAGTGCGTATAGCTCGCAAACGACTCGTGAGCTGCACATTTGCCAGATGTGGCCGCACCCTTAGAGTGCAGAGCATTTTTTGTTAGTGGGGTACCTCTCTCGTGGTTGTGCTGGTGCAGCAGCGTGGGCGGCAGGTCGTCGTCGTCGGAGTCCCCGTCGCGGTGCGGCAGCGCGGCCCCGGCGGCGGCGGCGGCGGCCTCGCGCACCAGCCGCCGCGCGCGCCGCCGCCCCTCGCGCTCTGCTGCACGGCGGGTCTTCTCTTCGCATTCTACGGCTTTTGCGCGACCTGACAACAACAACACATTCATATATTTATTTGCATTCCATAATGTAACAATAGGTGATAATAAGCTTAAAGCTAGGAACACTTATGCATTACTTTTGAAATCGGATTCTCCCAACTAAGGCTTAAAACACAAAATATAAACAACAATAACCTAAATTGCATTTTCTAAGTAATCCAATTTAACACGAAAACCTACACCTACAGTCGTACACATAACATATTTTCCTTTACACAATACAGGCAGGTAGTTACTTCGTTAATAATAGACAAAGTTCTAATCCCTTTTAACTTGAAAGCCGGATGATAAATACAATAGCGGTATTATTTAAGTGAGGAAAGTTGTCAGTTGCGGAACGATAACTAAAGGATTAAAAAAAATTGGAACGATTTTTAAGAATTAAGAAGATTACAGATAAGTAAATAATGACTCCTATGTAAAAATCAATTCTTTACTACTTTGTTTAAACGGAAATTATCTTAAACCAAAACAAATGACAGTCAGTGTTTATGCAAGAGCGAAATATTCACATACACAGAGACACCCAGACTCGGAACAATTATTTGTGGAACGCACAAATTCTTATCCTACGCGGGGATCGAACCCGCGACACATCACGCACAGTAGTAACCGGCGCATGGTGACCTATACCACTCGGTTATCCGAGCAGTCAAATTACAAACAGCCCATCCTGTTTCATTATGTAGTAGTATGCAATGTTATATGTTACCGGGCGGGGTGAGCACGTCCTGCGCCTGGTCGCGCAGGTCCGCGCGGCGCCGCTCGATGACGAACTCGCAGCGACGCTTGTGCAGCGCCAGCGCGCGCGCCTCTAGCGCTTCCAGCTGCGGCATCTGTAGGGAACGATATCAATGCAATTTGTGTTACTAGCTTAAAACATTAACCTTCTTTTTCGCGTTCGGGTGAAAAGTAGCCTGTGTTAATACAGGATGTCAGCAAAATTCATACAAATTGAGCCATCTGCAGCCGTTTGACCGTGAAAGAGTAACAAACATCCATTAATCCATACTCTAGAGCTTTCACGTTCATAATAGTTAGTAGGATTTGCAGCTCCTTTTTTTTGAAAATCGACCCGTTCCAACTTCGCCGTATTAATTCATAGCATGTATCATTCACACTTAATGCCGTTTTCTTTGTGTAAAGATATCCAAAAAAATTTCAAGAGTGTGACTTGCGAGATGACGTCAGATAAGAAAGTGTGGAAGAAGAAGACATGCTGCGCCGACCTCAAATAATAATTGAGATAATGGCAGGGGAATGATGATCTAGAGTAGGTTCAATAGAATTACCTTTTCATCCAAGCATTCTATGAGGTCGGTGAGATAGCCGCGTATAGCCTGCGCCCGTCTGTACGCGGCGTCGAGCTCCCCGCAGCGTGCGGCCCGGTTCTCGCGAATACGGGCCGACGTCAACAACCTGTCGCGAAGCTCGGTCTGTGTCTTTGCAGTCCCATCTCGTTCTAACTGGAGTTCTTCTAAGCTGTTGGATTAAATAGATTATTTCTATCAATTTTTGTATAAATTTTGTGGAGACAAAACAGAACTTTGTGCACGAAACAAGTGTGGTAATTAGTAAATAGTTTATATTTAAGTTTGTTACTCTTTTCCCTAAATAAATAAATAAAAAACTTATTTTTTTATAGTTAAACTTTGAAAAAAATAAATACCTACACCAAAAAGTTTTGTAGAAATGTAATGTTTTCTTTTAAGCATCTTAAAAGCATAAAGTTGCTATTAATAATTATTTTACATTTATTTAATTAAATTAAAGAATTATTAATTAGAATATAAAATTTAAAAA
Organism: Chrysodeixis includens; assembly: GCA_941860345.1. Classification (NCBI taxonomy): domain Eukaryota; kingdom Metazoa; phylum Arthropoda; class Insecta; order Lepidoptera; family Noctuidae; genus Chrysodeixis; species Chrysodeixis includens. Next base: position 12,039,435 of record OW796093.1, on the reverse strand, counting down.
ATAGGATAAAGGCAAAAAGCCAACGACACGCGGTATTCCCAGGCGGTCACCCATCCAAGTACTAACCGCGCCCGATGTTGCTTAACTTCGGTGATCGGACGAGAACCGGTGTATTCAACGTGGTATGGACGTTGGCGAATGTATTGCCGAAATTAAACTTCTGTGTTGTCAGTCTCGGTCGTTTAGCTCCATGTTAAATTACATGTATTATGGGATTACTTTTTGATCGCTCCCAACCAAAAGACCATATTGTCAACACAAAATCTAAATATAGATAATATTTCAATCCATCAACGTTTACAGTACGTAGCCACTAGAGCTGTTCAGATGCATTCAAATAAAATCTTCAAAAGTAAGAATAGCAACAAAACCGTCAAAGAAAAAATAAAAACAATGTATTTCTTCAAAATGTTGACATAACTAATCACACTTCTAAGAAACAGCTTACTTAGTAATTAAATAAGACCATCCATTGACACCGCGAAAGGATTCTATTATTACTTAGACAATATCTGCTTGGCCACAATTAACACTTAGTCATTTCCTAATGACTTAATCCCGTAATAAACCCTTTCCGGAACATAACAATAGGATGAACACTAATGATCGATAATAGCGCATTAGCGGTAAGGGATTCTCCCTTACCCCCACCACAATAATGTAGCAGTCAAAATTATAAATTAAGGAACAGTCGAAATATTTGTCATTATAATTCTGACTCGTGCAAAGTCACGACCTAAATTTCTGTTACTGCGACGATTCGAAAAAAGTTATTTCTGTCGAGTTGCAATATAATTCTTGAAGTGTAACAGTATTAAACAATACAAATCCAGTGAGAATGGAGGAAGTAGCTTTAAATTACATTATCGTAGCTCGGCAGCTTGTCACAAAAAGTAGCTACCAACAGGCGTTCGAGATGTACCTGTGCGCTTTTAACAAACAACCGCGCATCAAGAAGCGGTTCGAGATAGAGTTCCGGGCGGTGCTCTCCAGGATGAACGAGAGATTAGCGGCCGCTGACAATAAGGCAGACATATTCGCCAACTTCGAACAGGCCATCAAAATGTTCCCGGGAAACGTCGACATACTCAACGACATAGGAAGGTACCTCTACAGATATGGCTACTTCTCCGAAGCGCTGTGCCACTTTGAAAAGGCTCTAAATATAGACAACAGCTTCGTGAGCATCGAGAAGAATTTAAACAATGCGAAAAGCTTCTTGTTCCCAAGGAGTCGGTTCCGGGTTATCAACGATAAAGTACGTAATGACGCGTACAGAAGAGCTATAAGAAGCAGTGTGAACCCGGCTGCAGACAGCGTGCTGGATATAGATGGCGGCACTGGACTGCTAGCGCTGTACGCTAACGAGTGCGACCCCATCGTGATCACAGCCTGCGAGTCGTCTACCACCATGGCTAGACTAGCAGAGTGCGTGATGGAAGAAAATGACGCACAAGCGGTGGTGATTGTCAACAAACCCTCAGTTATACTAAAGCATGCGGACATCTACGGGTCCCGGTCCGTGTTGCTCACTGACATGATCGACGCAGGCCTGTTTGGTGAGTACATCCTGCAGTCCCTGTGCCACGCCTGGGAGAACCTCCTGCACAGTGAGAGCCGCGTCATTCCCGGCAGGGCGGAGTACTTCGTCGCAGGTGTTCAGTGCGAGGAACTCAATAAGAAATTCAAACTCAATGGAGAAACGAAGGCTATTTTAAATGTTGGCCATATGGAAGTTCACACTGCGACTTATTTTGGTGAGACTTACTATAGCGACGATGTGGGATTGTTCAAAAACCTGAAATACATATCCGAGCCTCAACCGCTGTTCACAATTGACTTCAATGACCACTTCGACGTGCACGATAAATTGTACACACAAGATGCTTTCACTGCGGATCTGAAAGCTACGAGCGACGGCGATATGAACTTAGTCGTGGGCTGGTTCAACTTGCATCTAACAGATGATATAATGATCACTAACGACCCGAGAAGCGATGAGAAATCCACTGCGTGGCAGCAGGCAGTCTTCTTTGACGTTTTACCAAAGACTGTTCGCAAAAATGAAATAAGACCCGTCCATTTTCTCACGTACGGTGGCAGGCTGGCCACTCTACCAGACGTCGGAGTCGCAATCTCCAGAATTTCTCCAGATACATTAGCGTTTTTAAATGACATTGAATACATAACTATGATAAAAAATTCTGTTGCTGTTGTGTGCCTACATTTAGGGCAGACAGTGTGTATATCTGAAGTTGATATGGTCGACTTCTGTCCATTTCCTTTATTTGGAGTTTTAATGATGAAGCGAGGAGCAAACTCGCTTATATGTCACGCAAAGACTATCGACGACAAAGCCTTTTTGAAGAAGGTGTTACAGGCCAATGATATACCAGAGGATAAAGTGACAATACTACTGTCCGAGTACTGGTCCCACGAAGTATTCAAGAACAAGCAGTTTCACGTCATATTCAGTAACATTATCGAGTTCAACGGTGACATAGACGCGAGGAGGAAGAGAATGATCCAACATCTGAAGCACACTCATCTCATAAGCGGTGGCATATGCCTGCCGGAATCTGTGACCGTTATAGGCCAGCTCATCAACAGCAACTGGCTGGAAGTCAACAACCGGGTACTGGACGAGAACGTGGGGTATAAGATGGCGAAACACGTGAACCGTTATCAAGTCTCTCAAGCTTTGTACTTGGATATAGCTCGGTTAGACTATATAGCACTATCTGAAGCGTTTGAGATCAGCTGTTGTGACCAAATGACGTCAGAGGTGATTAAAGTCCCGGTGTTGGAGGACGGGGACTGTACGGCGGTTCTGTGTTGGTACAAGGTGCAGATGTTCGAAGGCTGGAGCGCGGTGTACACGAACAGGGGCAACAGTTTCGTGGAGAGCATGGCGCATCTAGCGACCGCTTCTATGAAGGTGTTCTGTGGCGATCAGGTCAACGTGCTCAAATGTGTCGACCCCGATGGATCGTTTAAATTAGTTGTAGATTTAGAGCCTTATTAACTTAAGAGGTGGTAGTTTGTTTTGTGTGTATATATTGTGTTGAAGTGGTATTGAATTGTATAGAGAAATTATATTTTAAATGACATCAATTTTGTAGCTTAATTTTATGTAATTATTATGGTTATTTAGTCTTAAAATATTCATACGAATATTTTCATACGAATTGTTATAGGTCTATTTATTGTATTGTAAATAAAATTACTGTACTTATAAAAAAAAAACTTAGTATTTTACTTTTTTTGCTCTCCAAATATGACAAATCGTCGATCCCCACCCAGGACAAATGTTTGTGTAATAAGCACAATAATTTTGCTATGCGTCTGGTTGTAAATTATTCCAGTATGTATATCGGTTGTATAGTACTCATAATACAAGTTTTTGGGGATTTAACACTAGATGGCGTTGTGTGAAAGTTGTGAAATGTTTACTATTAATTATTAATATTGGAGAGTACTGACCGTTTCTTAAGCGCGTCCACCAGTTCGCTTGCGGAGGTGGGTGCTTGCGAGCCCGTGGTGAGCGGGCGCATGTGCTCGGGCGCGGACAGCTGCGCCGCCGGCAGCGACACCGAGAACGGGTTCACTTCTACACCGCCCTCGCCTGTGGGATGACCAACCTTACTTATAAAACCTTTCTCATTAAACAATATATCTATTAGAGAAACCCGCATCAAAATTCGTTGAGTACTTTTTAAATAGTACTCATTGGATTAAGAGAACTGTCGTGTAAGTGTCTGTCTGTCCCTATGCATGCTTAGGTCTTTAACTAAGCATGCATAAGGACAGACAGACACGGAAAGGGAAATTAAATACAAAAAGATTATTTTGTGGGGAAAAGGATTTGTAGGATGGATTTGTAGGATGAATTGTAGGACATATTTTATGATATGACTTATTTGGACGCAAAAATATTATTAATAATGTCAAATTTGGGTACTAAGTTATAAGAGTTTGTCTTTGGGTAAGTTTGAACATAGCAAAAAAAACACGAAAAGCATAGAATCAAATATGGTCATGTAGCATGACTTGACCAGTCAAAAGCTTCAGTAAAACGTGGTATAAGTATGGGATATTTATCAGACCAGTGAGATCCACGATGGCCGGCCTAGCCTTCTGTAGCTGCTGTTCCTCCCACTCTTCCGCCTCGCTGTCCAACTCCTCCTCTGAAACTGCCGCTGTACCACCTAGATACATACACAAATATTATTTTATTTCAAAACATTAATTGACACATTATTATATTAAGTAAATTACAGGGATGGACTGGACACATGAAACAAATGGCAAAAAGCAGATGTCAATCAAAAGGATTGTAAAGAGTCGCAACTTTATCAAGCTCAGGTTTATATTGTATCATAAGTCAGAATGAATTGCACTGGAATTAAATTCGAAATGAGGATGTGCGATTCAAACACTGGTTACGTCCATGCATCATTGATTTTGCATGTTTATTCTCTTCAATCTCTTCTCATGCTGACCTTTTTAAGCTGCAATAGCGCATTGATAATAATAATATAGGCAGGTGCCATAGTTATCCATAGTTTGAGAAATAAACACATCCAACATATCCTATCCATAACCCAAATTCGTTTTATCTATAATTTACAATAGTTTTGTAGCTACCTTGGGCCGTCCATGTCTGTTCTTTCATAGAGCAGGGGTGGATGACCCTTGGTAGTTGCCCCATCACATATTAGATTAAAGTTCTTAACAAGGCCTCTGCATGTTGGACCTGTGTCCCCGTGTAAGCCTTTAAAAAGGACCGGGTTTCTTCCCTAGAAGTTATCCCGTGAATTGAAAGATATAACTGGTATATCACATTTTAGATTAAAGTTCTCAACAAGGCCTCTGCAAGTTGAACCTTTATCCCCATGTAAGCCTTAAAAAAGAACCAGGTTTCTTCCCTTGAAGTTATCCGTGATTTAACAAGATACATATAATATGTACTTACGTTTAGGCTTATCACTAGGCAGGTCCAGTCCCCTGACGTGTATGCGGCCCTCCTCCTCATCATCGCCGGAGCCGTCGTCCCGCACGAGCCGCGAGCCCGGCGGCGCGTCAGACTTCACGGGCACGTAGTCCCCGCCCAACTCGCGAGCCTGCACATACGTCGCACTATTGGCTGGCTTGCCGCACAGCAGTGCACGTGACAAGACTAGCACTTACCGTATGAATGTCATAGAGAATAGCATAACTTGCTAGTTGTTATTATGATTTTAAACTATAATTGTGGGATGAAAAATAACTCTTTTCAGAATTTAAAGGTTGTAAAAACAAATAAAAGTCATAGAAAAAAACTACAAGGAGACTAAATTATATCAGGAAAGAATATGAGATACATAAAGCTTAACTACTAATAAATAACTTGGAGGCATGATTAGAACTGTCTTGTCACACTGTACTGCATATGGTTAAGGTAAAAAAATATTGTGGGTTTATTTCCTGTGAAAAATTGCGTTCAAATCCTGTAAATATGTATTAGCATACACTTTTTTTCATAAAGCAATGTGTTTGTGTCTTTCATGCTGACCCAAAGTCTATGAAAGATCTGTTTTTTTTTTTTTTGTTCTATTTTGATGTTGATGTAACCAAAATTCTTCAGTGTTTTTTAATCCGAATCGAAAGAAAATTCACAGAATCAGCAAACATTCTGCTTTCAATCCTACATATTTTAATCTAGGAAATAAATTTATTGAGATTATTGACTAATTAAACAACAGGTTAAAGGGTTACAGGATAACCATGAGTTGCTGAAATAAATTGTTTATAGGTTGCTGCAGAACACACACGGTTTTTACAAAACAAATTATGTGGAAAGTATACTGTATACTGCATTTGTTCCAATTAGAGCCTGCCATCAACAAAATCAAACCACACAACGACGAAGAACCGCAGTCAGGTGACGGCCAGCGCTAGTCCCTCACCTCTCATACCTGCTGTCTGGTCTTGCGGGCGGCGTGTATGAGCGCCGCGTCGGGAATGCGGCCGGGCGCGCCCAACAGCGCGGCCCTCACGTTCTCGGCGCGGTACCGGTGGAACCCCCTGTTGTCTTCCTCTTCCTCCTCGTCCGGCGCGCTCTCGTCCGACACGTCCCCCGCCCCGTCGGCCGCCAGGGCCTCGCGCCCCGACAGGATCAGCCCCTCTAATGTCACCTTCTTCTTTGGCTTGTCGTCGCTGGGCTCTGTATGGTTGTTCTTATCCTAAATGTATATAATTTGTTACTGTATGTGTTCAGATATTGATATTGGTATTTAATTAGTGCAACTTACCATTTTATATGAGTTATGTGTGGTATTGCTGGTAGTTAATTGTATTTTCCTTACTGAATGCATGATTGTATTCCATAGCATTTTGAATTATTAACTTAATAAATAAAACTAGTAAAACAAAATTATCTAAACAGGTTTGAAAATTGTTAAAATCTTTTCCTTTTTTCCATAATGAGAAGAGGTATTTTTTGGTGAGAAATAATGAGATTTTTTGAAACTTCGGTTATGCCATTCTAAGCCACAAAACTTGTAAAATGATTTTGTGCTAAACAGCTAACCTATTGAGACATTAAGAAATAGAATAACAAGAGAGTTTAATTACAGATGTGTCATTGTGAGTGTGGTCCACCTTACCTCAACAGGGATACTGTCAAATTTGTTATTATCACCGTCTGTTCTCACATCACGCTTAAGCTTCTCCTTCTCTCTCCGCTTGGCTAATCTCTTGCTCTGAGATGACTTTTTTACTTTGAACTCTTCCACTTCTTCCTCTGAAATATAAGATTGCAAATAAGTTTACTTTTTTTGAAACATTGGAAACAATTTTATTAATTGATACAATAGGTATCACTAATCAGATCATTAGGCAGACTTTGATATGTTATTTGTAAAAAAATTGTTGGAAGTTTATACTTATATATGTATACTAACATATAGTAAAGTATAAAAAAGTAATTGCAAGATTTTGTCTGAACAAACATTCATACCTATATTACAAGTTAAAGACTTTAAACTAGAAGGGGGGTGACTAATGGTTGCTAACATTGTGCAACATTGATAAAACATTATAATAATGGTTTGTAATCACTACAACTCAATATTAAATGTGCATGTTTAATACACTATTTTTGAATTGCTGCAGTAAACTGAAATAAAGGTGCTCTCTCACTGCAAGCTTTTGCATGTAATTTCGACTTTATACATTAGTTTATACTACCAAGTAATACCAAGTATACTATTAGTTTATCCAACTTAGTTATTACACATTGTATCATTACAAGGTGCATCGCCTGCAAAGCCGAGTACTCCTGCTTCACTGATGTAATGTAATATTACATTTTTCATGCTGGCAGTGAAGGAGCACCTTAAGGAATTGAGCGAAGTTTTCATGTCATAAATTATTACCTAGCTGAACTCTCTCATCACTGCTGTTAAAAACTGAGTGCAAACCTACCAGCCCTTGAATGAATGAATGCACCAATCTTAAGCACAATAAGAACTACTTCCTTTATTAATAAGAACTATTTCCCTTCTAATGTCTCTTAACTAGTCCTACTAGCCTCATATTTTTATCTTGTAATGTAGAACTAATGCTTGCAATGCACACCCAAGCTGATAATTATAGGAGTATCAAGTTAGCTAGTAGTAAAGGAGTTAATAACAATAAGAAGTTACAGACTGTAGAAATCCCCAATTAAAGAACGAGGTAGGTAAGTGTAAACAGCACTAAAATAACAATAGGTTTTAGGCTAATGTATATCAACTAGCCTTGAAACATTTGACACAAACCTTCGTCGGCGAAGCTCAGTAGCGGCGTTTTCTTAGCAGCTTTAGCTTCCCTTCTTTCCCTTTCTTGACTGATAACAGGCGGCGGCGGAGCCTCGGGCTCCGCATCCTCATCGTCATCGGCACAAAACATTCGCCGCTGTATCTTTTTAGGCTTACGAAACAACGACATATTGCTTATACTGCACTCACGAATAGTTACTAATTCAATAATTTGTTTAACAGATTGACACAATTCCAAAAATCTAATTTGACTATTGTTAGCATTCAGAAATTCACCTTAAATTCTTCGTTTTGGAATTTCAATAGTGTTGGTTGGTTATGTATTAATGACATGACACCCTCTTTCAAGATTAGGATTTGACAGTTGAAAATAGTAAAATGAATAATTGAAAATCGACTAAAGATAACATGTTTTAAATTACATACCAAAATAGGGAATTTTTGTTTTTTCTTGTATTGTATTATTCTTTTTTAAGACAATAATAATTATATAATAGTAAACTAATAATTAATAATTTTAAGATAGGTAACTACGTTGTAATATATTTATTTATATCCCCTGAAAATTATTTTTATTTAGTGAATATGTGAATAACCTTTATTTTAATATTAATGTAATTGTTATTTTATAATTTACTAGCTGTCACCCGCGGATCATCTTAAGTTATTATACATAGCTGTGCCCGCGACTCCGTCCGCGTGGAATTTGGAAAATATCATATTAGTATAAGTATATTCGATCATAATTAATATTTTATTGCTTAAATAATCAACCAAAGTAAGTAAGCCGATTTTTTTTTTTACGTTAAAAGACGTATAAAAGGTAAAATATAAAAGATAGAGATATGGTGTCGCGGACTTTTTTGTAGAAATCATTAAGACAAATCAGATTGCCATACATTGTTTTCAATTTTAAGCAACTGTTTAGGCAGCGCATGCATATGTTTCTGTTTTATGAGCAATTTTTCTCCGACTTGCTAGACAAAAGTTGTGATATCTCGGTTAATATACATGTTATAAAAATAATTTATAGCCTATAGCACTCAGGAATAATGTAGCTTTCTACCAGTGAAAACATTTTTAGGATTGGATCATTAGTTCCAGAGATTACCCCCTACATACAAACTTACAAATTTTACCTCTTTATAATATTAGTATAGATTACAAATAATAATAATTTATGTAATGCCCTTAGTCGAATAATAGTTTCAATAACTTAATATTACTAAACTTCCTACAAGATACGTAAGTTAAGCTAGAACATGTAACGTCCCTATCTCTATCATATTTGTCCCGCACCGAGTTAAGTGCGTTTGGTTTTGGTGAGTTGTAATTTTTTATAAATCGGAATTTATTTGATCAATCATGTTTCTTTCTGTGAATTTGTGCCGCTATTTGTCTCGAGGACATAAAAACCTATCAATTTCACGAATATTTTGTGATAAATTGCGAATAAAGTAACGCATCATGATAAGTTATTGTTTTGAAATTTCAGTCCTTAAATTTCTACGAAGTCCCTACACCACACGCCACGATGGGTAGGGAGGACAAGGCTACTTGGAAGTCAAACTACTTCACCAAGATCATCGTAAGTACATTTCTTAAACTTTCTCGTTTATAACCTCAAACTTATATCCAAATGTCCATATGTCGCGTCTTATCTCGTTCATGGAATCAAAATCTTGTGGTACAATTATACTCTGAACCAAATTATTTATCATATTGACGGTCTGATCTTCGTAATCGTGCTGCTATGTAAGTATTGCCATGTGAACATAGTGAATATCTTAACGCAGCCTTTTACCTACTTATTCGTAGAAACTACCTGTACCACACACAAATGCATTAAATTAATAAACTTAAACAAAAGTTGAACTGCTTATTATTATGTTTAAACAAACCTCATTGCCTAATTGACATCAATACTGTCTAAAATTGACAAATTCTGATGGAAATGTCTGGTTAATGTATTATAGAGGTATCTACATATTATTGACTGATGAAACATGACAATTTATTCTTCTAACAGTAGTAATAGTAGCAGTGATGATGACGAACAACTGTTAAGGGTTCGTGTTAGACATGGCAAGACATTTAGATGCAGAGTCAGTCATCTTTTTAGTTAAATAAATTACACACTGCGGAAGTGGCTAGGGGTAAGCTACAATGGGCTATTGGGCTAAAGTAAATAAAATGAACTCACCGATTTCAATGCCCTTAATGATTTTGAACATTAGTCCTTAATATATAAATGGATTAATTGTATTTTTGCGTTAGATTATTGCTGGATATATGTGCCTAATTCCATGTTTTTCTTTGCAGCAACTGTTAGACGATTACCCAAAATGTTTCATTGTGGGTGCAGACAATGTGGGCTCGACCCAAATGCAGCAGATCCGTATCTCGCTGCGTGGTCACAGCATTGTGCTTATGGGCAAGAACACCATGATGCGCAAGGCCATCAAGGACCATATGGACACCAACCCAGCTCTTGAGAAACTGCTGCCCCACATCAAGGGCAATGTTGGCTTTGTCTTCACCCGTGGAGACTTAGTTGATGTGCGTGACAAGCTGCTGGAGAACAAAGTGCGTGCCCCCGCCCGTCCAGGTGCCATCGCTCCACTGTCTGTCGTCATCCCCGCCCACAACACCGGGTTGGGTCCTGAGAAGACCTCTTTCTTCCAGGCTCTCTCCATCCCCACCAAGATTTCCAAGGGTAAGAAACTAAGTCAGATCAAAGTACTAAGTAGCATAGTTTAGTTTGTGGTCTGTTCTAAAACCAAGGGAGTTCATTCTTTATTCCTTGGCTTCGCTTTCAGACAAAATCAAATGCTTCAAATTTATCCTAGTGTGATTGTTTAATCAGTAAATATTGCACTGGCATTTTGAAGAAACAAGAGCCCTATATCAACTTATCTAACTTCAGTTTCTATCTTATATTAGCAAAGTACTAAATATGTCAATTATTGCTTTCAGGTACCATTGAAATCATCAACGATGTGCACATCCTGAAGCCAGGTGACAAAGTTGGTGCTTCTGAGGCCACCCTTCTTAACATGTTGAACATCTCTCCCTTCTCGTACGGTCTGGTTGTCAAGCAGGTTAGTTACTTCCTATCTCACCCTGACTATATATTTAATGCAATTTTCGTTTACTATCTTAGTTAAATGTTTCTCATTGCCAAAGTGTTGAGTACAGTTTGCATTGAACCGTGCACTCTGATAATTTATCTTTGGTAAACTATTTGCTGTGTAATTTTGTCACTTGGTATTTTTTTTACTCAGTCTCAATTTACATCGCAAACATTCAAAATTACTTCTAATAGGGAATATTCATGTTTTTCTTTTTTGTCTTAAATTTATAGTTTACTATTTTATAACGTAGAAAAAAATATTAATGGGCTTCAAAATACTCTATAGTCCAACAAATCTAAGAAGTACCGTTTGACGTTTCATCATTTTCAAACCGAAACAACTTTGTTCATGCGTACAATACTCAGTTTCGACTACCTTTATCCTAAAACCATGAATTTAGAAAGATTTTATTATTGTATCTAAAAATTTACAATTTTTAATATCCTAATTTAATTGAAAACTTTCAAACAAAGCAAAATAACACATATTTACATAGTAAATAATTTCTAATAGTTCTATTTTTGACCTCATTGCAAAGTCACGTAGTTAGGTCACTGCTTGTAATGTTGTGACTCTTCAGATACACTTGTATGCAATAAAATCGATTACATATACGAAAAATCGAATGTATTACTTTCAAATTATCAATTGACGACACGTTACTGCGCGACCGCATTATGCACTTAATACATAGATACCCTAAAATAAATCACGACTTCGACAGAGACGTACACTTTGATAATTTCATAGATAATCAACTAGTCATTAATTTAAATGACGATGATGACAAAGACGATGACGATTCTAGTATAGTGTATAAATAAAATATCCTAAACATAACTTTTTGATCTCTTAAAATTCGGCTATTATAGTAATCGATCTCATAAAAATCGGATATTATAGTAATCGATTTTTTTACTCCCAACCCTATTATCCTATTTGTCATAACTGTCAAACGGTACTTCTGATTTGTTGGACTATAGATGTTTTTAAAAATGAAATTTAAAAAAAAAATAAGCAGTTCAAACGCCGCCATTTTACGCGCGCTTTGCGTGACGTCACATGACACGTCCGGTGGGTGTTTTCCTTAGTGTTTACTGTGGACTTTTCAGTTACTTCGTAATATTTAGTTTTAATAACTTTAAAATCATGGAAGAAGTCAAAAAAACTTGTAAAACAGTATGAGTTTCGACGCTGATGAATACTATATCGTGTCAGATGACGTCACATTTCGTTCGACTAATGGTGGTACGTTTTTGACGTTTGAATTTCGCTCCCTTATTTTGCACTTTTTGAATATTATTTAGGAGTTTAAATAATAAGTAAATAAAAAAAATCCTTTTCATTATAATATTACGATAACAAGTATTCGAGAAAAAAATATTTTAGGCCATTTAAAATTTTATGCATATTCCCTATTGTGTAAAGTACTATAGGGCTAAATTAAGATTAGTTTTTAGGTAGCATGAATCAATCTAATAATAATTTCTGTACACAGGTGTACGACTCTGGCACCATCTTCGCGCCAGCAATCTTGGACATCAAGCCCGAGGACTTGCGTGAGAAGTTCCTGGCTGGAGTTGCCAATGTGGCTGCCCTTTCGCTGTCCATTGGCTACCCCACTGTGGCTTCCGCGCCTCACTCCATCGCCAACGGATTCAAGAACCTGCTCGCCATCGCCGCTGTCACCGAGGTTGAGTTCAAGGAGGCTGAGACCATCAAGGAGTTCATCAAGGTATGTAACCGCTCTGCTATTATGTCAGTTCCCTTTCGTTTTCTAATATTTTCAGATCCAGCTAGCTATTGTCTGTCCTAATACCAAGGAGCGTAATATTAGTTCTTTGGCTTCGCTTTCAGACAACATCAAATGTCTTCAAATTTATCCTAGTGTGATTGTTCTAGCTATGAATATTGCACTGGCATTTTGAAGAAACAATTTCAAATTGTAATAGTTATCAACCAAAAAACGATATTTGAGAGCCAATAACTTTAATAAACATATTTTGTTTGTAGGACCCCAGCAAGTTCGCAGCTGCTGCAGCTTCTGCCGCGCCCGCTGCTGCTGCGCCAGCCGCCGCTGCCGCTGAAAAGAAGGAGGAGGAGAAGGAAGAAGAGGAGAGCGACGACGACATGGGCTTCGGTCTCTTTGACTAAGCCCGCAGGCGAGGCCCAGCCCGCCCGGACACGACCGAAAGGCGTGTAGGAACTGTTCGGAACGGACTAGCCTCGACGTCGAGCCCCGTGGCTGCAACCACCAGTGGAGACTGTCAACGCCGCCGGGTTTGGACACCCATATGGCGGCCGACTGTCTCTCAAACATTGTGTGATTGTAATAAACGCCACTAAAATATTTCTTTGTTTTATTGACAAGTTAGATCGAAGTCCTTCACATTAATATAACTGCTTTAGAGCGGTAACATAGATGCGCTATGCTGCGAGAAAGTATGCCAAGCAATGTTGTGGAGTGAATCAGGTGTGCGATCACGTTGTGCTGTTGTAATGTAGCTGTGCGAGCAAAATGCGCAGTTCAAGCTAAGCATATCGATAAATCACAGCGAAATATATAATCATCAACTTTCACAAGCAAGGTCTACTTACGGTGACAAAGCTTGCCTCTAGTAATTAGTAGTTCTTCATAACTTAACACAAACCACGACCGACGTCAGCATTCATGATATTATGCAGCTTCGCTATCGTATGGTTAGCTCTATTTAGTTAGGCTCAAAATTTCGCAGTGCTTGCAAGTTGTGTTGATAGTCTGCTTTTTAACTAATTTTAGGTAAAATTGATATTCTTGCCAAAAAAGGCTTAAGTGCGCATTACCATAAATCAGGTCCCTACCAATTAGTGCGGACTAACGATTCTCGTGCATAACGCGATCGATGTAGCTAACAGACAGGAGGTAAATTAAACTAAAATGAACATTTACCTAAGATATTTATTAGTAAGTTATACGACAAAATAACACATCAGTAACAACACAAATAAGAATGATTGATCTTCGAACTATATACACATCATTTTTATTAGCCATTCATAAACATTGAGAATCCATATTTTAAAATACTTAGGCAAACATCTACATCAATCTCATTTTAGGACAGCTATTGACTATTATAACATTTATTTATTATTATCTATTGGTTTTTATAACAATGAGAATACGAGTATCGTAGATACAACTTATAAGTGCGGCCACAGCTACTTGAGATATCGGACCCATTTTAATAATATTGAACATTTACTACAGGTACAGAACAAACAATACATTGACTTACATTTATAACACTGAACTAGTTAAAAGTAAATACCTTATAAGTAGGTACACAATATGTCAATGGTTAGTGTGCACATGCTTCTGGTAGCAAACTACTGAGTAAATTTTACATTTATTCGATCAAAACTGAAATCTGCATTTTATTATTATTTAAATTTATATATATTTACAAAATAATTGTATAATACTGAGTTGTATTTAGAAAAAATCTAAAAGTTAAAACAGATTCGTTAAAGAGTATTACTACCATCTTAGGGCTCTCATACCTCTAGAATTATATTTTACCAGTAACTTTGTTACCAATAAGTATTTTAGGAATAAAATAAAGCATTAAAGTTTAGATTTACATATTTCGTAAGTAGTCACAAATATAATTCTGGAGTTTCCATACAAATAGAAATATTAAATAACATTTATTATAACAGTTTCAAAGATCAACAAAAGCTCCACAAATTGAGATTACTAATTGCTTAATTAACTAATAACAGTGAGACATGTAGGTAATGAGATCCTAGGACAACTTTATTCACCCCTAGATAAAGTTGATAAAATACGTCATAATTATTTTGAGCCGCCATACCTTACGTGTAAACAGTACAAAAAGTGGCACATTTTAATCGTAGATCACATACCTTAGTACTTTGGCTTACAGTCTAACATTCACAGTGTTATTCACAATTTAACATTCATCAGATAGATATACCTTTTATATACAATGAATACATAAAATTTAATTAAAATATATATCGTAAGTCTTGCGACTAGACATTTTATTTTTATTAGATAATAGATATATATAAATATATACGAAATTTAAACAAGTCTAATCACCCTGTACGGTATTCTCCCTGGACACCGAATTCTACAAAATGGATAATACTTGTTGACAAAATCGATGCCGACACAATGCATGATTATCCTCAAAATTAGTTCAGTTCCATCAACCGATGATAATTTTAGAAATCGTAAAATAGACCGTACTGGTATAAAAGGAAAATGCTCTCCAAATCTAAATTACGATACATGATATGACCATTAAATAAGTAAAATAAAAGTCCTTCTTAATTTAAGTTTCTTCTAGTTGCATCATTAACTTAAATGCACCGGTATAATCCACACATCGGACTACATAAGCTACGTCACCTTGTCTAAACGGAGTTTCTCCTTCAGTTATAAATAACATGCCATCCATGAAGCAATTCTTCCTGTTTGTAGATATCTCCGTCATATTTTCCATCAACTCGATGGAAAACCAACACAGTAATACATTTCCGACACCTTCCTTTGTTATAGGTACTTGCAGCACTTCCACTCCCGCTTCAGAGTCCCAAGTGCTCATGACACAGGGTTCTGACAATGGAACATATGGCAAATGACTAAAGTCAATACAAAAATTCTGAGACATCTGATATTGATTCAAATGTTTGGCAATCTTGTAATTGTTAACATTCTCATCATATAACCTGTTATTGATGTCCAACCAATGACTGTTAACTATCTGACCCATTATTTTCAAATTAGAGGGTAAGAACAGACCTCCGGGCAAAACATGGTTTTTTCGCAAGTGTAGGGCTATCTCTTGGGCTTGCAAGTCTATTTCTCCACTGGGTTCTAAGATATTACAAAACACAACATGATATTTATCTTTTAACATTTCTACAGGCCAATACTGCCCAACCAGGACTGTTACCTTTGACATAGGTATATCATTTGCATGAAAAACAGTCAAGAAGAATTGTTTGTCACTATTCGTCAAAGCACTACAAATCAATGATTTAGCACCTCTTTTTAAAAGTTGTAAGCCCAACATGGGAAAAGGGCACAAATCTACCACAGTAACCTGGTCCATATCGGCTACTTGTCCTAGATACACACTGGCCATGCTGATGCTGCCTGATATCATCTTAATATACTCAGTGTCATTGAGGAATCTGAGAGTACTTGGAGAGATTCTAGTGATGGGATGCATATATTCTGGTAATAATGTTAACTTGCCACTGTTCAATAAAAATTCTAACTTAATGGCATCACCTTCTTTAATTTGCTTAGGTAAGTTATCAAAAAAGATAGCTTGTTGCCATGCATTAGCTCTTTGCTCAGATCTTGGATCTGATGTTAAAGTAACTGTATCAGTCAAGTACAGGTTGAAAAAGCCTATCACAGAGTTTAACTCACCAGTTTGTGTTGCCTTCAATTGAACTTCATATGGTTCTGACCTATTCAATGTGTCTTGTAATTCTAAGTGATTGTTGAAGTTTACTTTTACAACTGACTCAGCTTGAGTAATGTACTTTATATCTTCTCCATAAAGGTGTACATCTTCACAATCATATGTTTCATTTTGAGTAGAGCCATGGACAAATAATGTTGGGATATTCAAATTGGACTTGATTGATGAACACAGTTGATACCTTCTGTTCAAAAAATCACACTGAGCTCCTATTACAAAGAATTCAGCCTTGTTGGGTATCACTCTTCCAACATTGTTTATCAAATGCTCCCATGCATGACTGAGAGTTTGGAGAACATGTTCTCCAAATAGGCCGGCATCAAACATTTCTGTGATTAGTAGTGACCGCTTCCCTCCGACATCTCTATAATTCATACTAGTTGACATTTTTTGTATAACCTCTACCTGCTTAGCACCATTTTCCTGAGTGACATCATTAGCAATACAAGCCATAACTTCTGAACCATCACATGCTGTTATTGCCACAGGTGAACATTCACTAGCATATAGAGCCAATAACCCCGTGCCCGTGCCAACATCCAGAACTGTATCTTTTATAGGAACTATGGTTTCATGAATGGCGGCACGGTATCCCTCATTGCGGATTTTGTCATTAAGCATCCTGAAATGCCACCTCTCTACAAGCATATTTTTTAATAAGTTAAAGTTGTTCTCTGATGTAGCATAAAAAGGGTCTAATCTACAAGCATTCACAAAGTGGGCCCAGGCTTCCTTGTAAAATCCAAACTTAAACAAATATCGGCCAGTGTCATCTACAAAATGGACACTGTCTGGGAATACTTTCAGAACCCTGCTGTAGTTGCAGAATATCTCTTCAATTTTGTTTACTGACATCAAAATCAAACTGTATTTTTTCATCATTGAACGAAATTCGACAACATGTTCATTTCTAAGAGCCGCACACTTTTCGAAGGCTAATAAATAATGATCCAAGGCTTTATCATAGCTGCCGGTCGTTTGCATCTGCCTCGCCAGCGTAATATATTCTCGGGCTAAGGCTTCCATTTTAGTTTCTTTTTACTAGGTACTGAGTAATTTGCTAAGTCGCAATTCTCCAATAATCAATAAATTTTAAACAATAGATTGTAGTACAACTACTTTTCAGCAGACCAATGCCTTTTACAAAAATATAATTATATAGAAAATGCACACTGGAATCTGGATAACACTGGTACCTAACTCGCATGCAGAAGATCACACACACGTATGTTACAATTTATTGATCTATTGTAATAATCCAAGTAAACGTTTATAATAAACGGCATTTTTTACTTTTTTGTATACTACTTACAAAACGTCAATCTTTTGCACAAACGTCAGTCAATATTTCGTTCGTGAACTGTTTAATAATTTTGGCACTGAGAAATTTGACTATTCAATATAAATACGATGCGTCGGTCGCTTTAGTGCAGTGGAAATATTTTATTATAATGTACTTAATCAATAACTAATGCATAGGCGAGAACAGTCACTACGCGAGTATCTGGTTATATCGTATGCTAGAAGAGGAGAGAGCAAAGCACATGCGCATTTCGTCCGTTTAATGCGTTTTAAACGTAGGTACCAAGAATACCAAGCACATTCATTATTTTTTGAATATATAAATATTACATAGTACTCCTTTCAATAAAAATGAGAAAAAAAATAATAGTAACAGATATTGAGACTAAAGCTGCTAAGGTACTTTCAGTAGCCCACAATTTTTTTGAATATTCATCAAAGCCGCGGGGCCGAGTGGGACGGGGACAAATGCATTGACGTCACGATGCATCTCTGTCCCTTCTACGAAGACCCTTTGGAAAATGCGAGGATCGATTAAATGCCCATGTTACATAGTACTAAGCTCTTTTCATCAAGGCTTGAGATTAAAGGTTCGATCCGGCACGAGTAACAATAATTCTTAAGAGGGCACATAACATATCTTTTGAAGATATTCGTAAATGAAAGTTTATTTATAGTATAGGCTAGGTACTTACCTACAATATGGAATGCGTCTAGGTCCGATCTTAGGTCCTCTAGTATTGAGTAGATATTGGAAAGATGCTTTTTTCTTTCTTTTAACTAGTTACTTTGAGTGCACTAAACTAAATTTCTATAAATATTTGCATATATTTTTTCTACTATTATAATTATTTTAATTTTACTATTAATTGATCATGGTTTTTTTTTCTTCTGATATTCATTAACAAAACCAAATATTACCAAAATAATGAAATAGCTTCCTAGGAAAGCACTACCAGAGTGTTCACTGCAGTAGGAATGGATACAGATAGATAGATAGATACTTGAACTTAAAAATAAATAAAACAAAAACATTACTATTTTACAGTTCTTTGGTTAGTCATACTTTCACTACTAATTAGAAATTATCACAGTGTTCCATGGTCCACACATTAGGGAGCAGTCCCCATAACATTGAAAAGCTTTCTTAAAGTAATTGACAGTGGGATATTTTTCTTCTGCAAATCCCAACTGGCCATACTTGTTGCAGCCAGTAGTCCACACTGTATTATCTTCCAACAGTATAGCAGAATGCCTTGATCCACAGGAAATATCCTTTATATTTTTAATTACTTCTTTGCCATTCACATCAAAGAGGTCCAATAATGTTGGGACTGAGTAGCTTGCATTACATTCTTTTTCCAAATGTTTGATTCCTAACTGGCCAGTGTCATTCCAGCCCCAGGCATAGACATCTCCACATATGCTCAGAGCTAGTGTGTGCCAGCCGCTAGCACTGATTTTGATGATTGTAACACCAGCTAGTGCATCTACTTCTGTAGGGACATCTTGGTTGCTGACGTCACCATGACCTAGTTGGAGCCTCCTGTAGACAAATAGCACATATGTTGGTAAAAATTATAATATATCCATATGTATTCATAGGTATTTTTTTGTCATGGTTTTAAATTTTATTGTAAGTGAAAATTCTAAACCTTTGAAAAATAATTCCTTACTTCAATATTCACAGTAATAAATTAAATTAGTAAATCCATAAATTAGGATTCAAATAAATAATTATGGATCAATTTGATACAAACCTTCCATTACCCCAAGTGTAAACTTTGCCTTCATCAGTCAGAAGTACATAATGTTCGTAGCCACACTGGATGTCAGAGACTTTCCCTTTGCAGTGTTTTGTGTCCACATAGCTTGGTAACATGCCACTGTATACACTCCCTTCTGATGTCAAATATAAACAGGACTCATTAGTCACAACAGCTTTTGTTATTCTTTTATCTAATTTCTGTTTTTTAACACAATGTTCCAGTGGCTCTTCAACATTAAAATTTATTCTTTTAAAATCCAATTCCTTGGATAACTCAAACACCCATATTGCATTGAGGTTTTTACTTATTAGTACCACTTTATAATCGTTACCAACCACTATTATTTCATCTTTTTCAGTTGCAGTGGCTGCTGGTAAAGCTGTTGGTAATGGGATTTTAACAAGTTGATGCTCTTTGCCTCCCCAAGCACCGGATATGAAGAATGTTCCATTGCTCTCTAATATATTGTAAGACCAGTTGATTTGAACAACCTTATTCTTACACAAACTGAGGTCTAAATATTCTTTACTTGGCGAGAAAATACGGAATCCACTTAAAACAATATCGTCACACAGCCACTGGCCGAAGATATTAGACCCTGATATGTAATAAACCATTATTAAAGGAAATTTCTCAGTTCTGTTGCTTTTTTCTTAGCATAACTCCCGATGGTAAACATTCAGTTTTATAAATAAAATACAACCAACACAGGCGAACACACAAGTCAATTGCTGCCAGGCTGACAGCCAAGTAATGAAATTGACATGCGAATGACAGCAGAACATATGGTAAGTACAATACTGTTTGTGTGAACTATGAAGGCACCTTATTATCGATCTTAAAATTGTATAATTCTGTTTTCCTTATTCAAGAATGATTTATGTATAAGATATTTTATATTGATTTTGATCTAAAATAACAAAATCACAGATTAGTTCATTATTATCATCTCAAACTTTCAACAATTCAGTGATAGTGAAGACACTAAAAAGTAAAATTGTCTATGACCAGTTCATATAGATGTATGTGTGTGTAGTTTCCTTACAAGACAGATATTGTTATTTCGTCTGAGTCTGTGTGCGTAATTTACGTGTGGAGTTATGAAGTAAGCCGGTTTATAAAAGGTGTTTTTCTATATTATTTATCGATCTAGTGAAGTATTATTTTATTAAGAACTATTTAAACTCAGTGCCCGAATAAATATTGTTCTAATAACAATGCTTTGGCATGTTCCAGAGATGTGATGTTATAATGACATGAAGTTTCTTGAGAGTAAATCAATATGGCTCTCAAGCTCGGAAAATGCAGGCTCTGCCTCAAGCTTGGCGACTTTTACTCCATATTTACGGTGGACAATGCCTTACAACTTGCGGAGATGGCTATGGAATGCGCCCGAGTGAAAGTAAGGCCTTCTTTCTTACCATAAACGTTGATAACATTTCTATGAGAATCGCCTCTTATCGTAAAGGTATCCTATTTCAAACATATTTCTCCTATGTAAGCACATTATTTTTGTCAACTCAGATGTCTGTAACTTAAGCCTGACTTGAGTCCTATTCCTTTGGTTATAGTTGCACAAATTGTGTAAAGGCTGTGAGTTATTTCGCAATAACAGAAAATTACATAGTCGTGTTGTTTGTTAGTCAGGATCAAATAACTTATTCTTAAGTTAAGAAACTTGAAACTGTCTTATTAGACTTTTTATACTTACTATTAAATTTTGCTATTGGAAAGACATCCAGTTAAAAGATTGAACTCAAAATCATTTCTATTGCAAAACATTTTTTATTTTTTAGCTGCAAAGAATTGTTAATTCAAGATCCTGTAATTTATGGCCAGGTTACCTGATGGAGTTATTAGGGAACATTTACAAAACTCTAAAAAGTTTACTACCATGTTAAAACTGTCTAGTTTTTACTTTCAAGAGGACACCTTTATTTTTTACCATTAGCAAATTAAGCTTTACTTGATAGTTCATATTCATAACATGCATGATAAGATAGGGAGATATTTTAAGCACTACCATGTTTTTTCAAGTAATATTATAGTAGCAGATGAAATGGTTAAGCATTATTATCAATAACTAGCAGACCGCTACAGGCTTCACTACATATTATTATAAACTTAATAAATATGTATATATATAGGAACATAAAATTCATTTATTCAAACAAAAAAGTATTTTATTAATTGCTAGCTATTTTAAAACTTATCTAAAATTTTTGGATAAACAATATTTTTGCTTGTCCATTTTGAGCATAAATAAACAAAGGCTGGGGGTACCAAGTCTGAAACAAGCAGCATAAAGTTAGTCTAGTGAACATCATGTTTCATCCAAGTTCACACCACAAAAGTCAAGTGCCTTTTTGCCCTTGGCAAAAGTTTCAATTTGATTGAAAAATACTCATTAACAAAATGATTCACCATTTGTAATAAAAAAATGTGATAAATGAAGAACTGCTCAATCAATTTTATGCAAATTTCCCAAACCATCCACTAAATATTCAAACAAAGCCTTAACATTTGGTTTAGATGGGTGAGCCTGTTCTTGAGTTATAAAATTACAACAGAAAGACTAATAAAGTTACAAGATGTTACACTTATTGTCCTGTAGTGTGGTAAAAAACAATAATTAGCGACGTTGTTGCCGCAGATTTATGATGGCGATGGGTTGCCGGACAAAGTGTGCTCAGAGTGCATACAGAAGCTTAGCAGCGCGTACATATTCAAGCAGCAGTGCGAGCGCGCCGACCAGGAGCTGCGGCGTAACTATGTGCCGCCACCAGGTATACTAAAACAGTTTTATTCATTAGAAACACATTAAATGGCTGAAAATAATGATTGCCCCAAAAATATCTTTGTTCAACTTTTGTAAATGTATAGTCTAAACTTGATTACGGGCTAATAGTAAACACGTTTCCAGGGTTTAGTATCAGTCCAACACCACCAACGAGACAAAGCAGCGATTCCGCATTTTCAAATCATACCGACAGCTCCAACCTAACCAAACAAGTGTCTTCCTTTGAAGAAAAAGAATCTCCCGCCACCAAAACTAGGAAACGCAGTATCGATAGCGGCGACAATGGCTCAATATGCGATACCTCCAGCGACTACAGACCTAGTGGCTCAAAACGCGTCGACCAACTCAGGAGGTCCCAGAAACGAGCCAAGATGCACTCCAGCAACACGTCGCAGGCGGACTCGGACTACGACGATAACAGCGCCTCATACATCGCAGAAACAGACTCCGACGAACCCATCCTCAGAAACAGATTCGACTGCAAAACATGTCCCAGACAATTCAACAGCCGAAGGAGTCTAGCCAATCATGTGAGAACACACGAAAAGAAAGATGGCCACGTCAATAACATCGTGGTCGAAATACCGCAGAAGATAGAGGACGCGGCCGACGCCGAGGACAAACTGAGCTGTGACAAATGTGGAAAGACTTTCAAATTGAAAATCATGCTGAATAGGCATATTGATGTATGTGTAACTCCCGTCAAGGTACCGCAAAAGGAACTGCTCATATCCTTACAACCTATAGATGGAATTACGTTCCGCCCCATTGAATGTGAAAGGTGTACTGCTAAGTTCAAAACCTTAGAAACTTTAGAAAAGCATATGAAAGTCGTACATGCGGCTGTTTTAAAACGGGAAAAACGTGAGAATAGCAAGGTCCCAGTTCCGTGCCTTTACTGTCACGAGATGTTTGATGACTATTACGCTCACAGTGCGCATTTCAACAACTGTCCGCAGAAGGACGATACTTTACCATATGAATGTCTCGTTTGCAAAAAGATGACATCAAGAAAAACCTCATACTTTCAGCATCTACAGAAAATGCATTTTGAGCCTCGGGGTTCGTTTGCAAACACTTCCATGGAGTCAGAGCCTGAATCTTACCATGAATGTAGGATGTGTAACAAAAAACTGCCTTCACAAGACTTGTTGATCAAGCATTTAGCAGCTCACATGTCGAATATTGAAGACAACGATATCGGCGCTGATAACGAGTCCCGGTACGTATTTTCCTGACATTTATTTAAATAATACATTGCTAACAAAATTATGAATCAATGAATATAAATAGTAAATACCTAACAATAATTTTTAAATTTCCAGAGCTAGCACAATAGAAGATTCTGGGTCTATCCAATCGGTACATAGTAATCCAACTATACCTGGTTGTATTAAATGTGCGAGGTGTGACAAGGAATTTAAATATAAGAAAGCTCTTCAAACTCACGAGATGAAATGTAACGGGGTACCGATCGAGGTGAAGGTGGAGCCGCCGGACAAGGCGTCCACGAGCCTGCTGAGCGAGGCCACCGTGTACCGCCAGTCCGAGTCCGAGTCCAGCCAGGAGGAGGACGACAACACCTGCGACATCTGCGAGAAGCAGTTCTCCTACCGCCGCCTGCTGCTGCACCACAAGAAGACCAAGCACCACATGAGCTCCGGACACAAGCGCGCCAAGATCTACCTCAAGGACTGCAAGGTCCGCTGCATGATCTGCGACCTGGAAATGAAAGTCGGCGATATTAACGAACACAATCAGAAGCACATATCTAAAAACATGAAACCCCGGAATCTCTATACATGCGCTGAATGCGATGATACTTTCAAAAGTTGTTCTGCGCTCGCGAACCATATAAAATTGATACACAGATTAAACCAGAAGAAGCTCGACGACAGCGTCAACCCGTCGGATTTTTGTGAAGTCGTTGTGACAAAAGCGGAACCCCTGGACTGGATCCAGAGTCACAACGACTTTGGAGAGGTTCCCGGGGCGGAGTCGAAGCCACTCGTAAACCTGAGCGGCTTCACATGTCCCATCTGCGCTAAGAAAATGCCAACACTCATATCCTTGAAGCGACACGTGAACTGGCATTCTAACGTTGGAAATAATATCGAGAAGAAATATGAGTGTGCTGTCTGCAATGAGGTAAGGAGTACCTTCTATAAGTGTTTAAGATTTTTGTGTTAAGTCATATTTTATTGTAATTATTATAAACTGTTGTTTCCAGTCATTCAGATTCCAGTGCCACTACAAGATCCACATGCGGCAGCACTACAACGACACGTCGCTGGACCCGAAGCACCTGACGTGCAGCATCTGCGGGCGCGTGAGCAAGCACCTCCGCGCTGCGCAGGCGCACATGAACTTCCACAAGCAGACGCGCTTCCAGAACAAGGACTACCAGTGCTCCATCTGCGAGCGCGTGTTCCAGCACAGGAAGGTGTACCTCTCGCACATGGCCATCCACTACAAGAAGGGCGACGTCCTCCACAACACCATCGTAGGCGACGCGCTGCCCAACACCGCCGACAGAAATGTATTCGACGGCACCCACACCTGTTCGCATTGCGGAAAAATCTGTGATTCAGAAACCTCCTTAAAACATCATTTAATTTGGCACACCTCCAAGACCTTCTTATACGGCGCTCGACACGAGTGCCATATTTGTAAAGTCAAGTTCACAAATAAAAAACGACTTGAATTACACATCAGGTCTCATTACGAAGATGAGAACGGGCCCTACAAATGTACCATCTGTGGTAAAGGATACATTGACGAGGGCTACTTCCAAAGACACGTCAAAGGACACAACTTTGATCACCAGTCTCACAAAAAACGAATAGAAAATTTTAGAAAAGATAAAGTTAAGTGTCCTATATGTTCTCGGTTTTATCCTGACTTAGTAAAACTTATTCGTCATTTGAGACGGACGCATCCCGAAAGTAAGATGATCAAGACCGACCCCGACGCGCCGCCGCAGCCATACTATTCCTGCAAATTATGCGCCAAAGTGTTCCTCGATGAACGTAGGCTACAATACCATGAGGAAGCTCATCTTAGAAAGCCAGAGTTCTTTAAATGTAAATTCTGTGGAAAGAAAACTATATCTCTTAAAAATCACAGAATTCACATAAAGTGTCATTTGACGCAGAAGCACCTGGACAATCCTCTGAAGTGTCCGCACTGCGAGGAGACGTTCGTGAAGGGCTACGACCTGCACCACCACCTGCGCGACGCGCACGACATCAACGAGACCTGGATCGCCGAGCGCACGGAGCAAACCCTCAACGGCCCGCTAAAGGACCTGCAGTGCTCTATATGTATGAAGATCCTTGCGAGCAAAGGTAACTTCGAGCGACATATCGACTATCATAACTCGTTGAGGTGTAACTACTGCTTTGATTACTTCAGCTCACTTCGGTTTCTGGAGGGTCATCTAACTTTCTCATGCGAAAAGAAAAAGCTCCTCGGCGACACCGAAGTTTATCCTAAGAAAGTGAAATGCGACATTTGTTACAAAGCATTCCACGTTCAAGTCAAACTGGACTGCCACTTGCGCACGCAACATGGAATTAAAGTTAATAGGGAAGCGTCCGCAGGAAAACAAGAAATCGTCTGCGATTATTGCTTCAAGGTCTTCGAGAATGAATACGCGTTGAATACCCATAAAGTGTATCATCGTTCTGTCGGCTACTATGGATGCATTTACTGTAACAGAAAATTCAACACTATGACAGTCTACCGAAAACACAAGAACCACCATTTATCACAGCTTAACGTGGACAACCCTACCAAATGCGAACATTGTGACGAAACATTCGTCGCGTTCAGAGAAATGATATACCACATGCGAGATGTCCACGGTGACGACAAGGAGTGGGTCATAGAGCCTAAGGAGTCCATCGAGGAGACCTGTCCCATCTGCAACAAGGTGTTCTACAACCTGCACAAACACCTGAGCTACCACGAGGAGAACAAGTGCAAGAAATGTGGCGAGTACTTCTACTCCATGGTGGACTTCGATAACCACCTCTGCACCATCGAGAGCGATGACGAAGGCGCGGTGATCGCGGGTACAGAACACGCCGCCAAATATGAAGAGTGCACGTTTTGCTTCAAACCTATTACAAAGAAGAGTTCCAAACTCAAACATGATAAAATACACAGGGGGTCTGGCTCTATCTCCTGTAGGTTCTGTAAACTTAAGTTTAAGACTATGGACGCTTTCAATATACACGCATTTTCACACCGAAGTAGAAAATACAATAAACAGCCAATTAAATGTCGAAAATGTAACGAAAAGTTCGTGAAGTATGGACCATTTATAAAGCATATGAAATCGGCACATAAATGCATGAAGAAGATGCACTACAGGGCTATCGTGAAGCCGGAGAAGTGTGTCGTCTGCGGCGACGACTTCCCGAACCTTCACAACCATTATCGTGCTCATTTGTCGAACCAGTGCCAGGCTTGCCGCAAGTATTTTACGTCGTATAAATTGTTCACTATGCACGAATGTGATAAAGAAGACGCTGATCCGTCGAAAGTGTTCACGAGTGACGCGAACTTAAACGAGTTGATAAACTCGTACGTGCCGAGGGATGAGAGGGACGACGAGAAATACTATGGTCACAGCGAGGGTGAAGAGGAGGAAGAGGAGGTCGCGCAGGTGTATACCGACGAGGGGAGTCAGGAGGGCGGGGACTACAAGGCTCTGCACATGATGGTGCAGTCGCCGATCATCTCCGACGTGCTGTCGCTGTACCGGCCCGACACCAACGGTGACGTCACCGGCGACGCCAAGCTCGCCGACGACGTGGTCAACATCACGGATGATGAGTCCGTCGACATCGATCACGTTCCCCCACTTGTAGTCATTGATGATGATGATTAGTCTAGTTTTTTGAAGTGTAGCGCACAAATTTCCCACCTATGGTGTTTTTTTGATAAGATAATCAAACAGTCAAAAGTATACAGTGTATATTGAAAGCATTAATTAGCCTTTTATAGTACTGCCACTTTTATATTATACATAAAAATAACCTAAAGTCTATCAGATAAATATGTAGATGAGTTAATTGTAGATACAGTACCACATTTATAATTTCCATCGGCTATATTCGTTTGCGCAGAAAAGAACAGACTACTTCTAAATTTTAACACTAACTTCAAGGTAACCACTACTTCTGAAGTAAAAAGCTAATAAAATATAGACCTTATTGCTTTGAGTTAAGATTTAATTTGAAACTTCGCAAAATATCGCAAGACGGCGCATCATTTATACGCAATAACCAACAGTAGTCAGTCTATTTGAAGAAAATCAAAGATCGTGCGTCGGCGTAAATTATGAATGTTGTATTACTGCAATAATAACCAATATATTGCAAGAAGTATTTTCAGAGACTTTCTCTAGATTTTAATAATATTCCTCAGAATTCGCAATAAGTTATCATTCGTTATAAGTGTAAAGATTAATTATGTTTGGCACTTTATATAAGATTTTATTAACATAGGCCAGTTAATTGAAGATATTAATAGCAACATGATCTAATATTGTAAAATATTCGATAAGATATAGCGCATTTTTTAAAGACTTAATAAATTGTAATCTACAACAATATCTCACAATATTATTTACACTAATATTGTGAGATTTGCAAGTGTTATATAATCTGTGCTACTGCTTTAACCGTGATAGTGTGCGATAGATTTTATTTAGTTTTTAGTCACTTCTTACTAACATTATGTTGAGAAATCGTGCGGCTGTGGCGACACTAACGTTCATTACTTTTGTAATTATAATTTGATTGTTAATTACAAAATAAGAAATTTAGTTTATAATTTGATAAGGTTATTATTGCTAGATCGAAATTGTGTAATCTCGTATTTTGTTAAATATTATTTATTTGTATGCAATATGCCAATGACTTGTTTGACTTTTCGAAAAGAAATTTAATTATAGTGTCAGAATTTTCCAATTTATACTTCAATCAAAATTTTTAACTATATTAACGGCGCATTGGTGATAGTTTAGTCATATTTTAGAAATAAATAGAACGTCATACACCGAAAACTTAAGGCCGTGGAAACTTATAAATTATCCAGCAATGGTTGAGATGTATCAGATATTGGTGCCATCTAAAGTAAATAATATTCTCTAACCAAACTATATAATTATGTAGACAGTGTACAGATAGGAGGTAGGTTTTACGAGTCTCATTACTGTACTTTAGAGTATACTTTATAAAATTAATATGTATTGTACAGTTTCTGTTTTTGGTCATTGAGATCAAAATACAAGTATTTAATGGGTTGCATTTTATCGGAATGGTTGAGAGCGACAGCAATGTCTGAAACTATGGAAACGGCTTTTGCTCTCACTCTCCGCCATTATTATGTACAGTCACGAGCAAAAACATGTATACAAGAATAAACAAGTGAAGTTAAAGTGAAAGTCAAATGATTTATGAATTCGTGATTTTTTTATTCCAATTAAACACTTTATTTAGCTTACAATGTTAGGAATATTCCTAAACAGCTTCAGCAATTTCGCATAACAAATCTGCTGCAACTGTTTGGTCGTGTGTACATGTTTTTGCTCGTGACTGTACGTGTGCCCAATAAATTGTGTAGTGCTATACTAATAGAATGTTGTCTAGTGATTTGCCTTGTTGTATGGACCGGACTTAGCGAATACTTAGTAAGGCCACTATCTCACTGGAGTTTTACAAGTATTAGCGCTTTATGAACGTTGCTGACACGCATTTCTAGCGTCTGTCTTATTAAAGAGCTGCAAGAATATTTTGGCAAGTAGGTGCCATTAGCACAAGAGCGTTGTGTAGATTCGCTACAAGAATCAAACCGACTGTGTAAAAAGTGATGGCTTTCAATATATGACGGCTACGTGCCAAAAGAGCCTTGTAGCTCTATGTTGGTGTGAAAAAGGCGGACAGCGGTTTACCCAACGATTGCTTTAGGATTCGATATTTACGATGCTATTGTTAACGTCGCGTAATCGCAAAGCTTGCTCTGCATAAATGTTGAAGAAGCGCTAACACTCGTAAAACCCTAGTGTGTTAGCTACCTTGCTACGCCATGTTGCCTTTAGCAGCTAAAATAATACAAATTAATTACTTAACCAAGCAGGAAAAATAGTATTCATAGATATAATCGTCAATGATATAACAACACCAATTTAGCAATAAATAGGACAATTTTTTTATATTACGCAGAGTAATGTTTTCCATTAGGAAATTAAAGAAACATGTTTTGACATTTTCCTAATTTGTATTAGCCAAAGGGACGGATGTATTTTATGTAGTTTGTAAGTTTAGGCGCTGTACTTACAGATGGCTGGCGACTGCCACGGTGATGAAAGGGACGGAATATAATTTGAGGGTATCAAACAATTATATGACGTCACTTAACCCTTCATTGCGAACCGATAAAGTTTAGCTCTCCGTGGCAGTCGACAGGGGTCGGTACCTATACAGCTTTACTTTAAGATTGTTATAAGTTCAGTCAGCGTGTTAAACCGTTTAGACTATAAGAGTAATAGTGATTATTCCAATTATTTTCAAGAAGTTACTTTTATTTGCGGTTATCTTTTTTTATTATTTTTATTATCTTTCTTAACGTATTGTTTTCTTGTCTGTGAAAATTGTTGATTGATGATGGAAGAAATAAAATAGTCATTTAAATAATTTTAATAATGTTTATTTAGTCAACATACTCATTTATGAATAACTGATTAACCACGATAACATTTCCTTACATAAATACAAAAACCATTTACATACTGATTATATACGTAAGACAAATAAATTGATAGTAAGTTTTTATTGCTTTCACGATTTATATATAGTTCTTGGAGAGTTACAAATGTTTTAAATACACCATTAAACTACCTCCTTGTAGTTCGATAAAAGCGGGTTCATAAAAGGTTTCCGTTTTTGTGATATACCACAAAGAACATAAATCTTGTAATAACAGTAAATACTTGTTTAAATTTGTGAAACCTATCCAACTTTGCTCAACAGTTTCTGAATGTTACAAATAAATAATCTCACCCCAATCCTCATGTTATCTCAGTTAACCAGCAATCCAAAATTCTCTTCAAGTGTTACAGGTACATTACATACATCGTAAACATTGATAGTTATAAAAATATCTATCGTTATTTATTAAGATACACATATAGTCATAACCCTTAAACTAGTTTTAACTTCATTTATACATAGCTGTTATAATTTAACTTGATCTGCAGATAGCCAAAACCTGTGTCTGTGCTATGAGCTAAAGAAAAACTGTTGTTATAATAGAAAAGAGATGGCATACTACACTGCAAGTAGCGCCCTCTCGGTTACACACCAACAGTACGGCTTAGAAGCTCATAGTAAAAACAGAGGTCTAATATAACAGTGATAGTGATATTATGAAACAGATTATGCACATACAAAATGTGAAGAAAGTTAAATATTTAAAATGTGAGCAAAATATAGCATATTTCTATTTCAAAATACAAAGACAGACAATGTAGAATACGGGTACTTAATGAATGAACGAATTCTTTATAGAGAAATAAATAATCCGTAAATTGGTAATAAAACCAACCAAGCGATCTTTCGTGATAAATTGATTAGTTTTCAAACTTATCTAGTAATAAAAAAATATTGAAAAGAAAAATGATGAATATTTATTTACACTTATAAAATACGATCCGTGCTTGAATACTAAGAAGTAAAGAACCACGAAATGTACAAAGTTGGTTTTATTTCAGTATAGAGTATTAACTATTATACGTCGATTAAAAAAAAGTACGGTCACATCTCTAATATCGATAGATCACGTGACATACATGATTATCGATACTAAAAAATAATCGATTTATTAAGTAGCTGTAAGTTAGGAAACTATCAAAGCTTTTTGCTACTATAGTTTCCTAGCCAATGCATGTCTGAGTGATGTGTAACTGAGTTACATGCTATTAGTTAGTGATAATCGGAAGTAAAGCATATCTCTATTTAGTATTCCTATCGTCTATTATGTGAAACAAAATCTAGACTCGACACGGTATAACTAGAGTAAGTACCTTTCAAATCAAAGGCAATGTATCGATGATATTTACCCTAAAAGATGAAGTTTTTGATCTACAACTCGCATCTTTCTTACAAAAATATGTCACCTGACATTTCTTATCACACACACGTCACAAATTGTAATTTTATGATCACCGCAGATTTCCGTTCAGTCATATACAGAGCTTTTAGTCTATCAGAACTAACCTACGACATTATATACACATTTTACACCAATTATATAAAATATAAGTGATCTCGTTGAAAGAGCAAGTCAGCCTTTAGTTGTTACCGTTAATGTAAGGCGATATTATGCTTGTTGTAGTAATATTAATAATACAATGTTTATATAAGCAATAACCATTAATAAACTTATTCTTTCTACGGCCTCACAAACATAACATTAAAGACGTTGAATAGTCTTAATAAAATATTAATAACTCGTATGTATTAAAAAGTAATTAGTAACTTATAGTACAAAGTATACACACATGGACAAAAATAAAGATTTTTAAATGTTGCTTTAGCCGAGGCAGCGGTTGAGCGACATGTGTACAATTGAGCACTTTCGATCAGTCGACGTTGTCAAGCAAAAATCAATCTTAAAAAAATTAAATAACGTTCATTATTGTTTAGTTTTCTGTTGTGTATTATTTTGCAGCTGCCTCGATTTAAGCAATAAGTTTATAAATATCCAGTGTACTATCAGACACTTGTAAATGCTTGCCTCATTACAAGACCATTCTCTGAGCACATATATTCCCATATCACATTTGGACTGACGTTTCATACTAGCCAAAGTAACACTGACACGATGGTACTAACTCTACCGTTGAATATGACTATTTCCCGTAAAACTAAGTAAACTTGATTTCATCGCTACATCAGTCATTACTTTGACACTATTCTGGCACACATTTTTTTTTACATTAAATCTTTTTTATACTTAAAACAAACCCCTATTTTTAAGACTTGGAAAAATTGCTTGTTTTATCAAGCCTCTTTTACGATAACTATGATTCAGTTTAATAATAGGTAAAGGTGAATCAAAATCACTACCCAAGAATGTTTCAAAGCAAGTACAAAAATAAAGAATATAGACAACCTAAGAGTTTAATTAAAATACAAATAGTTTACATTAAACTTATCTTGTATATTGCTCAGTTAACTCAAAGCCTATTTATTTATAGTGTAAAAATAAATTAAAGTACATAATACTTTTATAAGGATGACTGTAAAGTTTGCAGTTTACCATTAAGTAGTTATTTATTACTTGCTTGGTACTTCGGATAAGATCGTTTAACTTCGTATACCATCGGAAGTTGGTAGAAGCCCGATACTGTGACGTAATACTCGGTATTCATGTCTTAGTTAAAAGTTGGTAAAATACTCGTTACTGATACTTGGTATACTAACTAACTATACT
The DNA here is from genome assembly GCA_941860345.1 of Chrysodeixis includens. Lineage (NCBI taxonomy): Eukaryota > Metazoa > Arthropoda > Insecta > Lepidoptera > Noctuidae > Chrysodeixis > Chrysodeixis includens. The sequence goes on along the minus strand of OW796093.1, from coordinate 12,006,615 downwards.
ACTAACTGACTATAACTCTTTTGACAGACAGTTGAGTTGGTTCTTGTTGCGAATATGCACACCAACGCCCTCATGTTAATGTCATCCACGTGTTAAAAGATCCTTGTATTTCTATTCCTAGTCTGCAAAATTCTAAGTTTTAAAAGAAACCTTATATGTATACTGATATTATTGAATTAAATGTTAAATATGTTAATGGCGTAAAAAAATACGACAAAGATCTTCAAAGCGATCAATGAATTTTAATTCTTAGCTCATAGAAATAAAGTATATATTCCTATGACAAGGAAAATGCTGTATTTTACTGATACTTTAAAAGGATTTTTTCTGACGGCGATAGTATTTTCAATAACTAATTAATTGTATACAGTATGAGGGAATATTAGTAATACAGTTGGACCAGTAATAATATAAATAATATTTCAATACATTCATTAAATCTTGGTAGATGCGCGATTAGTCGTTTCATTCTCATCACCGACTTCCGTTCTAAGCTATTTAAATAAATGAAATTACCCGATCGTACTTTGTTTCTGCTATCCGAATAGACTTAACAACCATCTTCGCAGCCATGAATATTTTACACGATTGTGTTTTGTTTTGTTATGGAAATAGACTTACTTGACAACCATTTTCGCAGCTGTGAATACTATACACGATTGTGTTTTGTTTTTTCCTGTGGGAGCGACACTCACGCGACTCGCATTACCGGTTTTTCTTCTTTGTACAGGCGTCCTCGTGTCGTGGTGGGTTGTGTCTCAGTCGTCCCACTCGCCGTCGCTGGTGGTGGCGTCGGAGAGGTCAGAGTCGGAGGAGTGTATGGCGCGCGAGCGCTCCTCCAGCGCGCGCTGCAGCGCCTCCGCCAGGCCGCACGCCGCGCCGCCCCGTCGTGCCGTGCCGCCCGCGCCCCCGCCGCCCGTGCCACCAGAGCTGTCCGAGCGCGATACCTGCCACACAACACATGTTTTAGTAAACACTACGCTCAAAAATATTTACACTACAAGTTGCTATATGGATCAGAGTAAAAAAGGGATGGGCCACAAAAGGGATGAATGAAAAACAATTGCATGCAGCTGAGATAAAAATGTCAAAAGGGATGTGTGGTGTTACAAAAGCGGATAGAGTAAGAAATGAGTATATAAGACGAAATTTGAAAGTGGCACCGGTAACAGAAAACTTCGTGGTAACCGTTTGTCAAAGTATGGACATGTCATGCAAAAAAAAGAGAATCACATGGTAAGGAAGATGCTAGACATGAATGTGGATGGATATAAGGAAAAGAGGACGACCAAAGAAACGATGGATGAATTGTGTAAAACATGATATGACTGCAAAGAGTGTCACTTGCGAGATGACGTCAAATAGAAACGTATGGAAAAAGAAAACGACCCCAAATTACATTTGGGATAAGAGCAGGGGAATGATGATGTGCTGCTACATGGAAATACTCATGGACTATTTTCCGTCAGGATTTTGACGGGATAGGAAGTTGCCAAAATTCAACGGGCTAAACAAGTGAAACGCGTTTCGCATTCACCGCGCCCTCGACAGAGGACTACTATCTTTAAGAAATGAAAACCTCTCGTGTGATAATTATTATCTAGACTGTTAAATCAAAATAAAATACACAGCTGCAAGCCAAAATATAGTTACTCTAAAATTATAACTACTAAAATTGTGTCATAATTTATAAACGCTTAAATTGAACTCACCGCTCGTAACTCGATTCCTTGTCTGATCTCACTAAGTAGATTACTTCTGCTGTCTTCAACGACCGGTAGTTTAGCCGCAGGCTCGACTCGCTGCGAAATTAATTATAACAATAAAATTTCTGTTGCACGTTTGACTCCTGATTCAAATGATGTAGCATTAATACTTAGTGTACTTACTCGTAAAGTCTTGGATCCGCTGCGAATACTTTCCATAAGCGCAGCTCTTGGGTCTGGCGGCGCATCCATCTGTTCCATAGAGGACGGGGGCGGGGACTCGGGCGCCGGGGGCGGGGCCGGCGGGGCGGGGGGAGGAGGCGGCGGCGGCGGGGCCATCGGCGCGGGGGGAGGGGCCGGCGGGGGCGGGGCCGCGCCCGGGGGCGGCGGCGGGGGCACTGACGGCGGCCCTGATGATACTGCTGCTTGGACACAAAAAAGAATTTGTTAACTTTTGACTAAGAAGGTACACGAGCATTAATATGACATTATTTAGACAAATTGAATTTTTTCCAGTGTAGTAGTACTCACGGTAGGCAGGGCGAGGCGGGGCCACGCGGTGCGCGGGCGGCGGCGGGACAGCGCGCGCGGGCGGCGGTGGCGGGGCGCGGGATGCTGTACACATGGACGTGGAATTATTATAATACAAATTAAAACAAAAGTGGATAACCTCAAACGAAAGTATTCGTTATTTTGCTTTTCTCACAAACACATGTTCCTAAGTTTTTGTCTTATTTCACAATTGACTAAAAATGGTAAGGAAAAGCCTGTGTTGTAAATCACTTGAAATATCGCAGAACTTTCTGACAACTAATTTACTAATTGTATATGAGAAGAGGGTATGAGTAAAGTACATACGTGGCGCGGGCGGGTGCGGTGGCGCGGCGCTGCGGCTGGGAACTTGAGGTGCGGGAGTACTGGCCGGCTGACCGCGAGGACCTGCGGGGATAATTAAAAAAAATGTCTTATGGGCTGCCTCCACAATAAAACAACAATTTAAAGCTTTTGCTTCATTAATCCGTTACGATGTGTCGTTTTATTTAATGCTTCTTATACAAATAATGTACGGCGTACAATGGCGGATTTAATACCCAAGGTATTTTCAATCAGTCAACCACATATCGTTTTTCATACATTTTTTGTAGCAGGCCACATTAAGTATTCATATTATTCTACGTTTTCATATAATCCGATTCGATATCGGTATCGGACGACGATACGATAAAATATCCTAGACAAAAGATGAAGCTGTAAAGGGTTAACTCTATGCTCGCTTACTTCATATACTAAAACCTTTTTTTATCTGGCTTACACAAATGATAATAAAAACACGCTTAATACAAATCAAAGTTTTTACAGCGAACTACTCACTCTTGACATTATCGAGGTCCTGCTTGACAGCGGGCAGTCCGCCGTGCATCTCGATGAAGTCGTAGATGAACTCGCGCGTGTCCTGGTCCTGCAGCTGCGTGTCCGACACGCCGGCCTTCGTGAAGAACGAGCGCAGTTCGTCCGCGTTCGGCGCGTTGTCGCGGTCGAAACCTGCAAACGTAATCATAATTAATGTATTACTTAGTGTCGAAAGCCACACTTCACTAGCGACTTGCCCCAGTTTTGCACAGGTAGCATTCTGATGACATTCCTTTTGAAACATGACATCTTTTAGAATAACTGAATCAACAAATTGCGCAGTTTTTAAGATCTTAGCATACGTAAGGACGGAAAGAGGATCAACTTTGTTTTATACTTGGTAATGAAGTGTAAGAAACACAATAAATGGATATATTGATGTATTAATCCAAACATTTATAAAAGAAATACGCGGGTGAGCGTCGTCTTTATATATTTTAGGTGACTTTTCTCTCAATAGAGATGATTTGTTTGAAATATCCGACTTATCTTACGGTCTTGGAGTCCAGTATACCATAACACCTCTCAAACTTTAAAGTAAGTCTGATGCAGTTGTGCAAGGGAGACAGCGCACAGATATTACTTTACGAGGTGATGGTAGGACTTCTTAACAAGTATCCTACGAAACCAAGCCACAAAAATGGTAGTTACCTTTGTTAGCGTCCCAGCCGACGTGCGACACATGTTTGAAGTTCTGCGGGCTGCCGATGTCAGCTTTGGTCAGTCTTCGTGGCTTCGATTTCTTGTTGCTAGATAGAGTATAGCCTGAAAATAGAAAAAGTGTGTATAAGAAACTGATAATGGTTTAAGTAAGTTGTAAGAGTTGATGAGTTATTACTTAATATGGAAAACATTTGTCCTACAAAATTCAGAAGTTTTTATGTTTTTTTTTTTTAAATAAATTAATTTGTTTCTACAATTCCTTTCTACTTTTTAGGTGAAAGAACATTCCAGAACTTGAAACTAGCAGCTGCAAACAATTGTGACCAGGATACCTGAAGCTCCTGAACATAGTAGGTATGTCCCACTTACCGGTGTTCCCATAATTTCCCGCATTATCTGATTAAATATCGTAATGCAGACCAATAAAACCGTCTTTAAATCTCGCCATTTTTTGGATCAGGGACTGAAGTTGAATTTAAAAGGAAATTTCGACATCGAAAAAAAGGGGATGAAAAATAGTAGCCGATTCTCAGACCTACTGAATGGATATACAAAATTTCAAAAGAATCGGTCAAGCTGTTTCGGAGGAGTTCGGTCTCTAACATTGTGACACGAGAATTTTATACTGTATAAGATAAAGTGTGTTCTTACTTCCTAAGCTGTTGTTAGCTTTGGGCGGCAGCGGCACGGGCGCGGGTTGCGGGACGGGCTGCGGCACGTGCGCGGGCGCGACAGGCTCGGGCTCGGGCGGCGGCAGCGCGCCGTTCTGCCGCGCCGGCGCCACGCTCGTGCCGCTACTGCGGGCCGACATCATCGAGCGCTGACGACGCTCTGCAAATATAGTACATAAACTTACAATTTGACAAAACAAATCATACGATGAAAAATTCAATCCTCAGAAAAATTTAACTTCCGGCTAAACGCGCCAGTAATCAAATCCAATCAAAAGTCTTTTGTTCAAATTAGGCACTTTTCGAACAGCAAAATTATAATAGACAGCACCCCTATCCACCTTTCACCGCTTCCTGTGTTTTCGCTACGGGAGAGAAAACGGCGCAACATATTCCCAGCAGCACGCTGTCTTTCTTAGCTTAGCCTCCAAGTAAGGTACCAAGGTTACTTTAAAAAAGTTTGAATTTGTTCACCGTATTTTTCACGTCTCAGGGACATGTGCGACATCTGGTGGCTAATATTACAATTGCTGACACCGACCTGATTAGAAAGTTTCTAATACATGTCCGAGAGATGGCGCTGACCACAATTACATTAATTGTTTTAACACGCAGAAACATACGCATTGGCTAATATTTGCAATTAAATAAAAATAATATGATGACATGGCGGCATGAATATTTTCAAACAGTCCACATAGTTTTGTACTATTTGAAACTCTTTGTCATAGGTAAGGTACCAAAATATTATTAATCCCATATTTATAAAGAGTAGCGGAATTTTGTGAAATTTTTGTGTTTACGTTTGAGAAACCAGGCGTAACTGTCAGAGGCCGGTGAGGCAATCAAATCATGCGCTTAGATTCACTGCATTGATTTTTTCCAAGAAAAAAGAATCGAAGAATTATATTAAAGTTATGTTTGTATATAAAAAATAAAATAAATATAAACATTTTTGTCATTTAAATACCGGTGTAGTTTATACATAAACACACCAAAAAAGCATAATTTACAATATCATGATATAATTGTTAGGAAGCCCGACGCCTAACGATGACACAGTGTAGAAATAATTCGCGTCTAACATCACAATGCGTGTTTATGAGGGCTCTGTTTGTAAACAAGTGTAACGGCGGCGCATAAACAGGCGTGTGAAGTCATCTTTACGACAATCGGGGGTTTGTGTTCCGTATAATCCGTATAGTATATGATCGTGTTTGTGATAGCTCGGTAAAACAATCGGTTTTGTAGTATGTTAGGTATTATAGCAGTTTTGGATTGCGTATCAGTCTTTCACTACTGTTGGCCGATTGTCGTATTTTTGATTGGGCATTGCTCACCCGGTTAGGTCATTGCGGGTAAACATTCACCCTAGGTTTCTCAAACAAAAAAATGTTAATCGTCAGTTGAATCTCATTTTAGGCTCTATGATTGGTTGTAGGTTTTAGGTAGGCAGTTGATTTGACAGCAGATTCAATTGATCAGCCTTTCAGAAACCGGAGGTCATTTTAATATTTGTAAGCTAACTTTCCCTATGATGTTTTTCTTGAACATTTTTGTTTGAATAATTTACTTCAAATATTAATGTTGAATGTTGAATTTACATTCATATCAGTCAGTCTATTGTTACATAGTAAAACATTACTAGACTATATGCAGGTACGAATAATACAATCGTTTTATTATGGCCTTTATAAAACTAACTCAGTACTCACACACTATTTTGTAAATATAACAAGTCTGACTAGTCTTTTGCTGCATGCCCTGTGAGCCTAGTACGCTCTGGGGTTATTACAGGTGAACTAGCTAACAGCTTCGCACGGATGAAATACTTATGTATAATACATATAAATCTGTCACTTGAAACATTCTATCTGTTAAAAAACCGTATCAAAATCCATTGCTGTGTTTTAGAGATCTAAGCACACATTGGGACGGACAGACACGAGTAGCGAGTTTGTTTTATACTATTTCTGTATTGAAGAGCTTCTCTATCTCTAACACACAATCACAATTTTCCTCTACCTCTACGGTCATTTTCAAAGATACCGAGACAATGCTTTTCCCTTGAAGCTCTTGATATTAAGTTTATTTATTTTTCGCCTCATTGAACCAATCTTTTTGATATACAGGAGAGTAGTACCTATTACATTATCGCCATTAAAAATTTTCTCTACCGATACGCCTCCCCTTTTACCAATATTAGTTTTAGTGAATACGTATTTATTCTCAAAAAGGTATTCGCATAGTAAATCCAAGTACAAGTTGTTACAGATACTTTAAATACTTAAAGTATTATGTGTAAACAATTTCAAATATGGTTGGAAACATTTCATATTGTTGTATAAATACAATTACTACAGACACAATCGACTGCATAGCTGCACGGGCTTATGTACTTTTGTTCATTATTCTATAATATGACGACATATTCATCGATTTGTTCGAAATTTATATGAATGAAGTTAGATTGGGTAACGGTAGTAAATAATAATAAATCTAGGTGCATGACATCTCCCCATAGTTCCATTTGAAAACCAACAAATCTATTTGCCGGGCGATACCAAATCGGTATAATTTGCAGATATTCATACATCTCCCTAAAGATTCCCAGTCTTAGACCGACTAAATTATTGATCGATAAGTCAGTCGGAGAGTACTCGAATGTCTTTATTTCCAGACTGTCTCCTCTTCCTCTTAAATCAATAAATCAGACTTCAGATAAAAAAGCAGACTTCTATAAATAACACGACTTAGATTTGTCACTGCCATTTGATTTCGAGCGGTACCATCAACATCAGAACTGTCTGTTGTCTAGAGGGCAAGGCAGCATACCAATGACATGACCATAATAATGACGTCATCATTCACTCCGATTATAGTTCACTAATAATACCAACCTTCTCGTTTCGTTTTCCTGAGCTCGATCTTCTCAAGGAGAATATTTTTGAGGATGTTCGCTTCATTTTCGTTAGCGAAATTGAATGCGGCCATATATTCCTGGAAATGAAAAAAATATCGTTTGTTACATTGATAGACTCATACTCATGGTACTTTACGGTAATTACCTACAGTGGAAGAAAAGTATAGGTCAGCATCTCTATATTCATGCGTTAGGGATCCCATACTCTTAGCAATGGTAAAGACGGGACAGTGGTGTTTTTAGCTGGTGAGTCTCTTTCCCGTGACGTAAGAGAAGTGTTTGTTTTGATTCAAAATTTCAATCGAGGATAAACAATAGCGAGTTTTACGCTTTCAAAATTATCTGTTTCTAATAGTAAATACTATGTGGTAAAAACAATGACGAATTACTCTCATTCACGAATTACCATTAACGTCACTATAAAACATATTATGTAGGTGAAATCACGTCAGAATTTGTTTTGGGTCCAAGGATTTATGTAGTAGAGTAGTAAGTATTGTAAATTGTACGGCTAGCAATGAAAGGCAATAAAAAAGTTACATTTACAAATTGCCATAATTATAATGTTCGATGGAGTTAACTGGGTGACAAGACAAGACGAAGTCATGATCCTCTTCAAAGGATCGGTTCAAAAGAGAAATTTCAGCAGGTTTTCAGTAGATTCCTATTCCCAAACTTCTCTAGTCCATATTCCGATTTTGATAAATCTTTAGGGGGTCAAAGTCTTTAGTTACTTGCTACCTCGTGCCGATGTATTTCTATAAGTATATGTAAACCACTGTTCTTAATATCCCTATAAATACGATTCGTTTTATCCCTAACAGGTTGACAATATTTTTACAGCTTTGTGTTTGTCCATATTCGATTGTGTATTGTTTTGTTTTAACAAATCCGTGGTTGTTGACTCATACGGTGACGTCAGTGAATCCATATAATATATTCAACGGCGATGTGTGTTTATTGAAATAATATGCGAAACTAATTAAAATTTTGGTACGAAGCTAAATTTTGGAACTAGATTTTGCTGTTTGTTTGGGGATACAATATGTTGATTATCTTCTCAGACTGTATTTAACTATTTAGTTCGGCAATCTGCTTTAAAACGGACCAATACATTTTAACCGGCCATTTATTAATATGTCGCCTAAACTATGTCTACTTCAAAGCTCTTGTCATATTCATATCTATACTATTTCGCTATAGCTACCTACATGATGCCTTGATTCAACTAAAATTGATTGGACATAACACTTTAGCTCTTCAATGATTGTATCTTTATTCGTGAGGTCAATTAAAATGGTCCAGTTTCATTCTATACCAACCATTATAGAACAGTATAGGTTTACACGTAACATTATAACGGGAAATACTGAAAGAGTCTTCCTGATGAGACGTCTATTTAGTAGAAGGAAGACAAGAGGAAAATAAGACTAACATTGAAATACAACTTGATTTCCTTATTTGAGATTTTAGTCTTGAATATGGGACAACCAAGTTTATATATTAGTTGGTCTATGACTAAACTTGAAAACGTTGTTAGTTCTTTACGGTAAACTAAACAATCTTGTCAACAGTCAGTTCTTAACGTAAAACTGTTTTCATTGAGGAACCGAGGTGACGTAGCAGCAGGAGTCCTTTACCAGTTTTTTATCCAGTGTTGTTATTAAGTTGCAGAAATATAGGTATAATAAATTATACGGGATAAATCACGATGACACATTTATGTAATACCCATATATGTGCACATCACAATATATCGATTAGGAACAATATTAATAATTTTATCTGAACCATTAAATTAATAATTATATTTTCCTGTTGTAAAGAATCAATTAACTTACAGGAATGATTCTGTAATCAGTAATAATTCGGACAGTCTCTTTATTTCAAAGAAAAGCCCTCATTTAATTTTAGCTGCTTTTGACCTTTGTTTTTTGTTTTTGGCCACGTGTTAAAGGAAACTTTTGTCCTAAAGTGGTACATTATCACCAAATCACATATATTCCGATGGCAGATTTTACAAGTTGGGGAAACCATGGCGATTATAAGCCTCAAAAAAACTGAAAATGTTACCTCAGCTTCGAAGGTGTGTAAGAACGGCCTGGGGTTCTTGTAGTCGATCTGGAGGTAGACCTCCTGCTCCCATATCATGGCCTTGCGGTAGAGGCAGTATATCCTGAAGAAGTACGACCTCTTCCCGTTGTCCTTTATAAGGCACAACACGCCCGTGTCCTTCTTCTTCCATTTCGAGTGAGTAGGATCTTCCGTTGTGAATAGCTGGACCACAGCGGTTGCTAGACTCTGTGAAAGAAAGAAATTAACTTGAGAACTATAGAATACATAGTCATTTGTTTCGATTATACAGTTATGAGAGTTTTATGAACGTTTACAAAAATTAAGACTCTCTGTCCGTAGTCTGAAATTTATAATAGTGTCAGATTGTCAGGCACCAAACGCAGCTACTAGGTGGAAATGAATGAAGTCGGATAAAAGGAGGCTGCTCATAGCCAAACAACGAAAGTATTGAACTTGTGAAAAACTGAATAAAATGACGTCAGCAGAAAGCAAAATGTAGTAGATCTACAGTTATTAGATATATTATTTGCCATAATCTCTATTTAAGACATAATTTTTCTACGTTGGCCTAATAAACTTCGTCCACTTTTGGGATAAGGGGCATAACTGTAATGCTTTCAAATTCTCTTTAGCGGAAACCGTAACCATAGCATTTGCAATAGCAGGGCAACCTCGAATGAGTACAGGATCTAGAGATTCAGTAAAACAAAAACAGGTCAACTTAAGTGGCAAAAAAGACCAACTTGACTTAAACTAAAAATAAAACCTAATCAAAGCGTGTAAATTTGATTAAATTATTATCAGTTGGGCGCGTCCCTTGATGGTGCATGGTTGACATGGCAAGCAACATGCGTGAGCACAGGACGCCCGAGTGCAATCTGTTAATAACCGACCTTTGTAGAACATGCGACCAACTGTGATAAACCTATTGATATGATGTGCTCTTGTGGAAAATAAAAAAGGAAACAAGGCCGAGACTATATGAAGTATCTCTCTTTACAACAGCTAGGAGATATCGCTCCAGCTATAATCAAAAGTCACATTTCTGCCTTTTCTATAACAGATTACATATTTTTCTCACTAGTAGATAACTCACGTATGGAGTTTTATTTATTAATGATTTATTCACATATTGACACGTTAATACAATTCTGTTTTAACAGTAAAAAAACTTAACTATTTTTTCGACTTTCGGATAATTCAACCTAATTTTTCCAAACTGGTCCCATTACCGGTTCACATAAAATGTATTACGTCATTTTATGAAGATAGCAATGGAAATTTGACTGTTCAATGTTATTTGGTATTCTAAGACAAGAAATGTTATTTCGTTAATTTCGAAGGATACAATTTGTTTTACTGAAACAGTTCTATCATTATTTGAGAGCTAAGTGTACGCAATTAAAATTTACATTAAGTAATCTAATCTATGAAGATAGGTACTTATTAAGTTGTGTCTAAGACCTCAAAGAGAAATATTTCATAACGCTTAGAGAATTCTTATTGTTTTCTTCATACACTTAAGTAACTTCACAAGCGTACTATGAAATTAAATATTTCACACATTTCGGTTAATTAGGCATAAAACACAGAAATACGAAACAAAGGCCAGAGATTTTGTCACTACAGTTTCTAAAACAGACCTCATTACATAAGTACTATTTTCTTCAGAACAGGCAACTTTTTGAACATCATTAAAATCTTTATTTTAAGGGGGTAAGGTCGATTTTCGTATAGCAATCATCGTCCAATAAGTAGCGATATAAAATTCATTGCACACAGCGAGCTTATTTGTGGTTCTCAGGTTCTGTGTCGAAACACGTAGGTGTCTTGTCGTTACACAATACAATATGTAAAACACCTGGTTATCGTCGCTTACGTATAATAAGAGAAAGACGATTACTGATTACTGAGGTACACACTAACTCAGAATTATAATGAGGAAAGAGTTACAGATGTAATTGTAAGTTAATTGCCATGAATGAGATAAGGTTTGACAATAGCTTGTAATCGAAAAGGTAATGCGTAACACTAGGTAGGCAATCCATTTCTTTTTAAAAGAGCAGAAACTGTACCGAAAAATAAAAGTTACTCCCACAAAGTCAATTAGCTGTTGATAATTTTGTGCGATACAAATCGACCCATGTTGAAAGACCTCCGGAAAATCTACTTGTGCAGTGCGGATGTCCCCTTGACTAGCGCCTAGCGGTTCTTTTTAGGTGTGTTAGGTTTCCACCCAATTTGATTTAACAGAATTGACTGATTTTCTTCTAGAACATTGTATTGCATTTGTACATTTCGTATCAAATATTATGTCCGGGAACTATTTAAACATGGCTATCGAGTACAGACAATGTCGCAGGCAGTGGTTAGGTGTATAAACACATAACTAACCTATTATCACAATGGCAGTTTCTTCAATTATCAAAACGACATTGTACTTAAAACTTAATGTGCGTGAGAGAATAAAACAATACTTTACGGCACTTGCATTATACAGCAGTACGAGTACGCAAAGGTCAATTGAGGGAATTAGATTCGTCTGGTATTACGTCAAAACTAAATAACTGAATATGTCACGAACATCCTCAGTGGCTGGGATACATCTCGAAATAAAGGTCTAAGGTGTCAAAAGGTCAAAGATATTATTTTCGTGATCATCCTATTAATACCTACTTTAAACACGAAAGTTTGTATGTATGGATGTTTGTTACCCTTTACGCCATAAAGGCTTAACCAATTTGGAATGGATAACTGACACTCTGGAATATCACAAAGGTTAGGAGGTTGCATGACTGCAAAACTTATTTTTTTGTAGTTATCCACGCGGGTGAAGGTGCAGGAAAATGCTCGTACTTAAATAATTTGATGGTATTTAGCAGATAGTTCTCAGAACTTTTCTGTGGTGTTAAATTTTTACGGGTCAAGATAAAAAGGTCCCGAGAAGCTCCATGAGACAAAATTCATGAAGGAATTATTGGCAAGCTGCGAGAATATACGGCTGTATCAACTGGACAGTATTTACAAAAATAATTTTCGATCAATTGCTTTGCCATATTTGTAGTTGTCGGTAAATTACAGTTTTGTTTAAAGTTTGTTTCTCTTTTTGCTTCTATTGCAGACAATTATCGTGAATCTTGGCAACTGGAAGCAACAATTTACTCATGTCCGTACATAATCCTTTAACATTTGTAAGCATGGAAGTATGGCTATAGTACTCGCTCAAACTTAATTAGATAGGTGCTTGCTATGCACACAATATGGCTTGCATCGTCCGGTTTTAAATTTAGAAATCGTCTGTCTATCAACCCCGTCTAGACTCCGTGAAGGTTAGCTATGGAGATAGAAAACTTCTTGGATATGCGAGGCACAGTAATAGTAGGAGTACTGGCATGTTTTTCTGACAAATGTTAAATAAATGGCTTTTGCATAAATAATTATTGATTAGTTTTACCATTACAACATTCAAGAGTTTTTGTAATTAAAACGTATTTATCAAACCATTTTCAAAAGTTGGCAATTCCCTTATCTGGAGTAGGCGTATTTGTTCGTATATAAAAAAATAGTAACTAAGTAATTACTATCCTTGTTTTGTTAAACCAACAGTTTTTTTTAATTAGGGCTACTGGAAATACGGAAGCTGCATTTTAAAAGGGGTGGGCACGAACTCACGAAGGAAATCAATGAGTCCCTTGTAGAGGTTAGTCTAGTAAAAATCATCTTTCAAAGCGCATTTCACGTAAACGTCTTGTGTCACAATAGTACTCGCCTTAGACAATTTTTATCTTAATATCTTACAGATAAACAGAATCGCAGTCGCTACTAAAGATTTTCACACAGAATCTAATCTAATTCAGCCGCGGAATTTCATATAAAACCGAATGGTATGTTGTGGCATATGTCAACAAAAAAAAAAAGAAGCCGACGTGTTAAAAAGCAACGATAACACTCAGCCTTGTTGATATATCTGCCTGAATGGAGTCACGTACGGTCGGTAATCCCGTAATCGCTTACATTAATTTTGAAAAGTGCTTACGTACATGCTTTCTATAACAAACGGGCTGGTATCTGGTCTAGACACTTTCGCCCTATAAACGCTTTATAGAGTGAAATTATATGGCTGGTTACCGCTACTTTCTACACAGATTGATTGACGACATTGTAAGTAAGGATGATGGATTTTAGCAGACGGGAGATCGTACGTTAGTGTACAGTCTAAAACTAATCAAACCAAACAGATTATACGAATCCTTTGTTTGATAAACAAATCGTACTTTTCACCTTCAATAAGTAAGATCGATTGAATTATTTACGACAACAGGGATTAGCCAGTAAGTGCAGGTAAATGTGCGGAGTATTCGATTAAAAATAATGTGATCAATAACAGTATTGTGTAATTACATACACAAAAATTGTCATCCCATGTTTTTTAGGGTTCCGTACCTCGAAAGGAAAAAGCGGAACCCTTATAGGACTTGATTGTCTGTCTGTCTTTTAAAACTCTTTTTCTCAAGAACGCGTGGAAGTATCAAGTTGGAATTTGTGTCAAATACCCAGGTCTACTGTCCCTTGGGGTAAATTTCCGATATTCCGAATCATGAAATTCTGTACGAAGCAACACCTTATAATAAATATAAAAGAAAAATTGCGTAAACCATATTATTTAGTTTCATTATACAAAAATAAAACGAAAAGTTTAGAGAGTTTGCGAGTACGACTCGAACTTGTTTTATGGCTGGAAAGAGGATTCGGCAGATTTTCACGTGCTAAGATTCTTATCAAATTCCTTATCATGTATATCTCGTCAATTCATTTATTCTTGTACTGGCCTTTCCTGAATAACTTTAGTGTCGAATTTGTATGTAGGCAATATATTTTAAGAATCAGATAACTACAAGGAAAAAGTTGCCTAATTCTCAACGATCATGACTAATGAAACTCGTACGTTGTATCCATTCATAAAGTAATTTTAACATCGCCTCTTACAGTTTTCTTACCTTCAACCCAAGATAGTACTATTTTAAGACGCCGAATGTAAATAAACAATGTTCCTCTAGATATTTATAAAGTTAAACCAACAATAAACAGGTTACGGAACAACGCTCGTGAAAAATTTAAATATTTTGAGGTAGAGCGCGACCTTGGACGAAAATACAGTGATTTATAACTTGGAAAGTGAATTGATTGCTGACACGCACATTTTGCCAAATTACATAGATATCGTCAGTACATGGCTGAATTAATTTGTTTAGAAAGCATCCCCAAATAACTGGTCGCAAAAGTGTATTGGAAATGGGTTTGAAACTCTGAATTAAGTAAAGAAGGATTTATTGTGGATGTAACGGAAGACTTTAAACAGTTCTATTTTTAAGCAATATTTATTGTCATCAATATTGATAATTAATAAAAAATAAGGCACGAACTCTCTTCGTGTGACAATAAATCCAAATGAAGCTGGCAAGGTAGAAAAAGGCGGTTGATTTCGGTAATGATGATATCGTTATCGATGATTCATTGATTAAAAAAAACTTAAAATTGAGTAAGCAACTCGATTATAAGTATTTTTTTATATTTTCCATAATACCTGTCTCCAATAAATTAATCGTATTTGTAGATCGTAATTCAATGTTATTGAGAATTTTATAGGATACCATGTCAGGGGTTACCATAAATTATTGAATTGCAAAAAATGTCGAGTTCTAAGCTGAGATAAACCCGTTCAGTAGGATTGTCGTGTTTAATATATCTGTTTGAATAAGTAAAGTTTTACGCAGCGCCAATTATATTGTTACGTTACGGTTTAAGTAATGCTTAATGTCAAGCGCGAATATTATGCACTTACGAGAGCCATCAAGATTTATACGAGAAATATGTTTATAAGATATTTAACAAAAAAAAAAAACAAAAAAATAGAAGAACTATTCGAGTGTATAATAAATATACGGAATAATAAGTTTTAGTCAACTATTAGATCACAAGTATTTATCCGAGATCATTATTTTCATTAGGAATATTGAACTTAACCCTTTACAAAAAAAAAATGGTACAAAGCTCTAGACAGAATGTAGGAAGGCCTTTGCCATACTAGAGACAGAAACAGCTAGAAATAAAAATATATTAAAACATTAGTCAAATGCCCATAAAAAATTGATTTATCGACAACCATGTCTAAATAGATAAGAGTGTATTCATACACGGCACAATCAATCTATCAATTAAATACTTCTCATGACATGTGAACTTATGTATGATTAATTACAATACAATATGATACATCAGGTCATTTTTATCATGTCAGTGTTACAGTCATTTACATCGGACACTTTGTTATAAATGATGCAGCAGGAAAAGTTTATATGCATAGCTATAATTGTATTGGTATTATTTAATAGAAATATTTATAGTATTAATACTATAACATTGTAGATGCAAAAGTCTCTGTTTTGCCGGTTTGTCTGTAAAACTTTTACCGTTAAACTACACAGCCAACTTTAATAGAACTTGGTATGGGGTTAATTTTTGGCTTATTTTCCAAGCCCATAGGCTTGCTTTTTTTTTTTGGTAACTGGCATTGGTATGGTATGTCTAAGACAAGGGTTAAGCCTTATGTAATGAAATGATCAGAAAAAAAAACAATAATCTAAACTTCTTATTTTTAAATTTGGCAATGTTTGTTTCTTTGTTTAAGGGAATACTTTGATCTAAATTGAGACAATAACAAGAAGGTTTTTAATGCCAAAAGTGTATGTCTAAAAACTAAAGTAGCTTGTGTTTCTGTAGTTTATTTATGATTGAAAATTCATGGCATTTGCTCACATGGTGAATGTTACAAATATTAGTGAAAAAAACTGCTATTGTTACTGTTTACCTAGATTTTATACCTAAAACGATGAAGGTACTTAAATTGTATAGGTAGAAAATTTGTAATATAATTCATAGAATCGGCAACAGTAATCTTAGGAATAAAAAAAACAGAGTTTGTTATCAACAGGAAAAACTTACTTTGAATGCTATTGATAAAAACTTGAGTGCAAATTGTGTTTTATGAGTACCTTTTATAATCTAAAGATAACAAACAATTATGAGCACTTAATGATTGGCGCTAAAGTACATGATTGTTTAAAAGAACCTTGTAAACCTCTCACTAATATAAATATATTCTTCATTTGAAATATTCTTATACAAGGTTTTAACTAACTGCAAATCAACTGTATTATTCAAAAATAAACTGAACTATAACATAATTATAATGAATTGTTTATTTTATTTAATAATGATGTCATATCGCTGAGTAAATACTAGATATTAGCATAATATTATTTAAATAACAACGTAAAAATATAAAACAGGTACAGGTAGCCTAATAGAAACAAACAGTCTTAAAATAGCCGAAAATTGATGGAATTCGACCAAGTTTAAAATATTTTAAGCAAACAATGTATATCTTTGCTTTATCGGTTGATAATCCGCAGATATGGACAGAGATACGTAATCGTAAGGGCACTCTGAATCACGCGGATCATTATACAGATTCTATGTCTCACTCACCTGGCATTTTGGTCCAATCAGACTGAAAACCTGTTCGTTCTCTTCCCGAGACAACAGGATACTCGCCCTGTTCTCTCCCCTCGGCATCCTGTACACTAATTTAGCAAAACACACCTAAAAATTATTTTATACATGCGAGGAACGATGTGTCAATCGCCTCGACTTTCAAGCATTTTAAAGAAACGTAAATAACACTTAATTGGCACACACAATAATCCGTTGACGAAATTAAGAGCATTTCTCACTACATCAAAATGCTCAATTCACTATTTAAACATAATAAACTCGAAAAAATCGCAACTTCCAATTCACTTTCTCTCTCGACATCCGTATGTGAATAAATTCTGACTTTTCAAAAGTTGCCAGCCTTAACTTCACAGATATTTTATTTTACATAAGTTACAACACGAAATAAAACATAACATTAAAAAAAATTGCTGATAAAACATTTTTATTTTATTGTCTTAATCAAGGCTTGAAACTACAGACATTTACTAGTATGCGGTAAGTTTAATAGGTTAATTCGTATTTCTTAGGAACAGTGAAAACAAATTATCACTGTTTACTGGTAACCTTTAAATGATCCGTCATCTTGACATAACAGCTTTTTTATTATTCTCCTGAGGCAAGGGCTATATAAATAATTTGTTTGCTATTCTGATAGTTCACACAATAAATAAAAGCTACTGACCGTAATGCGTACAGTCAGTTACATATTATTATGTTGTAGAAACTGGACGGAAGAAATTATTTTATGTATAATTATTACATGTTGTAACACTAAAATGTGGAGATGAAGGCGCGCGTAATTCAAAATTCACTAAAGGTCACACGCCGTCAATAAAGAATTAGTTTATAATAAAATATTTTTTTAAATTATTGATGTTTTAGCGTTTGTATTTGTATTTTTACATAACGACAATAATTACAACAAATGCTGTTGGTTTAAATTCTGTGTTGAACAGGTAAGTAGAAAGCAATATTATCAATTTTTCAGTACATTAGGTTCTTTCCAGTTAAGTTTAATGGCGTCCTCGGTAATAATAATAATAAAAAAAAATAAAAATAAACGTAAGTTATTATCTTACAACTGTAGTTATTGAAAAGTTATTCATAGCTAAATAGTTATAATATGATTATAGCCCATAATTATTAGCACCGAAGAAATACCAAAGACTTGCGTCTACGAATAGACTTCTGTTGGTCTTTAAGTGAATGAGAATTGGATACTAACACATATTACGTAAATTCATTCATCATTATATTTCAAGTCTTTTCACCACGGAAATTATCAGTAAGGAAGAAATAAATAAAATCACCAATAGCTTTTTACATTTTTATTTTTACCTTTGTTTGCTACACAGCAAACTAGATACAAAACGATACAAATTCATTAATTCTATTTCCCAATAACTTACTAACTTGATCTTATGGATTCCAAACAGTGGCGTAGCGTGCATTGGCGGGGCCCCGTATAAAAAAAAAATTGTTTGGGGGCCCTTATATGGGTAAAGATTTTTCACAAAATGAATAAAATATTGTGAAAGAAATATTTATTTACCATAACATAATTTAACCATTTTACAAATTAAAATCAAATTTTAAATATTCATTCTCCTTGCCTTTTTTTCCGCAAACTGATTTATTAGATCATTTATGGCTCATGATGATTTCTGGGGGCCTTTGGGGGCCCCTGTGGCCCGGGGGCCCCGTATAATTGATACGGCAGATACGGCGGTAGCTACGCCCCTGATTCCAAATTGCACCATTACAATATGACAATGAATTAAATATCTCGGTACGTCACAGCTATTTTATACGTAGTATATGGCTATATTCATACCAATATTTGGTTAAAAACCTGTTGTCTTTTATATATTTTAGGTTCAAACACACATTTGCAACAAAAATGAATCATGAAAACTAGAGTGCAGCTTAAAGTCGATTAATCAGAAACGTAATCGATTAAACTAATCCTTTATAATTATTATTTCATGACTATTGTTAAAACCGCATCCACAAATGTATCTCAATTTCAATTCTTCATCATGCCTGTCGTGGCTGTGGAGGTTGAATACACCAGGTAGTCATTTAGGGACGACATAGAATCAAAAGAGTTTCGTTTGTGTATACGGCTGGAATTGTAAGAATCAGAAACGTGTGAAAGTTTTTAAATTCAGTGCTAAAGTGATAAGAAACTAAGAATTTAATAATCATCTCACACAATCTAAAAGCAACTGATTTAATATGCAAGTTTTAATGTATTCGATGATGTGAAGCTACGTATCACTTACTTAAATAATAAATTACCGTATAATAAATACGTAAACAATTCTACAGTAAACATGTATATTTACAGCTCATATAAACAAAGCTATAGCTACTATGACGATCACAATATTACGATATCAGAGATCTAAAAGAAATAGTTACATGTTCTAGACCTTACTACTTTTACAGTGTGTTCTCAAATGCAGCTTCATTTTAATACTGACACTTCTTGGCGTATATAATCAAATCGTCTTTGTATTATTTGGATTCTACGAAATTCGTTCTACTAAAATACATTTTTTCTTATAAGTAGGTAATGATAAAATAATTAAAATGACGAACCAAAGTGTCAAATTTAGCTTAATAACTTAAAACGTGTTACAAATTAATTTCTAAGAGAACTTTGTTTACTCATAACGAAACTCATAAAAGTAGTAAGATTGTAAACGAGATAATTATTACATTAAATTGTTACATTCGTAAATCATTAATTGATGTCGATTTCGAGTAACACTCGTAATAAAATGCATGTAGAACTACCCTACTTAATCCAATTAGTAATAAACAGTATAGTATATAGTGTTGCCATGTGTAACTAGTTGCTATAAAAAATAACTATTTCAGTTTTTAAATATGTTGATCGGTTTACATTGCAAGTTGTACATACATTATATCCGCTTTTCAGAATTTACATCAACGAATCTGAAAAGATTGTAAGTGAGGAATATTTTTCGCATTTCCGTCGATAATATTTATCGTTTATCTTTTCAATGTGCGTCATTCACAATTTACAGTCTTCACATATTCATTATGCATTACAATATTTGTTGTGCGATGTTTTACAGATACATTAAGTTAAACGGGCATGGCTTGAAGTAATTGACATTTATAACCATTAACATATTCAAGTTAATTGCGTCACTCAGTTCTTACCATTTGTACGAAAGATCACAGTTTCTACACAATAATATAATAGCGTTACGTAACTGTTATAATAATAATTTTAATACGTATTTGGTAATATTGTTACAGTAAAATGTGCCAATTAAGTAAAAAAAAAATACAATTGACATGTACCATTAAATTGTCTTACGTATAGAAAGTACAGAATGCTATTACGTTTATTTTTATTTAAATAAATTAAATTGAGGAAAGTACAATCATAAAAACTGGTCTTAAAAGTTGCATTACACCAGATTACAATCTAATTACTGGTTGCGTTGCAAGAATTCCTTATTGAATCGGGTTAATGCACTTTTATAATAAGATACGTACATAATCTAACATTGCAAAAGTACGGAACTAATTGTTACAAGAACAGGAAATTACATAATTTTAGTAGGATGTATAATTTTGTAGATAGTAACACCGAAACACCGAATAGGCCGCGAAATACGTTGAAATTCGATGTTTAAGATGAATAGGAAGATATATTAAGGCAGTTTAAGTATAAAACGTTGTTTGTGCTTTAGAATAAGTCAACAAGGTGGATGGGACTGTGTTACTGAGTTTATTTCACTTATTTTTTATGTAATTGTACGGTAAACTGGGATTTAATCTATAGATATGTTATAACCATAGTGAGCGGCATTTAATTATATTTGTGAGATGAATTATTTTGGTATTTGCAATTTACTGTATCCACCTTGAGTAACTTGTATACAAGTATGAAATTATTTAGTCTACTCTATAATCCAGCGATACACAACACTCATGCTCGACTCTCTCGGGTACAAAGTTAATTAATGAGAGAAGCCTTTAGACAAACTTGTTTACAATATACACGGCATACCATAGATTGAGTACCGCTGGTCTACCTAGTAAATAGTTTATACACTTAAGGCATAGAGTCACAGCTGTGCTTAATATAATTTTTCGTAAGAACTTATGGATATGTAAGTAAGAATGAACTACTAAATAGAAGGCGAAATATACTTCCTTCACTTATCCTAGAGTATAGACCAAAATAAATATTCTTAGAATATGTACTTCAGTGAGATTCGAACTTTAACCATTTCTTGAAATTATTTTAAGTGAAAGTTCTTTAAATAATATTACGTATTTGAAACTGTAATCTAGAAATAATATGTGCCTGAATGAAAATAGATGAAATGCATATTGATTAGAATTGAAATCATTTTACAAATAAAGTTGCCATATCAAAAACTTACGAAGCATAATTCACACATGAGAAAACTACCATAAACATAAAGCTGTAGACATTGTATTGCTAACATCAACTCTATAATTATCTATGAACTACTCTACAGATAGAGATAGCTACGATAAAATTGTACAGCCTCGATAGTGAAGTCAGTCGATGACTTTGGCATAGCAAGTGATTTGTACATACGAAAGAAATATACTACTAACTCTTTGTAATAGCACTTTTACAAGTAAGATTCAGTTTTCATTGTTCCTAGAGACAAATAAACGACTTTTAAAATATTAAGCATTTATAACGCAGTTTGAACCCACTGATGTTTTAGTTTTTACAGTCTAAAAGCTGCATATTCTTTCGAATTATTACTATTACTTCTTTGATACCAGAAGCCTCTTTCCAAAGATTTACATATAACATACACGAGATACTTTTTGTTCGAAACAAGAAATTGCAAAATACCTAATTAAAATATTCACTACTAAACTATACAATTTACGTATATTTTATACACAATAAATAAACATAATTCAAACAGCACCAAACGTACGGAACCTATCTCATAAGAGAAAAAAATATTTCAAAATAACATTGTACTCTTCAAATAATTACGTCTAACATACGTTGTTAACAAGCTGAATTTAAGCGTACTTAGGAACCTATAGCTACTCAACACCGAGAAAACATTCAGAGTAATAAATTGTGTAAATTAATATAACGTTAGTGTGTTACGGGCGATTCAACGGCTATCAGGTTGCGATATTATTAAAACTTATAAAAACACGTGACTACCGCCAATGACACTGCACACATCAATCATATTAATTGCCGTGTCATATTTCATGAAGCTGTCTTAAGTAATCCCGTAATATTTTTAGTATGTATTTTTGTGCGATTGTGTAAGCGTGTGACTACAAATAAGTTTATATGGTCGTCACACGCCGGCTATAAAACAATACATTTTAAATCCTATCGGTCTTTACATTACGCTGTTACAAAATGCTGCTCAAAGTAACTGGTCACACCTCTACTCCGTTCCATTTTTATGTATTTTTGTGTTTTTACTGTCTCCTATCATTTACAGCAACTTATCTGCTAGTGACGGGGAACGAGACCAGGCATGGGTATTTGATACTTTGCAATGCGTTGGTATTAATTTGTTATATCGTGTATCAGAAATTATGTCCAATTTATTAAATATAATTTGCGATAGGAGACGAAGTAACCTTGAGCAACCTTTCTTTCATGTCTGCGTCTAATAATAACAATAATCTCTGCATTGTATGATACTGTTTTGTTTACTCACAATCTCATGTAAATGCTAAGTACTGTTAAAGCTATCTGTATCGAATGTCAGGCATTCGCAACGACTATCCACATGCTTAGCCTTTTAACATGTTCTAGACACTGAACACAAAGTACCTTCAAGATTGTATGTCAAAATTTTACATCTCTGACTAAACTGAAATATTTTTCGATTCCACTGTGAGGTTTTAAAAGCTGCCAAATCAATTACAAGCATTAATTTCCTATCGACACTCATTTTCTATACATAATATATCAGTATTGTCTAATTCCAATCTTTACATCAACACTTTTAAATATCGATCACTTTTATACAAAACTTGCCCATAAAAATATAACACACGGGCTTTGTATACTTACAACGTTCATTACAAAGGTGTCATAAACATAGTGAACATATACGATTAGCTGCATTATTGTTCCATTAATTCTCTAACAATAAACAAAATCCTACTATCATACACGACGTTTTACGCCCAGTCGGGAACATATACAACTGCAGGTAATTTCAAACAATATAAATTCGACAAAGCGCCCATCTACATAAAAATCTTAAATACTTATTAATTATGCAATTTCTACTTTGTCGCACTAGACATTAGAGCTATATTTGTACACCGTACCATCCCTATAAGGTGGGCCTACATTACTCAGTGCTTAGTAATACTATTTACCTGATTGAGATTACTTTAGCTTTGGGCAAGTCCAGTGCAGTCCTCGGGACTGTGTGTGTGGGAAGCAGCTCAACTGGTCGTGCTGTCCTGCTTCTTGGGTTCTTCGCTGGGCGCTACGGTTTGTGTGCTGGTCGAAGCTTGTTCCTGAGGGTGTGGCGTGTCTGCGGAATAACACACAAACACCACCATTAATTGTTAACTCAACATTTCGATCGTTGCATTTCGGCTTCATACCTAGGTACTTGACATATTATTATGATTACATATATGTATAAAAATATGTCATTAGCAAAAATTATAAAAGTCAAATCTCAGTTTTATCACAACGATTGAACACTAAGATAATATACTCCGTTGGACGTTCCAAAAATACATGTGACCTTTGTCAATATTTGTGGTTGCGGTTTAATTTATTAGTAAAACCACATGCGCAATTATTTTTAATAGCATGGTGGAGCAGTCGGTACGCCATTTCAATCAACGTTAGCATCGTTATAGGTATTTATTTGTTTCCATGTGCAAGTCTGCGGTAGTGCGGTGTTTATTTACGTCAGCACGAGGTACCCTTATCGAGCGAGTGCTAGACTCGAGTAGACTACGCCAAGGTTATAGCGTGTTCCAAACACTATGCTATATCAGTGTTCATAATACATGAGGTATCTACCAAAAAATAGACGCGAGCACGTAAAACGAATTATTTAGTAGTGGACTAGTGACACATCTATCTATACATACACGCGTCGTAACAGCCTTGCTAGTGCTAGTGGCCCTGATACAGAAAGGTTATAGGGTTTTATACAAATACTATACCGAAAATAATTCGGGGTCAAAAACCAGGAAAAAGTAAACCGCAATCTCATGAAGCAAAGATCAATAAGATAAATACGAGAGGGAAGTTGCTGCCTCTAAGTATTTATTTGTGGTCTTCGTCGTTTTGTAGCAAATACTAAAAGCGCCTGGAAGCTTTTAGATACGAAAAGGTTGCACATCAACATGTTTGAGTTGAACTTACGTTTGCTCATATAAGGCTATAAATTACATTTGTCGTATCTTGTACGCCTTGGCATCTGAGACTTTTGTCTCTTACCTATCTTATTTTTTGAAATAATTCTTGTATAATATAATTAAATCGGGATCTCAAGTTTCTCCAAGATATCTAGACTAACGATGTAACCGATATTTACCTTTTCTGCGTAAGAAACTAGTTACGACATCGCTTTAAGGTTTATGACAACCGCCGCCAAGGGGTAAAATGGTAGCCTATTTTATTTCATAACTTTAATTAATTTTAAAGGCGAGCATATTTCGAATTTCCATTCGCATTGCATGTTACATCGTAATTTCATCTAAAATAACTGAGTTGCGAAAATTTCGCAAAAGTAACGTAGCGTGAGTTATGTCGTGCCAAATTGTGGCTAGATGAAAATGGACTGAATTTTATAAGTGCTGCGGGCACTACAACATTTTATCTTTAAAAATCAAACGGTCGTAACATAATAACTGTTTATTTGATGAGTGAAACGATTTTTGCTTCCTGACAGGAGGCAAAAATTGTCAGCATTTATCAGTATGCATATTACAAAAATAAAAAAAAGATGCGTATGAATGATGCAAAGAAAACAGAAACAAAAAGAATAGCATTTCCATAAAGTTTACAAAATTGCTAAAGTTATCCGAGCAATATGGATGTCCAAAAAGGCTCACTTATAAAAGTAATCAAAAAACTGTGTACTGACATCATCTTGAGAGAAGTTTGAGTATCGCGCTGAGAGTAAGACGACATCACTCTGACTTGGAGAGACATTTTTAAAAGCGAATTACGAAAAGCGATCGACGACAAAACCATTACTTTGACATGTTTAGAATACAAGCTGAAAATAAATAGTCTGATCACGAAAAGAACAAGTACGTTGTAAAGACATAATCGTACGCGAACTTATTACAGTTGACTGTCCGCAATGACTGGAAAAACCATCTTATCTAGATTTATCGTGATTTCGTATCTTACGATGAGGTAAACGACCTGATATAGACGTGTAGTTTCTAGCTTCTGTAATCTAGTGTTAGCTATAGAACTTGTGACTGAAGCATGGTAAAGAACGGAGGTAGTTTCGAGAACTGATGCCGTATTTAATCGATTAAAACTACTATAGTATTCATCACCCCTTTTTTTTCAACAAAACTACGACAATCAAGGTTCTATATAGTATATGTTGTGCAATTGAAAAAACTATGCAACTATGAAACATTATGAGATAAGTATAAAAACATAATTACATCTTGACCTCCATCCACAGACATATTGTTGTAAGTAATGCACACGCGAGTAACCACAAATTGTAGAAAAATACGCCAACACAATATTGCGTACTTGTCCATTTATTGCCTCTTATACAAAATTCGGTTTCGATCCCATAACATCGTTATTCCACGATAAATCCATTTCTAGGGCAATACTGTAGCCTGTTTGTTAAACCAGGTGACAGAATTAAGGGAGGTAGATAGCAGTTACGTATATACAGGCTCTCCCGCTCGGAGGGCGGCAAATTTTATAAGGGCAGCAAATTAGATTTCCTGGCATGTTCCCTGATTGAATCATCCGAAAATTTTGCCGTAAAAGCTAAGCTGCGTTCGTTGAAATTTCAGCGAAACATTTATCAAAATACACGAGTTTTCAATAATGTTAAGTGAATTTTGTGTTAATTCAGCAACATTCGTAACACAGATTTCGTTTGCAAACCACAAACGCTTTCTTTGAATGTAATAGTTATAAAACGACTTAGTAGCAGAAGTATTATTAAGCGTAGTAAATTTCACAATACAAAAACCTAATACTACAAAATACAAAGACATAAATAGAAATAGACGAATAAGAAGTAATTATCGTGGAATTCAATAAAGGCAACTAGGGATCCTATTAATCTTTATTGTCAGAAAGCTCCACAGTAATCAGGCATCCATTTATATCCATCAGCGGAGTTCTGCTTAAAGAATTACCGACAGTTTTCCCTTATTGTAGGTTTCTACTTAACTTCGGACAATTTTCCCAAGCACTAACAATGCAACGAGTTCTATTAGAATTATGTGACAATAGCAGTCGGTAAATGAGATTTTTCCTTATTTTGTAATGTTTATTCTGTATCTACAATTTGGAATTGTTGAACAAGTTAACTGGCTGATTATCTTGTCACCGGATTAATTTGTGGAAAATATATTCATGGAATTGTGGAAACTAATTTTGAAAAGATGGTCTTATTATTTATTATACGAGAACAAAAGATGTAAAACACGAAATTCGTTCTCATACAACTAGAAACATAACGCGTAAAATTTTAACAGCATGTTTTGTAAAATTCGTTCCAAATAAAATCGCAATAACTCCACGTTCCACTCAATTACTAACAAGAAAACAACTCGTTAAACAAAACGTTACTACAACATCATTTCTCACGATAAGATTTGTTCGACCTCAATTAACCTTGACCTAAGATCGATATGATAACAAATGTGAAATCAATAAATACTTATTTAAAATGAAACTCATTTTATGATTCCTTCGATCTTATTACCTCACTCGAAATTTTCTGAGCATCTCTGTATAATTGAAGGAAAATATCCCGGCCTTCCACATCGGAGCTCTTAAGTAGCTGAGCAGGGGATTCTTAAGGAAAACCAGTGTTGTTACGCAATTCAGGACACGTGTATATTGAACAGGGACCTCGATACACTCAGCTTAATTAAAAAGTCCAATTAGGATATCTCAATTGGACGGTTATAGGGGTATTAACTTCCCAGTGGCTAAACAAATGTATCCTTAATGTTTGGGCTATGGTAATGACCACAAAGTCGTTCAGTTTACACCGTCGTATTTGGATCGCCGATGACGTCATTTGTCATCAGACTAACGCGTATTTAGTTAGCTTTTCAAAGAAGTCCACATATTTCTATTTCAGTATGGCCTTGTGACGGGCGGCCACTTTGCGGTATAAAGAATACTCTCATCTTCAAAATAAGTACCCTGACAAAACGGGGAGGAGTAAATCTACATCATATATCTCGCCATAATTTACGATGAACCATGGAACTATAAACAATGTTGTAAAACTTATTTATTTTGCTTTAATCACAGCCATGATTGATTGTATATAAATACATATTCCGGATGCAAAATTAACTTAAATATGTTATATCCAATAATAAATGAAGCCAGATGGACATAGAATATCAATTACCCACGCAAGTCCCCCGTTACGCGGATCAAGATGTTTATCAATATAACTTACTACCGTCTGATCGTTTACATAAATATTTATATCCGACGATAGATAAAAGCGACAATTTTCCCAACAAATGTACTTCCCATGATTACCAGCTAATTACCATGGAAACAATGATTGATTATCGAAAAAGTGATAAGGTAATGTCGATAATTATATTCGTGTCACAATTTACGATGTGTATTGTTGTACGTCAGTGATAGCGTGTGGTTATCGCCGCATTACTGCCGCACCTACGTCACACCGCAGCTCTCAATTACTCTAGTGACAGGAGGATTGTGATAAGCGAATCATACCATAAACACTATCTCTAACTATCGCGTATTTAATCGCAGTCTTGTATAGTTCTAAATCGAACTTCGTTTACGCGATTATATATATTTTGATGATATTGAAAATCAGGACAGAGGCACTAATTCTGTACGAATGTCTAATAAAAATTAAATTATCTAAATATAATTCTCCCTTTGTGTGCGGCAATCGCATTATCTGCGCTCAATTCTTATCTATGAAATAAAAATGCGTGTCAAGTTGGTAGACTTTTAGATGTAAAAACGTACGCAAGAAAAAAAAACCAGCAAAAATCTTACTCTTGGAAATGAAGACCCTTTTTTTTTAATTTTGACACTTTTTTTAAGGTCGAAGCAAATATCTTAAAATATCTTGTCAGTGTGCAGAAAGGACTCATTTTAACTTGAGGAATATTCCGTTACGAAGCTGAAAAAAGGACAAGTTTTTTTGCAGAGAGCATAGACCAGAAAATGTTGTAAAAGTGTCTAAACACTTTTTCTTTTTTGTCTATGGTGTCCTACTGCTGCACAGAGGCTTCTTGCAAATCTTCCCTGTCCCGCGCTATAACAACACTTACAACACTTGCTAATCTTATTACCAGATGGCATTAACAGATCTTAATTTCATTATCAGTGCGATCTAGGAAATGTACAAAGTTACAAAGTATAAGCTGCCGGCGATAAGGTCATTATCAGCCTAAGCCCCAATAATTACATGTCCTTATCGGGGAATAACGTCTTGAGGTTATCACATAACGACGGATGTTAAACAGAATTTACATGAATTACATAATCTACTTTCGTTAGGGAAAACCGCAGATTTATTTAGCATTTCTATCAAATCTTAAGGCCTACCTAACAGGATTTTTGCAAGGATTAAAATGAATTGATCAATTTTGTAATACATGTACAAAACCAAGCAAGGTTCTACGAATTGTAAGTACAAGAAAAATAAATGTACTCGAGACCAGACCTTCAGAAACAACTTCAATAAGGCTAAGACAAAGTTTCGAGGTTTAGAATAATAATGACGTGTACAACAGATGTATTTCAACAGATACGCTGAACTGATTTTCATAAATAGGATACAACACTCTAGTGGCTTTACGTTACAAACATGTTTTAGCATGTATTACGCTATACATTACGCTTGGCGATTTCTGGCTTGTTGCCTAAAATTGTATTAGTTTAACCCGGAGTTATAAAAGCTGAACAGATGCTGACGCCTTCGATACGTAACTTCGTTTATTCATTGAATTATTACCAACATACGTATTTCGTTTTTTAATAAAATGTGCGTCAGTTTATTTCGCATGACGTTCAAAAGGCGTCACAAAGAGCAAAATCGGATTTAATAAAAGACTTAAGATAAATGATTTTCGATTTTTTTGGATAATCTTTCTGCAGTCGACGATCTTTATCACTTATTTCATTATCAGTGTCAATTAAGCTTGGGGCAGGCAGGCGCCGCTGGCCAAGACTAGGTATGAGTGGAAGATTGACCTCTAGATCCAATTATAAGTTAATTTAGCCTATTAGGAGGATCCAAGTCTGCGAAATGCTCGATACAGATCTAGGCGTCTCGACGACATTGAGAAAATATTATATTTTGAGCAATATTCTACAGCCAGACATTACGACGGCAGGGTTATTTTTCTTTAACATTTGCGTCAAAATTAGGCAACTAATTTATAAAGGACCGGTATTCCTAATATATTTTATCGTTAGATAAGTCGTACGAGTACACACTGATAGTTATTTAGGATCGGGTGAGTGGCAATATACGATAATACTAGATATTATAATATTACTAAAGTCGCAGCGAAATGACGAAGTTTTGAATAGAGGGCAAAAGAAGTACTTTGATAAAACTATATTGATTATGGCTTTATTTCGTAGCAGTAAAGTTCAATCTCGCATATCAATAATGCATATGGAGAAGCGGTAGGCTGTAAAACAGAAAAACGTTACGTGTTTATTGACTTTAAGGATTTTGTTAATGTCTTTTACATAAGAACTAGTACGCGTATAATTTATAAGAAAACAGTAGATTGTAGCGATAATAATATTTGTCTTAGGCATAAAATGATATTTTCTAGGTTATCAATAAAATATGAGTTGTTGTGCAAATGTTTTCGGCGTATTTTTTCACCTCACGTTATTTTGTCACACGAAGGTCGTTTTAAATTGGTGTGTTAATAAATAGGGCAGACAGTGGAGTCATTTATCATGAAAGTCGTTGATGACTAAGGGATAAAGCAGAGGTAATGGACCTTAAGTGCCCTCCTATGTGCTAATGACCGAATGCCGAACAGACTGTACGGTATAAAAAGAAAATAAATGTTCTGTCGAGAATTTTGTAAGGAGGCTCACTATTACACGAGAAAGCTGTATTAAAAGGCTTTAAGTCTGTACCGTACTCATTATGATGGTCGATTATGAAGCCTCTAATTAGCAACAGTCGTTTATGGAGGGAAGGCCTATCTGGCCGTAAAAACTGTCATAAGAACAAGGCATTAAATTACAATTCATGGAAACTTGGGTGTGGAGCCGTGGGCGTTTAAGTTCGACTTATGGTCATCGCTCACCACTCCGGCCTCCAACATACTACTTTTTGGGCTACCTTACATTCATAAAATGTACTTAAATGCGTAAGTTATAAAGTCCTGTTTGACAAAGCAACTGTTTCGCTGTTGTTTTGTGAGCACGATGTAGCACAAGGAGCTCTTACGCCTTAAGCCTCTCTGGCACACGAAAACAACACGAACAAATAGAATACCTAAATGTCTCCACGTGAGAACAAAAAGCAATAAAGATCTGGAAGTTTCAGTCCGCCTAACTAAACCCACAATATTCCGAGACGAGTTATTGACGTTTGGGGGGGAATCTATTTATGATTCAGATATTGACCTAGGCTATTGGCATCGTGGAATCGGTTACACTTTGATCAGTGATTTAGTTAGCTCTAGAATGAAATTGGGACAAACAGAATTTGTTTGGAATTAAATTATGGAACCAATTTTGTTTCGTGGAGTGATTTGGTTCTGTTTTTTTGAATTCTGATTGACTGGCGTCGTCTCAGGAGGCTTACCGTTAGTTTACATTGATTTAGTTACTAATTTCTGATTGGAGGCAGAGGCACATCAGTAGTATCAGTACAGACCTCATTGTTAAAAGTGGCACTGACCACTACCGTCTCTTGGTATCCATATACGCGTTCAAAAATAGTTTGGCTTTCTACATATATCAATACGTTTCGCAGAGCTAATAGCACTAGGGGCTACAACATCTTAAGTAAAGGCTACTGCAGTTATGAATACCAGACGCCGCTCTGCGCCGTATAGTGCTCTTCCTTGCTTCCATAACACGTCCTTCTTTATGTAATAGTGGTAAACCCTCAGATCCTACTGCAAAGAATCTGGCTTTAAAAATTTGGTACTCACCAGTGGCAGTGAGTTGTTGCAGCCTGGAGGGCAGGTCGGCGGTGCTGACCTCGGCGCCCTGCGGGTGCAAGATGTCCGGCATCGCGTTCCGGCGCCCCGTCCTGCCTGTCTCCAGGAATTCCTTCGGTACCTCACTATTCCCCTCCTGCATTATTGCCATCATTCTCAGTACTGAAAATATTGAACCAACGCGTTAAAAATATAAAATGACGATGTGATTTTTTATTTGGGTAGTTTTTACTATGAGGCCGTTTTTGCAGCCTATTTCATTACATGCCAGATAAAGTTTGACGCCATAATCGAGTTTCAAACGTTACAGTATGTAGATCAAACCACCAAAATATGTCTCTAATAACCCAACTCATCAATAGAAAATTTTCAAAACAAGTTCGTTCAGATTTGTCTCAATCAGCGCAGATACTTCTATAAAAGCATACACAGAACCCCTCTACACCGGCTATTTATGTCATCGATTTTTAATACCACCAGAGCGTAATTAAAACTAAATTATCGTTGTCAGGGGCGATTACGGCGAGCATTAACGCATTAGTTGCTAATAAAGGGATAAAATGCGTAACAGAAAGTTACAGACTCTACATTTACTTAACAAAAAGATTACGTACTATTTAAACGCTATCAATAAGTTAAATAATGCTGTAACAAGATAAGATAACGAAGATACACAAGGAATATACTTTGGTACGTCTGTTGACGTATTTGAATACGAATATTTCTTTTAAATTTACTGAGCGACAGCTGTTCAAATCTCTTTATAAGATAATATCATCAATCAATCTGTACAGAATTCTGTAAATATGGCGCCTTCTTGGTATTCCGATAATGTTTGACTTTATTCCAATTTATTATACAGGTATTTAGTTATGATAACGTCGGGGGAGTGTTTGAATAGGCATTTTTATTAAAAATGGTAAGAAAATGTATGCTCAAAGGTTTTATTTCGCTATAATATGAGAGGGTGATATTTAAGGACACGTTTTGTGTGAAATGGACGCACACAGTTCAAATAACATAGTCATAAGGAGTACCACATTACTAGTATTTTTGTTTCTAGACTACCGTCTAGGCAAATCTAGCTCCAATATTTTGAAGTACCGAATATATCAATCTGGTATTGGCATTCGAAACTTACGGTTTACAATCTCTATACAGTAGTAAAACATTCTAGTTCACGATAAATAATGTTTTAACCGTTATTGCGTACGCAACACTACAGGGAATAAGGGGCGCGGCGCAAGCAAATAGTCATTACTGTTATTAAATTTATCTTTGTATTGTATGTACTGAATTCCAGCACAAAATAGATAAAACTCATACTGATCTGTTTGCAACATCTGTTCCTCGATTATGCATCTTAATACATTTTAAATGGATGTAAAATAGTTTGTTTAATGTAAATACTATTTATTAAGAGATTTTTTTATGTTTTCGGTTTTTTATTTGTTTTTTCAAGGAGTTTGTGTAATCACTTTTATTCCTATGTTTAATATTATTTTATAAGTTATATAAAGGAAAACCCATTGCCATTATTAAGCACAGTTATATCTAAAAAAATACAGTATTTTTAAAGGACATACATTTAGAAAATAGCCAGCTTGTCCAGCCATCATAATACTCAACTTATTGAATAAGAAATAGAAATAAGTGGGACTTAAGACTATGCATAATTGTTTGTAAAGTAAGCAGCTTAGTTACACAGTAAAATGAATAATATTACATTTATCTAGATTTTCTAATTGTTCACTGGCTCTCATTGTTATGCTAATCATGAGACCTGGTTTCATACCTGTATCTATGTCCTTTAACAACATAATGGACTAGTGATGTCACTCACTGCACATTGTCTATACAGCCAGTACCTACTCCTTAAAATATTAAAACTCTTTTCACAACTTTGTATAAAGCCATTCTGTTTCTAGAACTTTGTTTTTAATATTTATGCATGAGCAAAGTTTTATTGTTTTGCAGCCATGACAGAAATGTTAGTTTAAATAAGTTACAGCTGATACTAAATTTAACTTTTCAGTGTTTTTCATAAAGTTAAAGTGAATGACTAATTCGGTTTTACTGTGCTATTTAATCTAAAGAACTTGTTCGCATATTTCATACAGTATTTTTAATGCAAATATTGATTACATCATAGCTTGGCTATAAAATATAATTTCAAATATAAAATATATGTGGACTGTAAACAACTGAATCAACAATAAGATCATCTTAAAACTATAAATTATTTCTACTAAACATGCAACCAAACTGTGAAATGGTAGAAACCAGAAACATGCATTGATCAAACTTGAATAAATTGTATGTAGAGGAGTGAGAAGAAAAACCCAAAAAAAAACAGATTTAAAAAAATTTTAGAAAACAAATACATAAATAATATACAACATGAATGTACCATTTCATCCCAATAATCTTCGGTGGCTGCTAAGTAGGCACGTCCCAAGTTGATCTAAGAGATTGTCACTCTACACACATCATGCACCTCACAGTCCTGGATTGATATAAGTTGTTTGTTAGTATGCATAATCAGGTGTCTACTGTTAAGGCAAACCAATTCTATTTGATAGCAATGTTAGTCCTAAAAATTAATAGTTCATTTTGTTTAGGCTGTATGTCAAGTTTCCTTTGTGTATCAGTAGCCAAATCAGTAAGACAATAAAATATTTATGGGTATGCCAAATTGTTATAGAGTAAAAAGTTTGACACAGATTTTTATATCATTTTAATTTTGCATTATGTGATGCCCTAGATTGTAATACTAGCAAATAAAAACATATTTGGCACCAACATTAAGCTGTTATCTTTAAGAATGACTTTCTGTTTTGTCAATTTATATTGAAAACAAAGGATTGCAATATTCAGTCTTCTTTGATTTGTATTATAGTCACATGCTTGCCTTGGGTGTAGAAAGTTGTTGGTGTTAGTAGATTTCTAGTAGAAATAATAATCCCACTATTCTACATAATGCACCCTAATGTGGGCCATCTTAACAAAGCAAGAATATAAAAAGAGAAAAATGTTAAAAATCTAAATTGTATATAATTTTTGAGGGAGTACAAGAATTCCTGCTTTCAATTATTGTGGTCAGTTAAGAAAAACATCATGAAGTGACCCTGAATAAATAGTGATAGCATGAGAAGGCG
Organism: Chrysodeixis includens; assembly: GCA_941860345.1. Lineage (NCBI taxonomy): Eukaryota > Metazoa > Arthropoda > Insecta > Lepidoptera > Noctuidae > Chrysodeixis > Chrysodeixis includens. The sequence goes on along the minus strand of OW796093.1, from coordinate 11,972,030 downwards.
AATGGTATGAGAGACTAGCCAGTCGGTAATGTTTTAAACAAGCAGAACACTACTTAAATGAAAATCTTTTAAGCGGTAATCAAACTGGTCGTTCAAGCGCGGCACCAGCATGCGACCTGCTTCGTACCTGTGCTATTCTTAACGCGGCGGTCCCGCTTGTGCTTAGACACACGACCCGATAGGACCTCCGACATTTTTAACTCAACAACTATTAAACACAATTTTAGTTCAAACGTAACACAAAAAATATATTGATTCAGTAACTCTTAAATCGTATGTACTCACGAGCACTATTTTATTTGTTCGACCGACACTGTATCTTTTTTACACAGTAATTAAAACTCACTAAATTGACTCGATATTAGGGCAAAAAAATAATCTACCCAGATCCCATATAATTTTCTTAACACAAGGATTATAAAGTGCTCTAAAATCGCAGTAATATACAAAAGAAGGACGAAAGAAAATTGTGATATGGTGTCGAGGCCATGACAGATTTGACAACTTTGTCAGAAAATTACAAAACACAGGATGGGAGACAATGTTGCAAGTCCAAATATAAGAAGTTACCAAATCATTTAACACACAATCACCGATTATGGAATACATCATTTTGTATCCCTTGTTGTATTAGAAAGCTAAAGTTACTTAAAATATGTTTAAAGATCTACGACGCATTTGTCTCTCGTGTTCTTTTTAAAAAACCTTAAGTAACACAGATTTAGCATAAGTGCAAAACCAACGCCTAGTGAATGTCTATTATTAGGACATGCCAATTCATATCATTATATCATAAAACATTGTTAAGTTTGTCAGCAAAATTGTTACCGAATTCGAAATAAACAAGAAGGTTTTACTTAACAAGATTATTATTATGATATATTTTTTTACAATTAAATGGCAATTCGCGGTTAATAATTGACAACACCTCGCGTAGATGTCAACTAGCAGCTGATCGTTGCAATTTTACATACAACATTTATGTAATTTTTGCTGGGAAACATCTCTTTAGAGGTAAAGGACTTTATAGTATATATTTGGATGTGATTTTTTTGTTATTGTCTCATGAAATATAAAAACTAATGCTTGTTTGTTTTTTGATTAGATGTTTCGAAAAGTAGTGTTAGGTTCGGTCGGAGTCGCAGCCTTGATTCCGGCCATCGGTGCTGCAGCTCCGATCAAGGAGGAGCCGAAGTTGGACAAGCCGCCGCCGATGAAGCCTTCCGAACTGCCGATATACGAAGCTCCTCACGCCGATTACGCTGAGTATGTCTCAACTATTCTTGTTTGAATACCACTTTGAAGCTAAAACATAACCATATTATTTTTGTGGTATCTTATCTTCACTTTTATGTGAAATTGGTTTGTAAACGCAAATCTATAATAATCTTGTCACATCAATCAATGTACTGAAATAACTATTACATGTGTATTCAAAAATATATTTGTAGGGTTTTTACGTGTGGCGCGCACCCGGCAAGTGCTAATTCACTTAATCTTGTCTAGATCACCTTCAAAAACTTATTAACAGAATAAGTACCACAAATAAACATAACATTAAAGCAAGCCCTCTTTTCATTTCTACTGAATGTGTCTCGGACTGTTATTAAATATTGTTTTTTTATTATACTACAGGTTTGTCAGCACTAAGAGTAAAGATGAGGGACATGGTTACATTCGGGAGATGTTACTAACGCCAGTCCGGGCGGTACGGGAACAGGTACAGACAGTGTTCGCCCACACAGAACATGTCAAACATTCTGTACAAGACCAGTACCATGAACTTCAAGACAAAAGTGATTGTAAGTATTCACATTAAAATAAAAATAACTATGAACTTTAAATATTTGCCTTTCAAGGCTGCTGTTTTTGTTAATATGTATAAATTAAATCTGAACTACAATATCTCATTAAACAGTATTACTTTACAATCTACACTTAAATAATAATATTCTCATAGAATTTAAAAAAATATCTCAGTTTAATTAACACCCATCTTCTGAAATGTGACCTTGGAATTTATAAAAAATATTGTAACAAATAAACATCAATTCCAGGGATATTCAAATACCTCAGGGAGGAGGAAAACAAAGAGGTCAGATATGGTGCAGTAGCTATGGGTGGTCTCACTGGTCTCATTTTTGGTTTAAGGGGAGGCTTAATCAAGGTATGTATTAATTTATAACTGTTACAAAATTTCCATAATTTGTTTTTACACAGAATAATTAATTATTTAATCTAAAATTAAGAATTATTTGAAATAATATGATGGGTAGCATTTTTTTTGTAACATAATTATGTCTATGTTAGTCTAACCAGATATTCCTTTACATTCACACAACGCCATCTAGTCTCAAATTAAGTATACGAGGGTAACTTGTGTTAAAACCAGTTGTGTTAGAGCACAACACATTGCAACACATATACACATTAGAGCACAAACTCATATTCTAACAAATAGGTGAATTAGGATGCTCTTTGTGTATGTGTATCCCTGATAGAAATTACTTTTGATCTTATTCTTATTGTCATCCAACACTCAAACCCTGTATAAGGAGAAGTAATTCATGTTAAAAACGAAATTCTAAACTACCCTCAAATGCCGTGTTACAGAGAGTTATTTACGCGGGCGCCGGTACAACTGGTATGGGTCTGGTGTGCTTCCCAGACGAAACGAGGGATGTATTGAAATCCAACTCAACACTAGCCAAACAGTACATTAACATTGCCTACAACTTCTTGTATGGAGGTAAACTGCATTTTATTTATACTTTTATTTTATTGTATTGTCCATCTTTATTCTTACTTTTTGTCTGAAAGGCTGATCAATGCAAGTACGATTATTCACCTGTCCAACTGTAATGTTTTTAAACTTTCGCGACTTGTACACATAATTTAGACGACAAACGGGAGTTATTCGCGATATAATATCGAATTATATCGCGAATAAGTCCCTTCTGCCGTCTGTCCGACCTCAGATCAAGCGCAGTTTTTTTTCAATGATTAGTAGATTTAACAGCAGATTAGATCAGCCTTCCAGAAACTAAGTTTAACATTGTAATATGAATCTATATGACTTATGAAGTCATGACATTGAGTCAAGAGACATTACCTCTGTTTAATTTTATGAGTTTAGATAAGAGCATTTCTATTTATCAGTAATAATGAATTGGTACTGAAAGCATTTTCATCAACCTTATTCAGTCGACGTTAAGAGTGAAATTTGTAAAACACAATCACTATATTTTATTTCGAAATATAAAAAAAAGTTGTTAAAATGAGGTAACTCAAAAGTGTGCACTTAAAGCAAAAAGTTACTTGTTGAAAAGCGAAGCTTAACACAGATTTTAGAGTAACCCAATTCTTCGAAATTATGTATTATTTTTACTTAAGCTTTAATCAAAATTGTAATTGTATTAGTGAAACCCGGCGATCCTCAGCTGGAGGTGAAATTCCCAGAGTTGTCATTCCCTAAAGACTTTTCGGAGTTTGTGGATATGACTGTCTCTTTGGCATCGTCGGTCAAACAGGCAGTAATGCCTCCACCATCTAAAGAGGAGAAAGCACCAGAAAAGAAAGCATAGGTACAACAATGGGCGTGGTTTCATCGCATGGTGGCAGAGCTTCTCTATGGTTTCGGTTGCGGATGGTGTTACCAGCTTAAAATTTTACTTAAACCGAATGAAGGACAATCTCTAAGAATCTGTTACTGTATAAGGAGAGTTGCCGACATTTTAATAAATGAATGTTAATTGTTACTCAGTTATGGACCATTAGGATTGTCTCAATTTGGTAGATTGGTAACATTGCATGATGAGCTTGCTTTGGATGTGTTATTTTATTTTTTAACAATATATTTTATGCTTGATACCTATAAATTCTGCATGATAATTGAAATAATTAATTTTGCATGTTAATGATTTTTTTCCTCTTTCTACTAGTGTATAAGTTGAATTTGAGATAAATCACTTCTATTTTATAGTCCAGTCAAAATATGCACAATGTTCGGAACACTATTACAAATAAATTGTGAAAGACACAATGATAATATCAAGTCTGAAAAAAATAAGATCTAGGTCCCACAAATGGGGTTTTCAAAAAAAGGGTAAGTGTTATCATAAAATAGCTTGAAAAAAAAAATTGATGGTACAATTCTCTACAAAAACTATCTTTGCAGCTTTTGCATAAGATTCACTATTTCCAAGTGAATATGCATAACATTCTTGTAAAATAAATTAACGCTTTTTTCAGATCTTTAATTTTGAATGTTTTATATCGTTAGGTTCTTTTCATACTTTTTTCTAATGGTTTTCCGAACAATTTTCAAATTTCCAATTTTGAGCGAATCTTTGTATCCTTGAATATCTAATTTGATTTGACTTACAATTTTCTTTAATATTTGCACATAGAAGTTCGAGCTAATCATCGTTGCCTCTCTTGTGTGCTGCGTTACTTGCACTTGCATGAATTTCCAACTTTTATATTTATAACAACTAACTGGTTTTTTTTTACTTTCAGAAAATATACCTCCAGAGAAATCCGATGATCGCCCAGGTTGGTATAGCCTATATGTCGCTAACATATACAGTTACAGGAATAATAAAATTAATAGTAGACCTTATAAGAACAGTATGTAGGTACACGTTGAGTAGGTTGCACAGAATTTAGGAAATAAACTCGTCATTTGTTTTATATATTTTTTAAGATTATAACTAAGAACAATATCACACCAGTTTTCATATGACTTATTTGAATTGTATCAGTTGAATGCAAGGCACCTGACTTAACTGTTTGAAAGTACCGACTGTCCCCTAACAGCCTGCTAGTTTAAAACTTTCACAATATTATATTTTCCTGTTACATTATTTCATTTACAATTCACATTAATAGAAAAGCTAATCTTAGTCTAGTGATACGTAATATACGTATGCGCTTAGTACGTATTTCCTCATAGTAATGTTGCGTAATGTTTTGTTGCATCATATTCGGTATGACACAAATGATGCTAACAGCTGTTGTTGCATATTTTTGTTTGAAAACCTAATATATAGGTATTTGAATCAATAAAGTTACTATTTACATGTAAAGTTACTATAGCCTGCATAGAAAGTAGGTACATCGAAGATAAGCAGTTATTCTTAAAGATATGAGTCGAGTCTCTCATCACCTATTACACCTAATTAGTTAAATCTTGTGCAATTTTAATTGCATTTGAGGACTGTTTACTAGCCTGTGCCGCCGCGAAATAACCTTCTTATAAGTTAATAATATCAATAGACTTTACATACTAAATATAAAAGTTAAACATTATTTATTTCAGTTGTTTTTATTACTGCGAAATCGTTATTTAAACTGTTTTATTTTATTTCTTTCAGCGCCGTGATATGCAAGTATCGGCATCCGGAACCGATTTTAGTGAAATATTAAATTTTATTTATTGTTTGCTAGTCTGTTAAAGTGTAATGCAATCGATATATAATTAAACGAACTTATATTTTTATGAAGTTTTTATTCAATATCAACTTACATATATAAATGTCCAATCTACTCATTTATACTTATGCAAATATCATTTCTTCCCTTCTCTTCTTAGTGACCACAGTTCCTGGCTTGTGCTGTGCTTCCGGGTGGTTCATGAGCTCTGGCGGGCATGTGGACACTGAGCTCGTTAGTAACACTTGCTTCAGATCATAGAACAACGCAGAGTCTTCTTTAGTAACGAACGACATAGCTTTACCAGTCTTGCCAGCACGACCAGTACGACCGATACGATGCGTGTAATCTTCTATCGTCTTCGCCATGTCGTAGTTAATAACCATACTGACGTCCTTGATGTCGATACCACGACCAGCGACGTCGGTGGCAACCAATATATCTTTCGAACCATTTTTGAGACTGGCCAGAGCGAAGTCTCGCTGCTCCTGTCCTTTACCACCGTGCAATGTACACGCATTGAAGCCCAACTTCTCCAAACCTTTAGCCAGAACATCTGCACCTTTCTTTTGATTGACGAATATGATAATGGGAGGTTCGACTCCTCTTTGTAAGATCTCCGTGAGCTTTCTACGCTTCTCATTCTCGCCGATCATGTAGACGATTTGTTCTGTTCTGTCTACAGGTTTACCGACAGATCCAATGTATACAATGGCGGGTCGACGTAAGTAGCTCCTGGCTAGACGCTCCACTGCGGGAGGCATAGTAGCCGTAAACATCACAGTTTGTCTGAATTTCTTTTTGGAGTTGTAATTGGCTAGCAGCACAGAAGCATCTTCAGCGGCGTCCGTGTCTGGCTTGATGTTTGATACTGGCATGTATTCTAGAATCTTCTGTACGTCAGGCTCGAAACCCATGTCTATCATACGATCGGCTTCGTCGAGAACCACGTAAGTACAACGATTTAGTACCAAGTATCTATTCTCTAAGACATCGATAAGACGACCAGGCGTCGCAATAACAATTTCACAACCTAACCTGAGTTTAAAACCTTGTTCCTCTCTCGAGAGACCACCGACAACTACGACAGATGTGATTCCTAAAGGAATTCCAAACTTATTGGTTTCTTCCTCAATCTGTTGAGCCAACTCACGAGTAGGTGCTAAAATTATAGCGTATGGACCTTGGTCAGCATCTTCTAAGCGCTCATTTTTAGGCAGTGATTGAATCCAAGTAAGTAGAGGTATAAGGAAGGCCAAAGTCTTACCAGAACCAGTTTCAGCAACACCAATAATATCTCTATTTTGTAAACCAATTGGAATAGCCTGTCTTTGAATTGGTGTTGGACTTTTGTAACCAACTTTGCTGATGATTTCCATAATGTCAGGATGAAAGCCTGCTTCCTTCCAGTTACGGATTGGATTGGGAATCTTGCCTCCCTTGATGGTAATGTTGTAATCTTCTCTGAAGATTCGCCAGTCCCTCTCCGTCATCTCATCCTGGTCCTTCTCTGACCAGTGGCGGTCATCCCACTTCTGTTTGTCTTCCTTCTTTTTAACTTTCTTAAGACGTAATTTTTCTTGTTCTTTTTCTAATTCTGTTCTACGTTTTTCTAAAAGATTACCATAAAATTTGCTGTAGTCTTTTTTCTGTGACTTAATATCTATTCCAGCAATGTGACCACGGCCAAAGAATTGAACTTGATGTCTTTCTTTATACAGTGCGTTGTAATCATTTGATGTGTCTTCAGATGCATCCCAATCAAAAACAAATTTACGGTCATTTAATCTTCGGACTCTGCGTTTTTTCTTAACTATACCAAGGTAGCGGGCCTTGATTGCTTCCTCTTCTCTCTCTTTATCTTTAGTTTTAGAAACTTCCTCATTCTTTTCCTTTTTGTCATCTTGTCTGCGATCATTCATAGATTTTCTTTCTTCATATTTACGTTCCCTTTCTCTTTCCCTGTCGTCCCTTCTTTCTCTCTCCTTTTCTCTCATTTCCTCTCTATGTTTTTTCTCTTCTTCTCTCTTTGTAGGCCCTGTAAGGTCTATAGTAGTTATAGATGGTCTATCAACATTAGCTCTTATAGCTTCAACTTGTTTTTGACGTCTTTCCAGAGCTAAAGCCGCTCTCTGCTCTTTGGTCAAAAAGACAGGTTTACTGCGGGCTTCTTCTTCAGCCTTCTTCTTAGCCAGCAATTCTTCGAGAGACAAAGGTTCCTTCTTTATAGGCTTATCATCATCTTTTGCATCTTGACTATCTTCCTCTTCTGGTTTAACATCATCTTCCTTTTTGCTCTTAGGTTTTTCTTTGTCGTCATGTTTCCTTCGATTGTCGGCATCCTTGTCTTTACCGTCACGTTTCTTAGGACTGCGAGAGCGGCCGCGTTCCCGCTCTTTTCTCGCCGGGCTCCTAGGTCTATCTTGTTCTTTCCTGGCAGGACTACGCGATCGTTCTCTTTCTTTTCTAGAAGGACTTCGGGATCTTTCTCGTTCCTTTCTAGGGCTTCGTGATCTTTCTCTACGCTTATTTTTGTCGCGGTGAGACTCACGCTCGCGATCTTCATGCCGGTCCTTATCTCGGCGTTCTCTCGACCGAGAACGTCTGCGTTCTGGACTTCTGTCACGCGCCATAATTATACTGAGACAATTTTAGCAAAATATCACAATCTAAACCACATGAATATTTATCCAACAAAATAGCTTTATCAATTCCCATTACAACATTTGACATTTCTTAAAGATGTTGCCAATTGTCAGTATTTTGTCGGTTTGGATATCATTATAAACTTCGTATTTTTTAATTATAATTCTTTTAAAGGATATTTCCAAACATTTTATAAATATAATATATGCATGTATAATTTCATTTTAGTTGCATAAATGAGTATAAGTACCTTTACATCAATAAATTACCACTTTTAGTTGTGAATGAACATGACGAATTAAAATCTTATATATAATAATAAACGTATTTTTGTGCCTAAATGTTTTATCACAAAGACCTGTCAGGTGCCAGCATTCCTGAATTTGTAGTGGTTTAAATCAATACGTGGTTGATTTTCAGTGTAACAACACAACACATAAGCAAACGTCATTGCCAATTGGCCACTTGCAAGTGTCATCTGTTGAAAGTATAAATAAACGAGCTTTTGTTCAGTTCAAAAACTTATACTCATATTAATTTCACTAGACTGCAGTTAGTAGTTACTTCATTCAAGTGACAAGCTTTTTTTATAAAAAGTAACATTTTAAAGTTAGGTTTAATGGAAACTTCAACAAAATACGGTCTATGTGTAACCTCAGCGGCACTGGCTGTCGGCTGCACTGTTTCATACATTATTTACAAGCAAAAACAGAAACCCCGCGATGTTAAAGAATGTTTTGATAACTTGGTAATCAAAACCATTACTGATGAAGAATCTTGTAAAGAAGCAGTGGATGAACTGCGGAGGTAACTTTGCAATAATTTCAATTTATCTGAACGATTAAATGTGTTCCTGTCATGTAGGTTAGGTTAAATTTAAATACTGAAGTATGTTCATAAAGAAAAAGTTGATATTGTATCCCGAAACCATTACCTGATTATAATATTTGCAGAGCTGTAACTCAATTTTTAACAATATCATTTTAATTAGTACTAATATTAATATACATCTGAATTAATTCAAAATTACCTATACTTTTTATTTTTTTTCAGGCGATGTCAGAGACACAGAGCTCTAGGATTTGACTGTGAATGGGTCACTGAGAAGGGCAAGCGCCAGCCAGTTGCTTTGATTCAACTATCCTCTTTTGATGGATACTGTGCCCTAATCAGGCTGAATAAGATCAAAGCAATGCCAGAATGTTTAAAAGTAAGTTACAATTGTTTTGATTGGTTTATCAAACTTAGCGAACTTTTGAAAGGTTTTAGTTAACTTATAAAAGTTAAGAAGTGCTAAAGCTAGTCACTTGTGTCAAACTGATTCAATTAATTTAATTACATAGTATTTCATATCCTTATTTATTTAACTTTAAGAAACTTTTTTAAATAGGATCAATATTTTACTTCCTGTCATTATTTTTGTTTTATATTCAGCTTAATCTAAAAACTATAACCAATCAATGACCCTTGTAAATAAAGATGATAAATAATACATATTTTACTTAGGTAAAAACCAAAAGGTTTTTATTACTTGTTGGCCTTTTCAGGCACTTACACACGATATTTTATCATTTAACAATTAATAAGCAAGTCTTTTCTGGTTGCTGCAATGTGTATCCAATATTTGTAAACAAGTTAATTGACATCACATCATCTGCTTTCTACAGGAATTGTTAGAGGATGTTAATGTCTACAAAGTAGGCGTAGCACCTGCTGACGATGGTAAATACCTGCTTATTGACTACTGCGTGGTTATCAAGTCCACATTGGACCTGAGGCACCTGGCAGAGCGGGCTGGCATTGAAGCTGGTGGCCTGGCAGCACTGGCATCCAAACTGCTTGGAGTTGTTATGGATAAGAGTTGGAGGGTAGGTAAACATTTTTTTTAAGTTTTGCAATTCCGTAATCTTACCTATTATGGTGAATAAACACTTCTCCGTTTCAAAACATGTGAATCCAAAGAAATCCAAACAGGATTCCAAAATTTGTTTTGTTTGACGCATTCGTCTCATATAAGTGTGCTTATATGAGCCGAATAGCCTTTAGTTGTATTATTAATATGGAAGATACTTTTTATGGCAAAAATTATTTAAGTTCTATCTCTTCACTTAAAACCAGAGTTATTGCATTGTAGAGTCTTTGTAAAAGATATTCCTTCAAGAACACTAGTATTTTATATACTAGTATTTTAAAGAAAGAGAAATGAAAATGATATTTAGAATATTATTATTTAGCGATTCACACTCCTTCTAATAATATGTAATCTATATTAGAAAGTAATTTCCTTAACTCAATAATTTTCTTTAAAGATTTAAGTGTTGCAACAATTGTAAAGAAAAATAATACTGAATTAAAGCCAAACACATAACACATATGCCTATAATATATGTGTCATAATAATCATAATACAGGAGAAAATCCCACATTCCACATACTTATTTCATACATCCTTATAATAACTGGTGTTTCCTTCTGCTCATTCATATATTACGCCTACTAAGTCAATGATTTCGTCATATGAGACTTGTGTGGGTGTGTTAGAGGGTGTCTATTAAACTTACACTGCAAGTAACAAAATAAAATTGTAGTCTATAAATAGATCTCATAAAAATACGTTTCAAAATTACCTTATTTAGGCACGCAAACACAAACTATTTGCATGTATACAAATAAGAAAAAAACTGTTCTCTTTTCAGTTCCAATTTAAAAAAAAAAAAACAAAATATTAAAAAAATTACAAAAACTTTCTTTTTGATGCAGTCGGATGAAAGCGGCCAACTTTAAAAATCATTCTCATCAACAGATTCGATGTAGTGACTGGGAAGCACAAGAGTTATCAGAGAAACAGTTGAAGTACGCGGCGCTGGACGCCTACGTGGCCATCAGGATCTTCGCGGTCCTGGTGGAGAAGCTGGGACGGAAGAGGTCCGTGTTAACGTGGCTGTATAGTGCTAAGAACAGTGTGTGGTCGCATCTGGACGAGTATTGCTCGGCCTTTGCTGATCTCGGCTTTAAGAATAGACGGATTGGAAGTAAAACGTAAGTTTATTATTTTTATTAAGTTTATTATATAGATTTACTAAATATATTCTTGTTATTTAACATTTAGTTAATTCACTAGATGGTGATGCAAATCTGTTTACAACGAATAGTGTTACTTTATACTTATTAACTGACTTGGTTTAGAGGTATTTTTTGGGTTGACACTCACAAGTCATGTTGGCTTTATATTGGTAAAAGAATTAAAAAAAAAAGTTTAATATATCTTGAGATTACTCACAACTGACAAAATGTGCATCTTTTTTAAATTAATTAAAATAGAAACAGAAAACTAGTGAGGCCACGTCATTCCGTTACTTTTTGTCCTTACACTTATATTCTTTGCAAAAAATCTCCATAATTCACAATGGATAAGTAAGTACTAAGTTAACACATAATCTTCAATAATAAAGGTCAAATCAGAACTTCCTTATGTCATAGTTGCAAAGTGCGTTTTCAATTATACCTAACGTAATAAATAATTTTAAAAGCGTTTTCGATACTCAATACTTTTATTGAACTCCATATGTTTTAATGACTAATTGCTTACTATCGCGTAAATTCCGTTTTCCTGTTATTTTACTTCCTCGCCGACGACGGCTAACGTCACAACAAGATGATGTAATATATGAGAAATGCTGTAAATGTGTTCCAATACTTACAACCTTACTGTTACTGGGGGAGGTCCCGAGGCGTAGCGCGTAGGTACATTTTTAAATTAGGCAATTGACCAACTGCTTGATGAAATGTAGATCACGGAGTAACGACACAAAAATAAACATGTTTTTTTTTTATGACTCCGTCTGGTATCGCTTATGGACGATTAATAAACGTCGTACTTTAAGCAATCCCTTATTTATTTGAAGTATTTGTATATATATTTGCATTTTCCTAAATGTCCTTAAATACCAATAATAGCAGAATATCTCGTTTCTGATTACTCAAAAAAAACAAGATGTAGAATTACGTCTATGGCATGACTTTTTCAATTATCCCATTTAAACATTTAGATTTTATTAACTGTCAAATATCTTTAACACTTTCAAACTGTTATCACAGCCATAAAAGCAAAGAAAAGGGACTGAAAGTGAACAAAGATGCGCTGCTGCTGAGCAAACGCTACCCTTACTCGACGATGGGGAAGCCGCTGTACAACAACTGCTACTTAGAGGCGCCCGATGGAGAACTGCTTTGCACTTGCGATAGGAAGAAGGCGATGTGGTGAGTTACGTACTAACATTACAGTAAACAGAAAATTATAACTACAGCCAGAATTAGAAGTCGGTTAACACAAACCGATTTACTAAATGTCATTATTTTTCTATGACATGTTTCAAGCCTATTTTGTTACTTATTAGCACAACAATAATTCATTGAATTCTATTGTGTACAGTTCGTTTGAAAATAACTGTAACTCACGCGTTTGTAATGGGCTTGCCCGATTTCTTTCAGCCCCAATACGAATCAAGAATTCCTGCCGGGTCCGAAACATGAAATAAAAAAATAGTTTTTATTCTGAATGCATTTTGTTATAATATTTCGTGTTATATGTTTGTTTGTTTCGTCGCATATAAATAATAGAGGTAAATAAATACCAACAAGTCACTCGCACCAGATGTTCATCTTTCTTTATGAAAGATAGACATACACACCTGTCAAATACAAACTGGTTTTATCCAAAAGGCAAAGGCTAACTAGAACAAGGTTGTAACACAAATTTATCATTGAAAGGTACGTTTCAAAGACAACAGCTGACATTATTAAAGAGGATCCCCTAACTGTGCGTCTTCGGTTCGAGCCGTCGGGGCGGTCGGTGGGCGCCGTCGGCCGCTACTACCAGCTGGAGAAGGAGAACAAGTGCGTCGTCTGCGGGGACACCAGGACCTTCATCAGGAAGAATGTCGTGCCCAGAGAGTACAGGAAGTTATTCCCAGGTTGGTTTTTTTTTTGACACCAATGTGGCTTGCCAGGAGCGTCCTGATGCGCACCTTAATCTTCCCCCCAACCTGGGGAGGGGGGGGGCAAACGGCCCAAAGTTCGCGAAACTCGCCGGTGAGGGTCTGGAAGCAAAGGTTCAACCAGTTTCCCAGGCCCTCTCCACAAAGGCGAAGCGGGCGTTGAAGCTTTGTCCATGCATAAAGTGAAAGCAGTTTTAGGTCGCAAATTATGAACCACTAGAATGTACTTTCCCGAAACTATTCTGTTGTAGTAATATTTAATTTTAATTGCTATGTTTAATACCCTTTACACACGTAATATTTTGTTTTAGACTTAAGACACACGGACTGCATTTCAACTGCAATCCAACTGCAAGTTGCAGTTCAAGGGCAGTTTGAATGCAGTTGACACAATTGCAATAGCTTACGAATAGAAAAGTGTACTTAATTTGTTTTTTACCGGCTATTTTGACGTATAACCATGGTTTTATCCGGTATATTCTGCTACCACAGACATAATGAAGGACCACTCGTCGCACGACGTGGTGTTGCTGTGCGTGTCGTGCCACCAGCTCAGCAACATCCGCGACCAGGCGGTGCGCGAGCGCCTCGCCGCGCTCTGCGACGCGCCGCTCGGGATCGCGCAGCGCGGGAAGCAGTTAGAAGATATGACTAGCAAGTATGTTAAATGCATAACTTTTTTGAAGAGGATTCCTCTTAGTTTTCTTTTTTCTTCTTTTCGCGAAAAACGATTAATTTAATCCTTGTATCGTGGGGGGTTTTATAGACATTCAATTCACGTACACAGAAACACGAGTTTGGATGTGTCTGAAACATCCAGACTCGGAACAAGCATTTGTGGAACGCACAAATTCTTGTCCTACGCGAGAATCGAACCCGCAACCCGCGACACGTCGCTTTTAGTTGTAATTGGCGTGGAAACTTATGCCACTCGGCTATCCGTGCAGTCAAAGTCAAGTTCGGTATTAAGGTCGCCCGACTAGTTTCTAACTACAACCATGAAACTACATGATACTTGCGAGTCGAGCCGCGACGGATCGTAATTACATACAAAAATATTAAGCAGTAACAAAATGCCGTTACTATGTTTCGACTATTCTTACCATTACTTTATACGTTTACTGATCTGTATTACCACGCTCTTTCAACAGAAAGATCAGGTCAGCAGCTCGAGCCCTACTATACCAGTCCCAAAGACACATCCTCCCGGAGCCGCGGCGGAAGGAGCTGGAAGATGTCCTCCTACAGCACTACCCCGACCAGGACGAGATCACCGAGGAACTGCTGCAGAATGCTGCCAACTTACAGACCACGTGAGTGTGATACGAAGTCTAGATTTATGTTTTTGCTGTAGGGACTTCTATAAACTGGAATGAGTCTTTTAAGCTAAGGTAACATAAGCCAACAGCTGGTAATTGACCTTCAATATTTGAACTGACTTGAAGTACTACTTAGAGAAACAGAGAAATGGTACCCGTGTTTCGTTCGGCAATCTGATGTAGCACCAATCTCCTTAAGCTGTCCCCATTCCTATATTTTTTTTATTCTTAATGCACATAAACCAGGAAATTATTAAGAAAAATATATTCATGACTATTTGATTAATAAAAACGTAATTACTGGTAGACCCCAAATTCAATTGTTGGATGCTTTTCTGCTCATACCACTTTTTAACATAAAAATCCATAATTTAACCCCAGGGTCGAGAACACCGAGTTTGAATCTCACGGCGAGAAGGTGGTGGACTACTTCCTGAACGGCGAGGGTTTGCTGCGACTGGAGGAGATGTGGCGCGAACACTTCCTGGCCAGTATGGACCCGCGGCACATGCCCGAGCTCTGGTCCATTAAGCATACCGAAGAAAGGTAAGGAAGCAATTTTAAGCTTGTTGAAAAAATTACTCACAGCTTTGCGGGAGGGGGGGGAGCTGCCGGGTGTGCGGGAGTAAGAGTTACCGCGACCCTGGTACTCAAAGGGCTCTAGGAGGAACATAGTGGGTTTTAGTCAGTAAAATTATGACACTCCCTCCCGCTGCGCCCACAGTGGGCGGAGTCATTTGATGATTTCGAACGAAAAAAAAGAGTGGGGCGTTGTCCACGCATTACAATCACGTGCACAAGGAATGGCTAGACATAGGTACTATAAATTCTTGTCCTGTACTGGTATCGAACTATTGGCATTTATGCATCATTAGCGTATTAGTTCAGATTCTTCTTTTTGTGGGTATTTCGATTTACACTTCCTAACTGCTTTAAAACTTTTTTTTTGTGGGTTCCAAGACTATACTGTTAATGCTAATCTCCGTCTGCTCACAGGATTCTTTCTTTTACTTAATCATTAAGAATATCTTTTCTGGTCTACTGTTATCTCACGTGTAACAATTTTTGTATAATAGACTTCTCTGTTGCAGGTTACGTGTGAAACTGGATGAAGGACGTCTAACTCAAGAACATTTGAAATCCATTGGCTTGACAGGCTTGTGAACTGAGTACGAATACCAATGAACTATATAAAAGAGTATATTAGATATATAATTGAGAGAAATACAATTCGTATTTTGTGTCTACGCGCGCGAAATTTTTTCGCTGTGGAAAATTATTGCAAAAATGGAAATGTACTAAAATCCGCGCAGTGCAAAATGAATCGTTTGAGGATTTTAGTACATTTCCATGCTGCTTTAGGCTTCAAGAATGGTGTGGAATATAGATATTTATATATAAAACTTAAGTCAGGTTGCTAAACTCTATATAGTATATAAAACAAAGTCGCTTCCCGCTGTCTGTCCCTATTTACGCTTAGATTTTTAAAGCTACGCAACGGATTTTAATGCGATTTAGAAAGGAATAATTTCTCTCGTACATATTTTTTGGGTAACTTGAATCATGAATAACTTTGTCTGTTTTTGCAACATTTCTAACTGTTGCTTTACTCCTACTGGTCGCAGTGAAATCTTAAATAGCTTTAAGGCCTTCCTCGATAAATGGACAAGACAAAAAGTTCCTAAAATTAACGCGTTCAAACAAATAAACTTTTCAGTTTTATGTATAGATAACCGCTTGAAAACTGAAGTCGTCGGTTAATGGGAGACTTGCATTACCTTGTGTATGAAAAGTCAGCAGATTAAATTTTTATATTTTTAAGTTTTCCGCTCAAAAGTGTTTAAATAAGACTTTATGAATAGTTCTTTGGATTTTAGCATTTAATGCTGCGTGACAAGAATGCACTGTTTTTTGTTGGAGGTGTACTTGGTATGCTGTACTTTTTTTAATAGATGTTGATGATGTGTATTTCGAAAATTTAGTACAAAAATCATATCGATATGGCAAACCTATTTGCAACTGCATAAGGCCGGTCACATACAGTCAGAATTCAACAGACTTTCAGATTTTGATCTCAGACTGTGTGTGACTGGCTTAATAATCTATAGATAAAAGAGAATGTCTACGCCGCTTGTGCAATAAATCTTAAAGATTTAAAATATTTAGCAAGATGACCGTCTAATAACCTAAGTAAAAAAAAAAACAAACAAGAACACTTTTCTTCCATTAATTATATTGAAAATGTGAGTTGAATGAGAATGAGTTCTCTCATTGTTTTTTATGTCTAAATTGATGGCCCAATACATCTATGGGTAATGAAAAATATTATAGTAAAGGAATTTGCATTTTTTTCTGTTAGTGCTTAATAAAATGAACCCACCGTTTAAAAGTAGTGTAAATGATGAGTGACTTTTATTAAACAATAGGTATTATGGAAAAAGATAAATGACAATTATATATTTAATTTTAAAACAACTCGTTTTTTTAATTCCCTTAATACCTAAATATGTAACCTAAACCTACTGTTTATAAACCTTTTTTCTTTTGTTAAGGCAGGGGAATCCTCTTGAACACCCACCTCCTCGGGGGAGTAAATGAGTTATAATTGGCTAATTGACTCAACATAAACCGCGGTGCAAAGTTTCCCGCATTTGATCGATGCGTAGCAATTAATAACAATTCATCATACATTTTTATACCTACCATACCGCCGAACTTATTTTTTTGTGTTTGTGTGCTACTTATTTCATTTAATTGATCAAGAAACCTAAGAATCTACATCATATATCTCATCTACATTTTGAATCAATCACAAAATACGCATGAATATCCGAACGAAACATTTTTCAATGTTGCCATCGTAATATTAGATATAATTCTGTCAGATTTGTCAAATGTCAATCTTTATCACTGAAATGGTTTAAAAATATCCGTTGCGCTGGTTGCGTGTTGTGATCTTTGTTTGTTGTGAAAATAGTTGAATAAAAAATTATAATTTACAACAGTGCTACGATAGGTTAACATGATGACGAATACTAAACAAGTAAAAATCACGAAACTGTTTCGGAAAGGAGGTAATAGTTTATACTTACGCGAACATATGCGACAGTTTCTTATTTCATCAATTTATTATTTCATTTATTGCGTCAATCCGACTCGCCTTGCCTCTGTCTATTACTGTTTCCAAGTATCAACTATCTTTAATTATAAAAATCTTACAAAACGATCAAACTTTTACGCTAAAACGAGTGTTTAAAGTGTTGTTTTGTATTTTAGCGACAAGGTTACCGGAAGACTGCGATGAATTACAGGAAGAGGTACAACAGCTAGAATTAAAGCTAAAGGAGAAGCAAGACGAACTGTTTCAGTTACAGAGAAATAGTTACAGACACAAAGCTTCGCCACCAAAGAGAAAGGCTGAAGCTTTTACCAGGCCTCAAGTAAGTTCTGTTCATAAAATATGAGTCAAGAGTATACTTAAGTTATTTTTCATTGATTGAAACAAATGTATACAGTAGTCTGCTTTTATAAAATAACAATTCTCCATTACTCAGACGTTGATTATTAATTTAATTTCCACTCATAGTATGCTGTGGTTTAAAACCTTCCATGCTTGTATCATTTGTGTGGATACATATTCACTAGTTTAATTCTACGTAGTTATAAGATTGCTGTCTGTTATTCCTTGTCTTAATCATAATATTTATCTTTCAGAAAATAGTACTCTCAAATGCATTAGACAGACTGGGCATAAATCTAGAGCTGATGTCAGTGCTGACGGGCATAGAAGTCCAGTCTTATGTGCTGCAGGACCACTGCTGCATCACCTACCACATGCAGCATGAGACCCCACTGCAGATCAAACATGGCTTGAGGATTGATTTGAAGTCTGGTATGTGGAGGGACATCTATATTATTATTTTAAAAATTTCATAAGGTGGATTCATCATTTGTTAAAGTATATGGTTCACTCGCGCGTATTTATCACCTCAGCTTGACTGGTGACCCTGCCACCATATCAAGTCATGATAAAGGACTCTGGTGGGCTCTGAAACTAGTTTGGCATTCCTGATAAATGCGAGTAAACCATATAATTTAACAATTATCTTTATTTTGATCATGTTTGCAATCCATAACAAATTTTAATATTTCATGAAACAAACTAACATAATGAATTGTTTGCAGGTGTAAATGAAGTATCAAAATCTTCCCTACCTTTGGGCTTCAACCTGGATGCTGTAATGGAAGACTTTGACAACATCATGTTGCCGGAGTGTCTCGGTGCCATCAGGAAAGCTTTGGTGGCTTATTATAATAGACTTGAACAATTTGAAGATCTCAAAGTAAGTTGTTATGCAACTGTTCAAGTTTTTTATGATCAAAGTCATTGAAATATGTTTACTTATTTTTTGTGTGGGTTTTGACAAATTTTTTAGTCCTCCAAGCTGATACCATCCAAAACTTTCCCTGAATATCAGAATTATAAAAAAATAAAGCACCTATTTACTATTAATTTCAAGTTAATGAACAAATAACTGTTCTCTTCACAGAAAATGTTGAACATAGAAGCACAACTCTTCAAGATTTTAGACGGCTCTCACATAGAGGTGTCATTTGTAGCAAAGAATGAGATGGACGAGGATGCGGAACCATTTGACATAGTCCTCATGCTGGATTACAGGGTCTATGATATAAGGCCCAAACAGTTCTCCTTCAAAGAAATTGGTAAATATATTTAAATTTTTTCTTCTGTCTATTTCTTCTCAAGTGATTTTTTAGTAGCGCCCAATCCCAACAAGATTTTAATGCCATATTCTACCTAAAGCAACTGCCTGAATGAACATCAATTATTTCCTATTTGTCTACATTTTTTGTTTTTTCTGACTAGGGTTTCATTATGTTAATCAAAGATAGATTTTTATAGACTATCTTTTACCAGTACTTGCAAACACATCGAGCAATAAATTTACTAATTTTTGCAGACCTTCCTGATGGAGCAGCAGATGTACTAAGAGAACAATGTGCGCTGTTTAAGAGGAAGCCACTGCATAAAGCTTTTAAGGAAGCCTTCATTGATGGTGCAGGGATTTACAAGCTTGTGGAACAGGTAAGCTAATGATTTACTTTGTAAAACATTAGACACAAGAAACTTACGTAGAGAGTCTTAAGTAGAGACTAGAGTTGTAAAAAATATTTATAACTTCTGATTTAACTGTTCGATTCTTGATTAGAAAGAGCTTCATGTGTCTACAAAGGTCCATTTCACAAGAATAATCATTCACTAAGATCCTTTTTACACCATGCAAAGAAAGTCTCCAACAGCACGACTAAAATACCTGTGTCCTTCAAACTTTTTTTATTTCAGACAACAAACGAGTCTTATTTGCGATGGAATTCGAGAATATTTTTTTTTTTTTTTTTTTTTTTTTTTCAACATCACACAACGCCATCTAGTCTCAAATTAAGTATACGATAGTAACTTGTGTTATGAGTACTAGACAACTGATAAACATACTTATATATTTTTAAATACATACATATTATAGATAAATTACGCCCAGACACAGAACAAATGATCGTGCTCATCACACAAACATTTCTCCTGGGTGGGAATCGAACCCACGACCTCCGGCTTAGCAGTCAGGGTCACTAACCACTAGACCAACAGGCCCGTCAAATTTCTCCCGACGTTACGGCCGAGTTGCACCGACCGTGGTCACGAGTTGACTGGACTGGACCGTGGTCCACCCGTGACCATGGACGGCGCAACTCGGCGGAAACATTTGAAGAAAAGATCTTTATGAATTTATATAGCAGTAGTTTCTTGGGAACGGATACTTAATTCTTGTTTACTTCCAGGTGGGCACCCGGCCTACAGAGGCGCCGCGGCGGCGACAGAAGCGCTTCAAGCCGACCAAACATAACTACAACAACGACGACACGTTCCTGCCGGAAGACTGCTCCGAGCACAGCGATATCGAAGCCGAGTGATGTAGCGTTTGTTATTAGTGTTACTTGTTGTGTAAATGTGTTTTGGTATTGTAACTGAGAGTAATTGAGTGGGGTAGTGTTTAAGCTGGTTTTTCTTCAGTATTATGTAATGATTAAGTTCATATAATTGAACGTTTTTTACGGCGTTTGTGAATAAGCAGAAAGATTTTGCTTCTACACTGATACTGACACCACTAACAGTTGAAATCAACGGGTATTGATGAATTTGTTAGCTATAGAGTAAAAATCAAAATTTATTTTTTATCAATAAACTTTAATTCAAATAAAAATAAAAAAGGAATTTATACAACATTTTCTTTACATCATATCATTTGTGTAACCAATACATTCGGGCAACTGCTGGCAGTAATTCAATCGACTAAGAATTATGTGAAAACTTCCTATTTGTGCGTAAATATTCTCTAACCATTACATAATAGAGGTAGGTATATAAAGTGAATTAAACACTATTTAACATACATCTACTCTATTGTATCTATTAAAACATTTGTGAACTATACCACGCAAAGAACAGGTTTCAGTCTGTAATCTATTTACACTGACTATCAAAAATACATAGCAATACAGAATTGGAAGATGAAGCTACGCATTTTTGAGAGTCAATGTACAACTAAATATATAGCCCTAGAAGTGTAAACAGCACCTAAGTCTTACAGACGAAAGGTTATACTAGCAGTGTTATAATAAAACATTTAAATCAAATGACACTAAAGTTAATAGGTATTGAAATCCTGAGAAAAGTAGGCCACTGTCGCGAGATCGTACATGATGGTAACAGGGCAGTAACAAATACAGGTATTCTAAAATGTGACCCATACGACAATCTACTTCTGAAAGCTTGTTTTATCTGTAGTTAAGTTCTGTAATAGTTTGCCCAAAATAGCAAACTATTCACAGCATTTTACACGAGATTTGATAGTATAATGCTACAAGAATCTTTTGGCACGTGACCGAAATAGAAAACTAATGCCTTTATACGTGAAACACCATCATATTTGACAGACAGTTGATTCTTAATGCGAATATGCTCACCAGCGCCCTCTTGTTGTCATCCACGTGCCAAAAGATTTAGCTCTATAAACACAATTTCTTTGTCAGTCGTACAGAACCCGGGCGTTAGTCGATAACTTATTAGATTACGTCCATACAAGATTGCACTCACAGGTAACGTGGCTCGCACGAAAACTTTCGTCTTACACTTTCATTCTCATCGTACTTATAAAATTACAAAAACTGTACCTCTAGTACAAATCATTTTAAAGCGAATAAAATGATAAATATATCATTTACTGACTGCAGTTGATAAATATACGTAAATTCATTTCATTTATGTGTTGCCAGGTATTAAAATGATTTGTGCCAGAGTACTGTGTTGCAAACACACTAAATAGTAATACACTGAGAACACAATCTATTGCAGTTTACAACTGTGATATACCAGATACTATTTCTTATGAATGTTAGTCAATTTGTTTCTCTTGTAGTTCAGTATACTGCAGTGAATTGTGTAATCAGCGTGAAATGCGTTTGGCTAGAGTCGGTCAACGCAAGGTGAGGGTTGTCTTTTAGCATATAAATATTCCCAATAATTATCACTTTTGCTTAATTTTATTAAACTAATGTTAGTATTGTGGCCTGACCGATAAACAGTACAGAAAGGTCTGCTTTTATATTTATATTTGAAGAATAATCTGTTAAAAGCTGGTATTGTTATACTGGTATCTTCTAATGTTACAAATTTGGAAGAAAATGTTCACGACGAAAGAAAATTGCCGTGGAATAAATCATAAAATCTAAGTAATTGATCTAAAAATATACATTTCTCTAATTTATTAATATAAGCGAAAATTTCATTAAATTTAAAATTAAATGAGCTGTAAATTGGAAGATACTAAGTTTAAAAGAGAATTAGTTTTAGTGAAGTTTTATCCTGACATTCGTTGATTTTGTGATGCGTGATGACCTGTAAGTCTTTTCATACTTCTTTGTTCCTGAAAGGCTGTGCCATCACCGCGCTTTACTGGCAGATAACTAACCTACATAAAAAATGAATACTCAACTACTTATTCAAACATTTTTTTTTACATCATTTCACTTTTTGAATTGTTTGGTGCTACACAGCTTTCATAAGAAATAAAAAATCGACGACAGTATGAATGTGAATGCAACGATTTCATTCTACTCGCAAAATAGGCGTGTGGTCCCGAGTATCAAACGTTGTCAGCAAGCCTTTCAGGAAGTGTGTATATTGTCTGTTAGCACGTTTATCAGTCAGTGTGTGAGCTAGGGTCCTCACACGCCCCGGTTGGGCAGCGGCTTGACCTTGTAGATGCGCACGAGCCAGTGCTCGGTGGTGTAGGCCTCCTCCAGCACGTCCAGGTTGAAGTCCTTGTTGCCGATCTCCGCGCCGCGGACACGGTCGAAGCCCGGCGGCCGCCCTGGACAGACAATAAGTTGTTACATGCATGCACTTGTAATAAATTATGAGTTACTTATATGTATTATGCTTTGGCACTTTTCGGATATACCTACATTCAGCAGCGATGGGTGATACGATCTATAGATACAATGCTAACAATATCAGTTACTAACAGTTAAAATAAAAAAGTTAGTGGATGGCTGGTGCAACATTCGGACATTTAATGATTAATTGCTCGCTGTCTTCATAAATTGACTTCAACCAAATTGTAAGAGCTTATCATGTATTATCCTTATTGCAAAATATAGTTCATTCATTCTTTACTTTGTTCACCTAGTTTGTAATTAATTGACACTACTATTTCTCATCAAATAATAACAATCCGTTATAATAAAGTTTCTTCTCCCTTCTTATTATAATTTTGACGTTCGGAAAGTAGTACATTGTAGCCTAATTTGAATAAATGACATTTGGTTTTGATGAATGATAAGGATGGTTGTTGTACGGACCTCCCTCTGTGTAGACGAGGCCAAACTTGTAGTAGCTCATCTTGTACATGAGGCAGTTGAGCAGCGTGTTGGAGCCGTCGCTGTCGACGCGGAACTCTCCGCTGGGCGTGTAGTAGTCTGCCTCGCGGATGTGCGCGCCGCGCTCCGTACTGCCGCCGATACGCACCATCCACAGGAACTTGTTGATGTCTGCGAGGAGGTTGTATTTTTACAGTGATGCTTCAAACAGTGTTATGTGGAGTAAAAGATTTGGTATGGGTAACTAGTCACAGTCCGGGCGTTGATCGCCGCATGAGCCTCATTCTACCCTTGTTTTAACATGGGAAATCCTCATGGACAAACAATCACGATCCCCAGCAGAAGCCTTATCATGCTCTGGTCCAACTTACTTTTTTTTTTCACAAAGCGATCACGACTAGGCAATAAAGCCACCATTTAGTATCAAACTCTTCTGGTCCAGTCTGACCCTGGCGTCAGGTTATTTTTTGTAGTTTTGCTGGACGACACGATTTAACAAAATATTAGGATCTTACCGTCTGACGAATACCCGACGAGTCCTCCAAATATGACCAGCACATAGTCCACATCCAGCTCCTGCATGATCTCGTAAGCTTTGTCCTCAGTGGACGCCATCGCCTGGCCGACGCGCGAGATGTGCGTGTTGTTCCACGTGTTATTGTCCACTATCACTGTCCGATTCGCCATCGCTGTTATCTGATACCCGTAGTCCCACCATGACATCACTTTTGAATCCTACAGGAAGATTTGATAAGTTAGTGACTTAATTGTCTTTCGAAATTTCATAAAAAATCTACAATCTAGCAACCTATTATAAGTTTCGAGCTGATATATTTTGAATCATCATTATATTAGGTAAAAAAATCTTCCATTAGATATGGCTACTTACCAGTAATTCAACAATTAACTATTCCATTAAAATTGAGTCTTGCGGCGTGATACGAGCCTGTATCCAACACCACACCGCGGATGAGTTAACCAATTGAATTAAGTTTTTCATTCATTTACCCAATTTCTTAATCTTTAACTTGCTGGCCAGCAAGTCGCTACTATAACTTATCCCACATATAATACCTCGGGCGTGTTCATCTTAAGCCACGTGTAGGCCTCGCGGAAGTCGTCGAAGATGATCCGGGCGCCGTCGTGCGCGCGCGCCGACAGCACGATGGAGGGCGACGAGTACGCCTCTGACGTCACCCACGTGCAGTGGAACACGTACGAGATCAGCAGGCAGCCCAGCACGCACACGAATAGCGCGCCTACCTGTGTGTGACAAAAATTTTAGTAGGGTTGGTTATATTTTTAAATTTTATTTGTTTTCTTTAATTTAGTAAACTAGGGTCCATAGAAAATACAATACTTATAACGTAACAATAAATAATAGCGGTCCGACCGATTTCGGCCACGGCGGCCAGTGTTACTATGACACCAGCCAGCTACGCAGGACATATTATAGTGCACAAGCGTGTGCGCAAACACAGGTGCACTCTCTATTCCTTTACTCTCATAGCCCGATGGGACGGTAATCCGACACGACCGGAGAGAGATCAGGCGCAGGACCCACATTTTTACGTGCCTTCCGAAACACGGAAGCTGTGATATTTATTTCTTAAACGCACACAACATTCGAAAAGTCGGTGCGCGCCGTGGGGATCGAACTCAAGACCTCTGACTTAGCAGTCCTACGGTCTCGCCACTAAGCTATCACAGCTTCAACGTAACAATATCTATAAACTAACATGTACAATTATAAAACCAAAAAATAATTATTACTAATAAAATCATTACAATACGAGATTTGAGAGCAAGATTATTGTGCTTGGTCATATATTGCAGGAAGGAGAAACTGAAGTTAAATTAACATGAGTGATTGAAGTATCTTGTTTTTTTTTTAGTTTTAAAGCATATGCATTTAAGACGTATTTGAGTCAGTCAGATCAAGTGAGATGAAAAGCTCAAAATTAAAAAAGAACCAGTGTTTTATCAGATAAAACACTCAGTTCAAGTTAATAACTTTACGCACCTCAGAACGGAACACCAAATTGTTCTCATGCTTCTTCTTCTTCTCGTGTTTCTCCACTTTGGGTTCAATGTCCTTAACATGAAGACTGAGCAGGCTGGAGGCCGCCACTCCGGACACGATACACATGACGGGCGCCAGCACCAGCATGAGACGGACCATCACACCCTGTATGGAGTTAAGAAAGGAGGGTCAAGATATGTTGGTCATGTAGAGGGTGAGGTTTGTACAGGGTGTTGTGTCAGCGATCAAAGTGTAAAGATCATTGGCGGAGTCCATGGAATGGTTCACTCAACATTGACTCTACGCGCTCAAGCTTTCTGTGTCATCATTTAAACGTTTTGTTCTAAGAAACTTAGTATGCTTAAGTTTTTCTTATTCAGAAATTTACATAAATGATATTATCTAGTCTAGTCAAAGTGTAATAACTGATATAAATAACATTTTTACTTAGTTTATTTGATAAGAAGGTTTCTCTATGACATTATATATTCATAGATTTTCAAGATAAATCAAGAATCGTGTAATCTTGACCTATAAATTTAAGGCTTCAGCTAAACTAAACAAAAAAACAGTGGTCCAAAAGAAACCCCATACTTACAGCAAAGTAGATACTAAGCACTCCATAGAGGATAATGAAGATGTTAGCGTCAGTGAGCTTGCTGAAGCAGAAGTACAGCCCGGCGGGGAACAGGAACACCAGCACTTGCAGGTCGAAGTAGAACGAGGACCACGATGTCGGCTGATGCTCGGATACTGACGCTGTGGGGGAATATCAACCTTATTGAGTTGGGATAGAGGTGGTTTTGGTATGCACTATGTAGATATTATAGTCAGGAATTTGAGCATGTGGACTGTCAAAGGAAAACCGACTCTAATGTTTGAATTTAAGGTTGGTTGTTGATGTGTGGTTATCATAGTTTTGTTATAAACGAATATGAACTTACCAATAATGGGAATGTGGTTCTTGGCGTAAGATGGGTCGAGGAGAGAGTAGAATCTTCCGGTCCATGGTGAAATTTTACCTGAAAATAAAACATGATTAGAATATCAAAAAGTGTCCTGGCAAAGCATATCGATGCTAATATCTATATCTATATAATATATAAAACTCTTCCGTTACTGACTGACTGACTGACTGACAGACAACGCACAGCCGAAACTACTGGTCGTAGAAAGCTGAAATTTGGCATGTAGGTTCCTTGAGATATGTAGGGGTGCACTAAGAAAGGATTTTTGGAAATTCAACCCCTAAGGGGGTAAAAAGGGGTCATAACGTTTCTATGAAAAATCTTATTCCTTGGGTTTATAAACTTGAAACTTAGCACAAATACGTATATGGTCAAGTAAATAAGTTTGGCATTATATTTTTTTCCAAACTACCCTCCAATAGTGATTTAGAGGGTTGCGATTGGGTGACTGATTGACTTACGCGCAGCCATAACCGATCGCTGTAGGAGTCTAATATTTTGAACAAAGCTTCCTTTACTGACGGGAGTGAGCATTAAAAAAAGATTTTTGGAAATTGTACCCCCAAGGGGGTGAAAAGGGCTAAACGTTTCTATGAAAAATGTTTTTCCTTGGGTTTATAAACTTAAAAATTGGCACGAACACGTACATAGGCAAGTAAATAAGTTTGGTAACGTACCTAAGTTTTTCCAAACTACCCTCCAATCGTGATTTCGCGGGTGCGATTTGGTGACTGATTGACTCACGCACAGCCGAAACCTCTCGGTATAGAAGTCTGATATTTTTAACAAGGCTTTCTTTAGTAACACAATTGACCACTAAGAAGGGATTTTTGGAGTAGCAAGCCCTTAGGTAGCGGACGGGGGGGGGGGGGGGGGAGATCAACTGATACTTTTAATTTTTTTAGACGATGTTTTTGTCTCGCTTTACGTTTTGTTACATAACGTAATCGACAAACTCCAAAACTACTTATAGTTTTCAAATATTTACCATTAGAAAGCTACATCATCCCTGAGTAACTCAAACTGTATAATATAATTCAAATTGTAACAATTTTTTAGCCTATGAAAGAAAGTCCTGTCGAGATCATTAAAAAAACGCCACAATCCCAAATTACACGTGGGCGAAGCCGCGAGCGGAAAGCTAGTTTTAGATAATTTAGTAGACTCTTCGTTTGAGAGACTTTCAAAAAAATATTAATTTAAATTCCAAAAGAAACAAAATTGAAAAACGTAGCACTATAATCAAGATTAATTTCGGTCCACCTGTGATCACGGTCGGTGCAACTCGACCGAAACGTCGGGAGAAAAGAAATATCGAATTAAGACACGAATAAGACCCGTTTGTCGTCTAAAATAAGATTCATTTCAACATACCGGTCAGTGTAAGGGCGACTACAGCAGTTCCGAGTGTAGCCAGCAGCGTTGTGAGCAGAGCTTTGAATAGGAGCTCGAAGTTGGCCGGCGAGAGGCGCTCGCGCAGGTACTGAGTGAAGGCGTACAACTGGCACAGACCGAACACACCGAGCGCCTGACGAAAATATGTTGTGGTTATTATTTATTTATTGTTAAAAATGTACATTGTAAGTGTTAATGTACATAATATCCAACAAAACCATACACAATTGTGGTTAATTTATGTGTTGTACTGTTGTGTAATGTTTACTGATTATTATTTTTTTTATTTAAATTTCTAAACGAATGATCAACAATTCTTGACGTTATCATGAGAGTCAAAAAATTAAGCAATTCACAACTGTGGAGTTTTCTGTACAATCGCAAGCGTAACCGAAAAATCTAAAAATGTCACATTATTATCATTCTCATCATTTAACCTACTGCTGAAAGAAAAACCTCAGTCAAAAAGTACAATTACAATCATTAATTTAGTAACAATGTGGTAATATAAAAACCTTAATGAAAAAGTACAATTACAATAATTTATTTAGTAACAATATGGTAATATAATCTCACCAGCATATGCTCGGAGCTCTGAACAGGCTGGAAGCCGACGAAAGAGATCTGCATGGACAGTATAGTGCCGACACAGTACAGCGTGCTGTAGGCGACGTACACACGCGCGGAGAACCGGCCCAGCAGCATCAGCGCCAGCACGTGGAGAGGGATCAAGTTGATTAGGAACACGTAGCCTCCCCATGATGACACCTGGATCGAGTAAAAGGTATAAAGTTGGTTTCATAGTTGTTCGAGAGACTCGAAGAGGCTTAAGAAATATGACATATGTGAGACGTATTTTAGGCGACAAACGGGTCTTAATCACGATATAATTCGTTTTTTTTTGTTCTCCCGACGTTTCGCCCGAGTTGCACCGATTGTGGTAACAGAGAAAAGAAATATCGAATTATATATCGTCTAAAATATATAAGCGCGAAAGTTTAGAAACATTTTAATATGTGAGATACTAGAACACGCTTCACAGTGGAGTAGTCCGAACACGACTCTTTTCGGTATAAACCAATTTTAGTTTACTGGCTTAAACAGACGTGCTACGCTACGTAACACTTTACGTAGTGTACACGATAATGTATTAATCAGTTCAGAACTATGCCGGCGTCATATACGGTCAGTCCGGTTCGAAACTCTCTAAAAATGCTTACACTAGATATTTACTATTAAAAACAGATTCAATTGCTGAATAAAACTACTCGCGGCAAGCGGCATCCCTCCACTTTAACTATAGATCTATATTTATGGAATCTAACAATTAATTTGTAATTTTTCATATTTATAGTTATAGTCCGGTCAAATTAGACCAAAAAATCAGTAAACCCACGACAAATTCAGGGGAAGCTGAAAATTCTTACAATTGTTTAAATTATAATTATAAACATTGTCTTAAAAGTCCCAATCTATCCCATGTAAGGAAAAAATTTTAGCGGGGTAATAAGGTCCAAAAAATGAGTTTTTTCGCGATTTTCTTGAAAACAGTAAGTTTTATCGCAAAATTACCCCAGACATAATTTGTAGATCAGGGAATTTCCTAAAAAAAGGTATCAATAATTTTTTCCCTAAAAACCACCGCTTCTGAGATATAACGATGCAAAAAATTGCGAGCGTCATAATATGCCTAAGTACCTCACCCATATACTTTCTGTAGCTGTAATGTAAGTAAGAATATGTTTCTGTCGGCGATTTTAAAAAATGTTGAAGAAAACTGCTGAAGTTTTCAAAAAATGTAATTCAACTCCAGAAGAAGTTATTACCAACGGAATTCACTTTCTTCTTCGTATGTACGGAGCTCCTAAAAAAACTACCTGCTTAGACAAGTTTCGATATGCATCTTTTGTCAAAAATACTCGAAATAAGAAACAAGTACAATTAGCTTGTCTTCCTCCAACCTCAGTCTCTGCTCATCAACATCTTCTTCGGGTATACTACCAAGTTCAAGTGTGGCTTGGTTATCAACTAAACCCAACAGATTGGGGTTGGAAGTTGGTCGATAATATATTAGAACCAATTCAGACTTTGCTTCCACCTGCGCCGGAAAAATTGCTCAACACTATCTTTTGTAACTGTAAAAAAGGATGCAATGCTAAATGTGGTTGCAAAAAAGTTGGGCTGTTTTGTTCTCTGGTGTAGAATCACCAACAACAGAGGATTCATTTAATACTGACGAAGAAACATGTGATGCTTCACTTTTAACACAATTCACCTATAGTCAGGATGAAGAAGAAGAAGAAGAAGAAGAAGAAGAGGAAGAAGAACAAGTGATTGACGATTCCGAATCCGACGAATAAACTATTAATTTCTAAATCTAATCACAACAGACCCGTGGAATAGGCCTATTGGGGAAACCACGTTAAAAAAAACGCGCTCAGTACACTACCACAGAGGTGGCGTGGAAACGTGTGCGTTTATGACACTTGCAATTTTTTGCATCGTTATATCTCAGAAGCGGTGGCTTTTAGGGAAAAAAATATTGATACCTTTTTTATAGGAAATTCCCTGATCTACAAATTATGTCTGGGGTAATTTTGCGATAAAACTTACCGTTTTCAAGAAAATCGCGAAAAACTCATTTTTTGGACCTTATTACCCCGCTAAATTTTTTTCCTTACATGGGATCGATTGGGACTTTTAAGACAATGTTTATAATTATAATTTAAACAATTTTAAGAATTTTCAGCTTCCCCTGAATTTGTCGTGGGTCAAATGTCTAAATTGACCGGACTATTAGGTGTACGACAGAGCAAAAACCAAAAAGTTCAAGTTAAACAAGTTGGTGTGAAACTGTCATCTTTATATTCTATGATTGGTATAAAGATTTATGACTATGAAGTAATAAATCTAGATTTATTATTATACCAATCAGTGTTAATAACATAAGTATTGTTTATGTGGAGCTTATCGAATTTATCACTAATCCTGTTTTGTTATCATAAAAACATAATATAACATATATTGCAATCGTTATGGTGTGAATGAATGGGGACGCTAAACAACAGCAAGCAGCAGAATTTGATAGCTGTTTTACATGTAAACCATTAATAGCTAATTTAATATTACAAAGCTTTTGCCATAACTTGGATAATCCACTATCCTTGTAAAGGGTTTTTAAACTTTTCTTCAACACTATTCTACTAAACCTTGAATTTGCAGTCATACTTACATAATGTCAAAGTAGCATTATTATCTATCAAAAATAGTTCAAATATACAGCATGTATATTTGAACGACGGACTTATTGAAGGAGGGTGGTCAGTATTCGATTCTCGTCCCAAATATGTAAAAAAACTATGACCTTAATTTTTCATATAACTATCCGATAAAATACAGTATTTATGAACACAGAGCGCAAAATGCCTAATATCACGCGCCAAACACGTGCCGCCGCTAAGGCAGCGAGCGCGCAAGCCCCCCCGCGCCCCTTGTGATGTCGACGACGAGTGCCGCGCAGTGAAATGCATTCATACCTAGTCGGCGTCGGTCATTGACCGCGCATATGTTCGATAAGCGCGAGGGTGTTAAAAACGTTGCGAAGTTATTAGGACTTTTTTGGAACGATTTTGTTCGTCATTAATCAGGGTTTTTTTTATTGTTTATACGTTTATTGGTGAAGTCTATGCATAAACTATTGGTGGTTTGAATAAGTCCGTCGTTCAAATATACATACTGTATTTGATAGATTTTAATAGGAACGTCTTTTAGGTCTTTAGAGGACCTCATGAACTACTAACCATTGAATTCACATAGCAAATTCGGCTGAGACAATTTAATTACCAAAATTTATTTATAATTAATAAAAAAATTGAACTTTTGTTGACTTACCATGTAGAAATAGGCTAGAGCAGTCATCGTAGCCCAGAGGATGGTGCCGGTGTTGACGGCTTTAATCCAGAAGTAGTAGGTGAGGAGCATGCAGAAGATGGCGATGCCTTCGTTGTCGTAGCTGCCGGCGACCGAGCGGCTGATGTAGCCGGGGACGATGGCGATCATGGCCGCGGCGACCAGGCCGGCGCCTTCATCCTATTGATGGAGTTAGTGTTGCAATATTCATATGTCATTACGTTTTCACTAAATCCTGTTATTAGAAATAGGGTTGCAATATTCATGTTATTGCATTTTTAATACGCTAGGGGTTACGGGAGGTTCGTAAGAGTTACCGCGACCCCGGCACCCAAAGGGCTCCAGGAGGACATAGTGGGTATCAGTAAAAGTCTGACACTTCCTTCCGGTGTAACCACAGCGGGCGGGGTCATTTGACGATTTCCTATGAGAAAAAAAAAGGGGTCATCTGCTATAGTTTGACCAAAACCGCTGTATCGCGCCTTACGAATGCGTGGTGAGGTGGGGGCCGGGAAAAAAAATGCAAGAGTTCACATGAGATCGATATTGTCGGATAGATCTTACGATATCAGGTTGCAGTTCCACAGGCACGACAAAATTAAATCTTTGTAATGTAATGGTCGAACATAGCCTGCGGTATACGGCATAAAGCGGCGTCTCTCTTGTATTTTGAAGTGACGGTGCATCCTCTGGACTTTCTTTGGCAGTGAAAATGAACAGCTAAGACAAGTCTATTTACATTTATTTGTATTACATGAACTGCAGCTTCGAATGTTGTGGAATTGTAACATGCTATTTCTGTGTTTACAATAAGCTAATATTTCAAATGATTCCAAACGAAAAACAGAACACAACAATAAAGCTTAATGAATTATTTGATAGTTACAAGAGTCTAAAACATGTTTCCCTTAATATAACTCCAAGAAACCACCCAGTTATACACTTTTACTGGTTTTTATGTTTAGTCATAATATTTTATTACTTAAGATAATAAAGTTTTTAAATGCTTTGACTTCATTCCGTAACTGTCAGTTGATTTATGCAGATAGATAATGCCACCAATACATACACTAAAAATAAGTTTAAAATATATTTGATTTCTAGTAACGTTTTTATCTGAAACTAATGTCACAGGATACACAATGTTATAGAAATGGAATAAATAGAGGCAGTAGCTGGTAGAATTTAAGGCTTTTTTGGGCAGTTGCCATGTTAAAACTCTGTTATTATGCATGCAGTACTCTCTCCACTTCTCACTACATAGTATAAAACAAAGTCACTTCCTGCTGTGTTTATCTGTTTAGATCTTTAAAACAACACTACAGATATTGATGCAGTTCTTTTAATAGATATAATGTTAAAAGAAAAAGGTTCAAATGTATAATACACCAGTATTGCACCCATGCAACATTGGGGAATGTTGCTAGTTACTACTAGTATAACATTATTTAAACATGGCCTACCTTAAGTTCCTTGGTGAGCAGGTAGGTCACAATGGTAGTTAGAGAAGAGAAGAATGGAGCCAGGAACACACAAACATTTCTGATGTCTATAGTGATGTTCAAGAACTGCATGATGTTGTATAGTGTGGCGGACGTCACCATCAGGCCGGGGTAGATGGTCCCTGAGCGGAGGAATATTATGTTAGTATTACACAATAGTTAGCGATGTGTGTTGCGGATTTATTATTATCAAGGTCCTACTGCAGGATAAAGACCTCCCACCTCTTCTTTCATGTATCCTGATCTATGGCTAAAAGCGGCCAGTTTTTTTAATAAGAAATAAAGTTTATCCTGCCATCTCAGTTAAGTGAAATTTCATTAGTGAATTCCAATGTTAAGTGCATGTGGTGTTAGCCTATAAGTGATTGTTACACTTACAAATGTTTACATGTCAATTCGAAACATAATGTTATGTGTAAACAATTGTTGGCTAACCAAAATAAATAAACAAATCTTGCCCTAGGTCTACTGTGAGGTCTTCTTCTGTCAGTACCACGCAATGTGTGGTTGCCTTGTTGATTCATCCTTGTTGGTTTTGTAATTTTATTATTAAAGTTGTTGTTCAAAATCAAAATGGTAAACTATCTGTTGTTTATTCAATTGGAAAATAATACAATTCTAATAACAGCTGTTTTATTAGTAGTATCAGTCATATCCAAGTAAGTTAACTTGTAAGCTCACACAGAGGCATACAAGTGTGATCAGATCTTAATCCAAACACAAACCCAGGTGTTAAAGTTCAGTTTCTTACATTAATTTAGTTTCACAATCGAGTAGAGTCTTATTTGAATATTTTGAATGATTGTAAATATTCAGTAGTTTAGCTTAATTAAGTTTTGTAAGGTAATTACTTACCACCAATGATACGTCCCAGCGGGTACCATGCTCTATCATCAAACCAATTGTGGAAGTTGTAGAACCCTTCCTCGGTGAGGTACCTCGTTGTTCTGTAGTTGAAGTACGGATCAAACTCGTGGATCACACTCTCGAACCGTAACACAGAGAACAAACGTGTTCCAAAGGCTGAAAATTTAATGAGATTTTATTGATATTAAAAAAACACAATAAATTTTAGGGGATTGTTCGTGTTAAATTCTTTTTCAAAGTTTTATGGTATCTTGTAATTACTTATTTACTGCTTGTAACATTTTCAGTACCAGAACTTTACTACGAATACGATTTCTCTTTACAATCGTTACATTCGCCGGTATTGCAGTAAAGACATAACATTTAAGGTTCCGACAACTTGTTAAGTACTGTTACTAGGTTATTAACATTGTTTTCAATAAAAACGTACCACGTTAAGCTATGTTTTCCTAATATCAGCACATTTTATCGCCATTGATTTACACAATAAGACCACGTAAGTCATAACAAAAATCAATCAAATTTATGTTACACTAGCAGGATATGGTATGATATCGTTCTCAGAGCATTGTTAGTGTTAATTAACATACAAAAATACTCACATAATATTGCTGCCATTGATAAAACAGCTAATTTTATAAATGTTAGTTGTTTGTCGGACGAAAGATGTGGCAGCCTCGACGGCTTAGCTTGCACCTCTACCGTCATTTTGGGTGTGTGATATTTCTCTTGTTTGTATTATTTCATATAAATAGTATTGTGGATTATTAACTGAAAGTAATAGAAATATTTCGCCGGCAACCTCCTATCCCTTTACGTTTTTCGACAACGCAAATTGACAGTTCATGAGCGGCGTGGCACAATTTATTGCCAAACTAAAAACAAATCATGTAAAACAGTAGTATTGCGACAGGGATTTAAAAACTGTATGTAAAACACATTTACACATGTGTTTTTGATCACCTTTATAAAATTAATTAATTCAATAGGAGTTATTAACATAACCAATCCTTTATAAAAATAATTAAATGAACAATTTAATTTATTAATTTGCTACACTCAGTTGACAGCTATAGGGATGTATTGTGAAATGTATCGAAAATGTTAACCAACTGGCGACAACTTTCAATACAAGTTTTTAGACTCTCTGACAATCACAAATTTCCTTTTTCCCATTTTTTTCAAATACTAAAACTCCGTGTGGATTACCGCACGGAGTGATTTTTAGTATTTAGTTTCATGCAATAGCAATTAGGTAGTTATATCTAATAGCTATTGCTTACCAGTATTTTTATCTTGGGTAGTGTTTGCTTTTAAATAAAAGGATTCAATAATAATTAATTTTCAATTAAATTAATGCATCTAAGTTACAATAAACACTTCTTGAAAAATTACACTATAAATGTTACTTTCACATAAACCTAATTAATGCGTTCGTTACTATTAAAAAAATACTAGTTTTAAATGTAAATTTTCAATCATTCTTTGTCAAAAAATCAAAAATACGTTCGTTTATTAATTTGACAGTTAGTAATGTTTGCAAATATCGATAAATAAAATATAATAGGTGTACAGCGCTACTGCGCTGAACTGATTGCTAATGACTGGTTATTTTAAGCATTTTTTATTTTTTTTCTTTTTCTTTCATGAGTGGAGCGGATATTGACATCTCAGTTATTATGAGAAACCCAATACGCCAAATACAGTAGTGAGGTTAATGTCATTTGAGGATAAAGAACCTTTCTTTTCTTGACGTACTTTGGGATCTGCTTCGGCGCCCAGTCTTCCTTCTATGCAAAATAATAATATCATCTAATTTATTGTGTATCTTTAAGTGTAAACAGTGCATCAGTTGTGGGTATTTTTAAAAATCTCTCGCTCGGCTGTAATAAAATAGCTATATTTACATATTTACCGTGGGAATTAATACGAGATAAATCTGGTCATAGTTCGGTTCCGTCTATGACTAATATCGTGGAAGGAAGAACATCTTGGATATGAACTGTGTGAAAGAGTAATAGTGCTGTGGAAATTGTTTGGCGCGTTAAGTTAATGTGATGTCTGACGGGGATCCTTCTCTCGAAGAGGATGTGCCAAAACCTCTGCTTGAAAGATTAGAGTCCAATGTGTTTACGCCGAAGATTAGTACTCCTATCTACGCGGGTAGTGTGAAGCTGATCCACAAGAGGCCTGACGCGGGGGAGACAGAATCGTTTCTGTCAGACGCGCAGAGAAATGAGCTCGCGTTCCAGCAACTGTTCCAGGATGGAGAGGGAGCCGGAGCATTTCACGAGGTAATTCCTTTTTTAAATTATTAGGCTGTGGAATTTTTTTCGGAAACTTTAGCTTTCTATTTTGATACTAATAAGGGTTTTAATCTTACTTCCTATTATTGTTGTTTAATAGTTTAAAGGCTTGTAGTTTTTGCTCTCATGACATTAAACAATTAACTCATTCAAGGTAATGTTTTTATAACATGCCTGTGTTGTATAGTAAACATTGCTTTTTATTTCTAGTAAGGTTGAAATAATGTGCAATTCAAGGGATTAAATTCCAAAACAATTTAGTATATAGTAATTAGATTATTATAAGTTTGTACTGATATGAAATGAATTAATTAATATGAGATTGTTTTCTTTCTCTACTTTAGATAATTAGATGATAATGATAATAATATATTGTTATTTTATTCCGCTTGTTAATGTTTATGTACTTCATAACTATTTATTATTTGGTTTACAATTAAAAAATATATATTATTTAAATTATTACTATGCTCAACATATTCAAGAATAAATTATATTAAATACTTCTACATAAACTATGAAGCACTAAATTATGAATGAGGTTTATTTATCTTTATTTTAAATCAAGTCGCCAGTAGTAGTGATAAGATTGATATGAAATTCATGAATGGAAGATTATTGTAGTTTGTATCCAACAATCTGTAAATATAAACTATATACATACTAGATAAGTATTATGTTGTATTATTGATAGTATAACTAATAAAAAATAATAGTTAATATAGCTGGCAACTGTTGTTTTGGCAGTATGCACACATTAATTTAATTACATTTATGATACCCTGATAATGTCTTTGTTTATCAAGTATTGATGTAGTTTTATTTTTGAAACAATCTCTGAACAAAATCACAGGAATATTTTTATAACAATGTACTTCTTTTCTATTTTCCTTAAACAAGAAAGCAACAGTTATAATACCATTGTTCCGTTATAGTCAATCCAATTTATAATAATGATTAAGTCATTATTATAAATTGGATTGGAGTAACTATATTTTTATCTACAACCAATATTATAAGCTCGTAAATGCTACCCAGCTGTGTAGCAGGCTACTTAAGCCACAGGGTGCCCATCAAATCACAGTGCCTTATCCTTAATAAATATATTTACAGACCACTTGTTGATTAGGAAACTTTATTCAGTTAATCTTGTAGTGTATATGTTTTATGTTCTTACTTATGTGGCCAAAAAGATATTAGTCTCTTTTATTACAAAGAATCTTGAGAAAATTACTGGTGAGACTTAAAAATTGCCACCTTTTATATCAACATCACAGAAAATTCAGTCAAAAAATACTGCCTCACATGTGTCAATGTGCTCCCTTTGCACTTACTATGGCTTTTCAAATCAGGACTGTGGCAACTTGTAAATGTATGATCACTATCTCTTTTCTGCAATGATAACAGTTCTATTTTGTGAGAATATAATACAGGCTCTGAGGCTTCTTATGCTAGATTGAAGTCTGTTTATTGATTTAGTTGTAAAACTTTTAATGAGGCAAAGTTCCTTTTGCATGTCTCGTTGATTACATCATACTTGTTAATAATGATTATACATCAGTCACACTAAAACTGCTGAATGAATTTCATTACAATTTCACACTGTAATAAGTTGTGCATTTAAATAAAACAAGAAGGAAGTAATTCAATAGTAGCAAGTGTGGAAATATATGCATTGCACATGTAATCTATAAACGATTGCTGAGCATACTGAGTCATCCGTTACCAGTTAATAGCTTTACTTGACCTCTTATCAAGTTCAAAGTGCACTTGTAATCAATAAGGCAAAGTTTTAGCTATTTCGATTGCACTTCCTTAGTTAAAGTATTTTAGCTTTTAAACTAGAGTAAATAAGCACCAATATAGTTTAACTAACCATGTGTTTGGTGTTAAATGAATCATTGAACCCAATTTCATTCCCCCCTGACAACTATTGGGAAAGAGGTGCTATTTCCTATCCTGAAGGGGGATTACTGATTGATGTTTATTGTACAATTGTGTTAATCTCAGGCACATATTTAGAGAGCTAAAGGGCCATTATCACAGCCCTCATCCAGCCATTTGGTCTTTCCTAGTCTGATCCTGATTCAAACTAAAGCTTTCACTGTACATTTTCGTTCTCTCACTCCCGGGCAACCGACACATTATTTGCCTGGCGTCAAGTATGCGACATTGTTCTAACTACGATATAATCTGCGATAACGCCGTAAAGAAGGTTTAATAGTACTACAGTAGCCTTGAACACGGTCGTACATCTATTCGACCGCACTTGACGCTGCGAAGGGGCACGCACCTGCGTGTATAGTTACATGAACTATTCAGTGAAAGAAGGAGAAGCATACGTGTTGTAGAGTTCGCATTGCCTTTTTCAATGCGAAAACCCGATGAGCTTATGTGCCAGGTAATATAAGCAATACTTCCATTTATCTCCTGATGAGGAATTTGTTTGCGTAACTATCTCCCAAACTGCGACCTTCAGCCTCTTGACTTAACTGTCCTCTACACCCACAGCGCAAAAAATGCGTGCGTCTCGAGCATCTCTGACATACCGACATATTTTAGGACCTATGTTGACGTGAACAACGGAATCTCAACTTCACGAAATGAACCAAGCTATAGTATGCTATTATAATTTTTACTCTTTTTGAACACTAATTTATGTAAAAATATAATTTACCGAAACGATGTTGATGATGATGTCGTCCTGTTAT
Source organism: Chrysodeixis includens (assembly GCA_941860345.1). Lineage (NCBI taxonomy): Eukaryota > Metazoa > Arthropoda > Insecta > Lepidoptera > Noctuidae > Chrysodeixis > Chrysodeixis includens. The sequence goes on along the minus strand of OW796093.1, from coordinate 11,932,996 downwards.
TCCTCATCAGGGACATAGGGCCCGCAAAAGATTTTTCCACTCCTTTCGATCTTGAGCAGCAGGTTCGATGTCCTTCCAGCCGAGACCAGGCCATTCACCGAATGGTTCTTAGATATTTTTTAATTTTTGTTGTAATTATTTTAACGATAAAAATGTTAAGGAAAATTGACTATTTAATGTTAAACATTGTAATCGTGTTCATTTATGTCGTCTCTCTGCATGTCTACAAGTATTGCATTATTCAACAAGGTTCTAATAGGCAAAATACGTAGGTAATACCTGCGTTTATGTGTTCGTTACATTTGTCACGCCAATATCAATGGTGCTTAGCTAATAATGATAAGTGCTTGGCTCTAAGGGTATACGCACACAATACATGTAGCTGGTGGCACAAATATTTTACACACATAAAACACAATTAGGTGGCGGGTGGATCGAATTCAAGCACCCTTTCGCGTCCCACGGGAGTGTACTATGGATAATTTATAGCTTAAATTGGATGCGACAACGTACCTATCTCATTAATGTAAAGTTATAAAATTATTATCGCCTGTTTTTTTGCCAATGACACAGAAACGGCGATAGGAGCTAAGTTAGTTAGTTTATAATTAATTGTATGTTGGTTGGTTATCGGATCTAAACTTGGTGAAATTGTACTGTTACATTAACACTATTGTTAATTTCCACCGTTTTTAGCAACACAGTTCGTGTGATTAGTTAACGAACACCGGTCGATTAATATTCAGTTTAATGCCCAGTGGACACGATATTACCTAGAAATACTGTAAGGTTGTGTATATTGTTAACTTTAATTATTTGTTGAAGTCCTTCTACTCGTGGCATTGACCTTCAGTTTCTTTGCGGCATGTACTTGGCCGAAATCCCAATGTTATGTAAGGGATGCATGGCTATTGGCTAGTTATATCGCCAGGCTAACTGGCGACGCGAATCCCCCCGTGTGCACCGCACCTACTACACGTGCTACTTCGTGTCAACAACGTTTCTCCACACTTATATAGTTACCAAAACGCACAGTACTTGTGTTTATATTTAGCACGCGAACAATGTTTGCCTTACCGGCAGCAGATTCGTGCCGAATTACCATAATTATAAATGTCTGAAGTGTGTTTTGATACTTTTGTTAGATAAGACGTATCTCAATTTCTAAGACCGTTGTGCCGTTGTCAAACAAATGATTCAGTCTCCTTTGGTACAGTGAACGAAGCAAGGTCAGTTGAACGTGTTCGAATATTTTGTACAGTTCATGCAGTTTTTGTGAGTAATACAATGATAATTAGGCGCCGAATTTAGAGACTGTGATGTGGCATTGCTCGAAATTAGCATCTTAAGTATAGTGTACAAAAATGTGATGATAAATGATGGTGTTATCAGTAATCGTATTTTTTGTTATCTGTTGCGGCAATCCTTGACTAAGTTTTACTTTGTAATTACCTAATTTGTGAACTTATCATTGATTTAAAAATGAGTCTTAAGTGTAGTAGATTAAGTTTCAATGTAGCATGTGTTGTTGAACGAAAGTTGTGTGAGTGACTGATTGGCGTTGTTTGGGCCAGACGGAGAGGGAGGCTCTGGAGAACGGGGAGCTCCAGGCGATGTCGGTGCTCAGCACGTACCAGGACAATCTGTCGCAGGACATGAACACCGACCGGTGAGTACCGCACACACAATGCGATGTAAATGACCCACACGCTGACGTTTACTTACTTACTCATCGATAATTTCGGTAGGTCGTTCCTTGTTACTAATAACAAGTAAGGTGTGTTGCCGATTTCCTTTGCCTGTCTGTATTAGGATTTCACCGGTGATTTTTTGCGGTTACGTAATTTAGAAGCCACTGAAACGAGATTTATTGAATTTTGCTTATCGTCAATTACGTATTTCTTGCTCAAAATTTTGTATAAGCAATGTCTGCCTTTATATCACAATTTGATTGCTATTTACCGTAATTTATAAATGCGTCTAGTTTCTTCGCAAACTATGATATCTTATGTCGCGTAATATTTATCTAACCTTATGTCATATGATACTGACATCGACGTTAGGTTATTGGCCTTATTTTACTGTATCGTCTGTAACTCATGTAACGAGTTCGATTAATTTACACCTACCATTGGGGAATAAACTTCAGTGTCGCCATTGCGTCATATGGTTATTAATTATTGTTTATTTTTACAAAGAATTTCAGACCGAATGTCAGTCAAAAGGACACATGTCTCCGTGTTTTATAAAATAGGTTTTACGAGAAAAGTAAATTAACAGTGGACGAGTTGCGTGTTACTCTTGAGGTAGTCAGCCTGTATCCAAAATACTAAATAGACAAAATGTATTGTTCAATAGTTCTTTGTTTATTTTGTTTAGAACTGCAGGGTACAGGAATATTTGTATCCTTCTATCACTCTTAACCGTTGCTTTTAACTCTTACTAAAATACAAGCAAGCAATTGTTAAGCTGCATTTTCCACGAAGGTTAATATTTTCCAAAACCCATTACCTAATGCAGAAATAGGCTTAACGAATCGGCAAACCATCGAAACGTTTACTAATTAACTAAATTACTACACCTAATTGGAACGTTGTATAGGTAGAAACAGCACAACAGTTATGTGGCAAATTTCTTACCTAACAGAATTTACCTATACCAGCTATGAAGTTTTATATTCAGGTACAATTTTTCAATGGAAATTATGAAAGAGTTCGAATTCTTTTCAATTAACCTTTATACATAGAGGTTATAAAGACATGATAATTATAAACTCAGCAAAGTGTGCTATTTGCAAAGTGTTAATAATATGGAAACTCACGCATAAGCTTACATAAGCGGGTTTAGCTACTTGATTTGTCATTTGTGTTTTGATCGCTGACCGTTTTCAGTTATACTGTTTTCCTGTGTAACGAAAAATATGCATTTATTTCATAAATAATTGGCCGATTTCTTGCCACCAAGTGACTAAGTTTCAAGTAAAAGCGAGACGGTGCTATACATGGCGTAAAGCGGCGTCTCTTTTCCACACCAGTCTTCCTTTGAGAGGAGTTTCCCCTTTCAGAATGACAAATCTAGTCTTCAATCCCGTATTATGTGCTTATGGTAACATTCTCGGTGTCTGTTTAATTGTCTATTTAATGTTCAATGTTAGTTTGTATTGTATTTTTTTATAAGTAAGGGATTTGTCGAAGTGGAACTTACATTTTTGTTGAAGTGAATCTTATATTTTTGTTCAATCTTTTTTACTATTGGTTTTATACATATATTTTATGTTTTTCTTTGATGTAAAAAACCTTTCTTTACAATTTTTATATCTATTTTATGTTTGTGTAATAAATTGATGTACTTACTTTATTATTGTTTTATGTGTACTTAACTACATTTATGTTCACTTTAAACATGTGTTGGTCAAATGTCAATGTTACAAATGGTATCTATTACATATTATTTTTATTTTCCTGAATATTTTCCTGCCTTTCATCAACAATCATTTTATTTCCAGTGTTATTTTTTCGATCACAAATTTACCTGTATTACTGGACGTGTACATTCGAATAAATTCCTTTTTACGATAAGAACGTTGTGATTCTAAAAGTAGCTTTTATGTTTCTTGTATAACTTCAGAGAATCGATCGATATCAATTGCGGTAAAAGTAGGGTAGTTGCGAGAATGTCAGTGATCCGTCCTGCGTGGGAACTGGGTTACTATTGACACAGAATAAATACATAGAGTAGTTTAAAAAAAGGCCTCCGCCGTTTCTAAAAAAAATGTGTCCGTCGACGTACGGTACGTAACAGCGATAGGTCTCGTCACCTTTTTAATTTATCAACAACACATCGTTCGTTTTAACTGTAACACGCTCGCGACTGTGTTATGCGAGGGTAATGCCACGATCCGAAAGCATAGGCATAATCGCACAAAGCGTATACTGTATGTATTATTATACTGTGCTAGTATCTGCAGAATAAAATTAATGAAAAACAAATGCCAATCAGTTTAAACATAGATTTTATGATGACGAGAATCAGTTTATAATTAGCTGTTGAATTAATGTTCCGCTAAAAATAATGTTTCAAAATCTTGAAAGAGATCTTAAAATACATGTAGCAGCCTAAGTTTAAGTGCAGTTCTTAATTTCTACTAATGATGCCTATCAACTATGACCAACGTTAGCAGTAGTCCATTAAGGAAGTATTATTCCCAGTAGGTGCTGAGCAAATAGCAGCAAATATACATACACTAGCTTTTGCCCGCGGCTTCGCACGCGTTAAGAAGTATTATTTTTTAGAGAAGAGAGAGAGAACTTACTCGTGAGCAAGCAACATAAAACTGCCCATGATAGAAGCAATGTTCTCACAAGTCAATACCCGCAAATTTGAGAGTTTACCCCTGAGACTTGTTTATAGTCATGGCTAGACAAAAATCTAAGAAGATTTCTACAAACATCCCCTATTTCATCCCCTTATGTGTGGAATTTATCAAAATCTTTCTTAGCGGATGCCTACGTTAATGTACCTATGTGCATGTAAAGTCTCAGCCCGATCGGTTTAATTATGACAAAGTTTCATAAAAAATTTCATCCCCTATTTTATCCCCTTGGGGGTAGAATTTATCAAAATCCTTTCTTAGCGGATACCTACGTCATAACATCTACCTGCATGCCAAATTTCAGCCCGATCCGTCCAGTAGTTTGGGCTGTGCGTTGATGCATTAATTTCGATCGAATTTGATTACCATAAAAACGGTTCTAGTGAGTTAATCTTAAAAGATGGACATATACTGTCACGGACATTTTTTTAGATCATTTCAATAGGAATAATTCTCACATACATATATTGTGTGTATCTTGAACCGTTTTCGCAGCACACGCAACGGAAGCCCTCAAGGATGAACATTTTTCCCCGTTTTTTTCACATTTTCCATTATTTCTTCGCTCCTAATAGTTGCAACGTGATATTATATAGCCTAAAGCCTTCCTCGATAAATGGTCTATTCAATACAAAAAGAATTTTTCGATTCGAACCAGTAGTTCCTGAGATTAGCGCGTTCAAACAAACAAACAAACAAACCAACAATCAAACAAACTCTTCAGCTTTATAATATTAGTATAGATAATGATGACAAACTGTATTGTTTATTGTAGGGTTGTCTCATTACCCTGTCGTCGCTTCTTAGTCATGTTATACTGCCTTAAAATGTTCACACTAGCTTATGAAGTTATGACTGTATATGAACAAAGATCGTTGTCCATTCAAGATAAACTTACATGAAACCCGCTTACTCACGGCGTCCGAAATTGGTGCTGGCTTGCAAAGGCACTGCGTTCTCAACTTGTAAATAGGAAACCGTTTCTTTAATTCTGACAGTCCTTAAGCTCGTAACGATTGTATGCCTCCTGTTTTCTCTGACAGGTATTTTTTTTGCTTTTGTCTTTGCGCAAGGACATCAGTTTTATCGCCTTCAGCCGAAAAAAAAATTACATGGAGGCATTTGTTCTCCACATAGTCAGGTTATTAGGTAAATAATGAAAACATGAGATAGTACTTGCCTATTAGAGAATAAGACATTTGAGATTCCAGAGTGTTTGGACGGTAACCCTATCCTATAGAGATATTGGCAGCCATTTTTATTCACTAATAGAATGACGTCACCGGCCACGGCAGCTTAGTTTTACTATTGACAATTGACCAATTGATACTTCTAACAATTATATTGATGTGTCCACTCTATTACAATAAGGTATTTGTTTAAAATAGATAACTATGATTAGCCTCTAAAGAGCGTCTATTAAAGAGGTTGTTTATTAAAGTGATGTTTGTCCGCGGCCATAATAGAAAAATCCGACCTCTAAAACTAGCTAATATTTATTTAAATTGATATCCAAATAAGTGAAACATCGACGATAAGGTTTGAATTTATCGGCTTGAGCTAAATTGTAAAAAAGTGGAGGCATCTTACAACTAACCAGGCATGGCGTTCTAACATTCTAGAACTAGTTCTGACACTCGCCATATGTGAAGGCTCAGTGGGCCAGCAACATGTCCCCAAGTGTAGAATAATTTCAGGGACAACGGTAGCGAAGCGTCAACGCGTGCCGCCGAAGACTGCGCGTGTGGCGATCCCGTCACAAACAATGGTCCAAACGGCAATGGCAAACCTCCAAACAACCATTGCTCGTGAGTAAATTGGTCAAACATTTGATCAAATATCTTTTCATTCCAAATTCATCTTTCATCATATCCAATATGTATTTTTTTCCAAGGCTGATTCTGTAGCATAAACAAAACAATTTTAGGCACTCTATTATCACAAATATAAAGCCCTTAAAAAATTCTTTGAACAGTTTAAGATAGAGGATTAGTTTGCCTAAACTGTGTTTGGTTTATATACAGAATCAGTACTTTATTGTCTTGTATTGTGTAGGTGTGGGATAACGCATGGGTTTGGTTAACAGTAACGTTTGGCATGGCCTACTAAATATCTTCAAGGGTGTATTATTTGACCTGTGTTGTCTGGTTTATTGAATATTCTATGTATTAAATGTAATATTGTTATTTGTGGCTAATCGTCACCTATTTATAGTAATTGTAATGGTATGTAGAATAAACACGTGCTTCGTTGCATATTGAGGAAGGTAGTTGACAATAATGCGGTCTGTAGTTAACCATGACCTGTTCCTTACTCATTATTATTTTTGAACATTTCGTAAGTTTATAAATAAATAATTATATTTCAATTATTTTATTAGCCTGTTGTTTGCGAATGTGGTTGTTGAATCCAAAAGTCAGCTATCATGACATCAGAGCACCTTAAAAGGAAAAAATATTTTGGAATATTTCAATCACATTTAAGGGCTTGGCTTGTATTCGATTACATAATTGCTTCTGTGCAACATAGGCCGAGAGCCAATTGTAGTAGAAAAAAGCTAAAACGTGCAACTTAATTTCCATCACATTGTCCACGAAAGTTTTCATTTGCACTTTCATTATAAGATACGAAAACATTAAATTGTCTCATTTGATTTCCACCAATCACCAGACTACGAAAGTTTTGATCTTTGTCAATCAGATCAGAATCTAATTCGTATTCTTATAACAGGATAGTGATGAACAGTATCCTAAACAATCCATCTCTTACGTTCAACGATGGTGTGCGCTCGATCGACTACGTGCTGGTGTGGGAGGCTGCGAAGGAAGACGCAGTCACGCCCGAGGCTCATGAACAGCGGAAGATCTTTGAGGCGAATCTGGAGTCTGAGGGCTTACAGCTAGAGAGGGAAGCGCCGGATAATCTGTACGGACTGAATTTTGTTAAGGTGAGACTGGGGTTCATTATTACTCGTTTTGAAGCTCAGTTAAAGTGGCAATTCCACCGATAGCAGTACTACTAGCTTCAATGAGCAACAATTCTGTCACATTCGCATCACATAGTTTCGTGTGTGGAACACTTGTTTTAATATTATTTTTACTGGCAAAAATATTTGATTAAGAGGATCTTTATGTGACTGATAAGTTCCCAATTAAAATAAACTTCTTAGTGCGTTCAAAACTTTTTACGAAAACTTTTGCTACATGTAAAATTTTGTCTTTATTTCAGATCCATGCCCCCGTCTCGGTTTTAAGAGATTACAGCGAGATTCTCAAGCTTAGGATGCCCATGAAGGTAATTATTATAATGACCTGCTATTAATTGATGAACTAATTATTTCCCCTAGGCGCAGAACTCGTGTCATGGCTTTATATGGTACTAGACTCCGAAGGGCTTCGCTTTGAGGTAGAATGTTGTGACCTTACTTATACATGTTGTTTTAGTAGTGGTTAGTTACGTTAAATGTTTGTTTTAGAGTAGATAGTAGGATGTATATCGGATGAATATACCTCGCTTCTTTATTGAAAATAATAACTTTTTAATAATTAATAATTTATTATATAACTGTTTCTCTTTGAATGTTACCTGCCTACCTCTTACTAGCCTCCTGGACACAGTCTTTTTAACAATTAATTCTATTCCATCAACAAGTATATTTTTAAGTTCAGATTTTAATCAAAAATAGTAAAAACAAAAGCAGGTGATAGTGTTTTCAAAGGTATATTTTTCTTATTCTAGTTTAGGAGAATGATGTAGTTTACTGTGTGCTCGAAACTTAATGATATGTAACTACGGTACATATTTCGCTTAGAAACAACATATGTTAGTAAGGTAATAAAATATAATGTTCTGGGGTTCAATTATCGTAAAGTCACCTCTCATTTGGCGATGGTATCATCAAACAGTGCATTCGTTGTGTTGTCGATATTTATGTCTATCGATGTTTGCACAACGCTAAAATATGTTGTAATTAAAACAAAAATTGGGTTGGTCTCACTATTTGGACTCACGTTTATAATTTTTATAAATATTTATATACGTCACCAGGTTATCACTTCCTTTAAGCAAAATCTAAGCATTCAGCCGGCAATTGAAAAAAGGAACAATAGAAAAAATATGATAACCCAACCCAAACATATTTCATATATATCACTACGATATCTCAAGTCTCCATTCAAAAGTCACATCACAAAAATCTTCAAACACCATTTTCTTCCAAAACTGAAGGAGCACTACATGTACTAATGCCCCGTAGAATGTGTATGTCGTGTACTAAAGCACCGAGTACCGCCGCACAGTGACATAACAGCAACATGTGTTGTAGGAATGCAGTAAGATAAAGAAGTCTGGCCGGACGAATGCGATACTGAATGCAGCGTTGTATATGTCTAAGGTATGCATACGGTATGGCGCATGGCTTGGCTATAACTTGACGCTTGGCAGGGATACTCTTGGTTGTAGGTTAGGCCTGCTAAAGGTAAGGTGGATGGGTATTTTATGTGATAATGACGCTGATTCTTGTTTCTTCATACGCGCAAATATTATAACAAAAAATCCCTTTTAAAATAAAATTCGATAGGCTATTTTCCTAATTAGCTACGCCTAAAAATTACCTTTTTTTTGTCCCTATTAACGTTTTAGCCACTAAAACAATAGCCTAGATAGTATATTAGATAGATAACATATCATCGCAATCAAGCCCAGCATTCTAAAAAAATCTAATATGACTCATATACAAACGAGTTTCAAAAATATATTTGAAAAGGATTTTTCCATAGAATCAGCGTCATTAGCCTATCTTCATGTGTAGAGTACGTACTATCTTCAGTATATGTTTGCTATTGACGTATTTACTTCTGGGAACTCGAGATATTTCAATGTTGTATTTGTGAACAGCAGTGTAAGCTTGAATATGTTGTATGTAAAATGTGTTAACATTAACATTATTTTGTGTATTTAATATCAGATACAGCGTAAATAATTTAATAATTGATATAGAAGTGATTATCTTTAGTGATTAGTTTTGTGTCATCATTTTAAAATATTTTAACTATTTTTTCGTTTTATTTTGGTCAACGATTCGGTAACACCAACTATAGCGACGATTTTATTTCTATTGGTGATGGTATTATATTTCTATCATTATTCTGGTATTTGTTAAAAACTGACTAACAAATGAAGTAACATTTATAACAATACTAAAATCACATATTAATATGTAATGGTATTAGCTTAACATCACAAAGATACCGTAGTTAATCACCTACGTAGTCTCATTAGTTATCGAATACAAGCGTACGCCAGCTCAAGCCAGCTTCCTAACATAAATATAACTAGATTTAAATGTATTACAATAATATCTACATTGTAATTGTACCGCTTCAGGAGAAAAATCTCTCGCACAGAGAAGGAACGAGCATTGAACACGTATGTTCCCTTCGTGTTGGTGATGTCAGGCAAACCCAAATAAGTCCAGTTATGACAATTATTAATTTTACCGTAAGTCTAAGGTGGTATGTAAAAGTATACAAAACTTTTTCAACAATCTGCGACCACATTGCCACCTGTGACTTTATTTTGGCTTTGATTTTTTGTTTAAACTTTAAATTTTGGATTGTCAAAAAAAAATACTTATTTGCTTTTCAAATTCATCCGAAAATGGACAGTAGCCAAAATAAATTAGGCTTTTAAAAGTAATAAAAATAATTTTAATTTAATAATTTGGTGGCAGTAGTGCTAAAAGTATTTTGGATCTAAATAATTAAGATATCCTCAGGCAGTAAGCTCCTTAATAGGCTTACGTATTTGTAGTATCGGCATAGGCATCAGCTTGTAACTTTAAACTTTTATCTTATCATATGAACAGGGTATTATAAAATTCTCCAACTAAAAAACCTCTTGTTTCATAGACTATTTATTATGGAATTTTTAATTGAGATATTAACATAGAGCATGCAAACTTACCCTCAATGTAAGTTCGTATGCTCTTTGTAAACATAATAACTTCGTATTCGTGTCAGAATTATTTTAATTACATCTCCTATATACACCAGATTTTTGCTTGTTTAGAAGTAAAGAAAACTCACACTTATGAACAGTCGTAGGCCGAATGAATGTAACTTCTATATATGTCGTCATCTAGTGTCCTCAATGGCAACAGCCCCACCTTCACAGGTTCATAGTTTGAGATAGTCAAGGTATCCATAAGAGCAAGAGTATAAATATTAATACCCAACCGTTCTATATACATATAGGAAGTTGCTTTCTAGTCGCTTAATGAAATTGTAAATCATCAAAAAAAAAATAATTTTATACCACCATAATTTAGTACCACCAAAAAATGTACGAGAAAACTCATTTAGAACGTATTCTTCTTAAAACACACATTAACATATCAATTTCTTTCTTATATCTTCCAGCTATGTAACTAATACAAAACAAATCAATATTTTTTGTCCATATTGTACGCAATATTAAGATCATGTCTCATTTAGTTCTCAGCGTTGAAGGATGTGCACGAGAAGACAAACAGTCTGTTGGACCAGGCCGAGGCGTGCTGGGACCGGTTCATGTCTAAGATCAGAGTGGACGAGGACATGTTCCCCGAGAGGCGGCATCGACTCACCGCCATCTACTCCAAGGACAAGGAATACTTGTAAGTTATACTTAACGTGACTATACGTATTTTAGATAACAAACGGGACTTGTTCGCGATATGTAACTATTTTTCTTTTCTCCCGACGTTTCGATCGAGTTGCACCGACCGTGGTCACGGGTGGACTGATGTCAGTCGTCTAAAATATGTGTACAAGTCGCGAAAGTTTAAAATCGTTAAGTGACTATACGTCTCGTTTTGAACCGGATTGCCCCTCTTTACAATTACGAGTCCCGGTATCCCCGAAATGAACAGTGAGACATGAAATTGTCCCGTTTTCAGAAACCGCGCGAAAATTTTAAGGTCCCCTAAATTTTTCTCGCTAAAAAGAAGCTTATACGGTCGAATCGAGGAACCTCCTCCTTTTTAAAGTTGGTTAAAAAGACAATTTTTGTTTTCATTGACTACCTATTATTTAACGTAGTTAACTAATGTCCCGTATTGACTCAAAGAATAAGTGGTCACGTTAGTTATACTAAGTACGGTATGGACAACATAACTTGAAACTTTGGATAAGAGACAAAAGATTGTTGAAGCGCAGTCAAGGTATTCTTGTATGTTGTGTAAGACAAAGATGGCTACAGCTTGTTTCTCTTTCCAGACGTGCTAATTTACATTGGTCACACTGTATTAATTTTGGAATACTTAACTGTTACAAACATACACAAACGCAGATCTACGCTTTGAAATATGTTTTTTTTTTTTTATAAACGGTAACTTAAATAAATAAAGTGTACTATAGTGTACATTTGTGTGTAAAATATTCTAGTTTTAAGTTAGGTGGCAATCAAGTATACTTATAGTTTAATAGCTTACTATTGTTTAACTTAGTAATGAAAACATGTAATTGGCCATATTCTACATATAATATTACTATTGTATTACCTAGCTGTAAGTTTTCCAAAAAATATAAAATAAAATAAAAATACTTTGAATACCCACAAAACATGACAAATATGACTCTATTTTGATACTTTTCACTATCTATTGTAGATTCGACACAACAGCGGAATGTTTCTGGACGCCGTCAATACGCTCCCGCATCGTCCAGTTCATCCTGGACAGGAAGAAGTTCTCTCAGGCTGTGAACGATGACTTCGCTTTCGGCATCACAAGACTGATATCTAATTGTACTTATAGCGCTGCCTACCCTTTACATGATGTAAGTATCTACAAAAATAACGAAAAACGTATCCCTCTTTAAGTTATCTTAAATGATGTAACGGTTTACTCACGCGTATTTATCGGGATAGCCCGACTAGTTTCGGACCCAACCGGAGTCCTTAATTATGAGCTGACGCTGCGGCGGGGTCGCGAACGCGTGAGTAAACCGTTATATCATTTAAGTATGAATCACGAAAGCAATTGTAAAAAAAAAGTTATTGGATGATCGATTATATACCCTCAGGACTAAGATATAAGGTTCAAATTAAAATGTAATGTTCAGTAATTTTGTTTACTTGGTTTACAGGGTGATCTCAAAACTCCTGGCTCCATGCGACATCTATTATACACTGAATGGGCGGCGGTTTCCAAATGCATTAAATACCAACCTCTAGACTATGTTAAGGATTACTTCGGTGTCAAAATAGGTGAGGTTACTTACGTGGCATTTTTAAAAGAGGCGATGACCCCTGAGTTTGTTTCGACGTTTCTTCTCAGGGTAGCCAGTTAGGAAATGTCGATTCCAGCGAGTTCATATTTAAGATGACATGTAAAAGTGATAAAATTTATCCTATTTGCAGAATAAACGATTTGAATTTGAATTTTGATCAAATTACAAAACTTCAGAAGATAAAACTAAAAAACTGAGAAGTTTATCGGTTTACAATGAATTATATTTTCTAGTTTATTTAAAAAAAATTGTTAGTAATAGTTTCATCAAGCTAATATTCTAAAGATTCATTTCCTGAATGGACATGATTTCGGATTCTTCGAGAACATTCTATTGAGGTGCAACTAGAGTCAGTAACGTTTTGAAAGTGCCGGAAAAGGCCTACGCGAAATAAAAAAAAAAGATTTTTGATTTCGTTTTTTTTTTATTTTGAGGGTGTTTCGACCAGGTTCTAAACCCATTTTTTTCAGACGGGCGAGGATTATTGCAATGTTTTTTTTTTTCAGGACTGTATTTCGCCTGGCTCGGTTTCTACACGCACATGTTAATACCCGCGTCAATAGTGGGCCTCATCTGTGTCATCTATTCTGCCGCCACTGTCTATAGTAATACTCCTAGGTAAGAAAAACCTTTTGTATTTTATTTTACATGTTACTTTATACTTTGTGATGTTTATGGGCTATAATTGCCCCAACCATAATGGCCCCATTATAAATGAATAATGGTTTATTGTTCTGCAAAAGTGTATGTGTGTATTTGATCGTTTATCATGTTAATCTACTTAACGATGTTCTATTGAGAAATCAAACGTAAGGGTATTTTATTATATTCCAACGTCTATCCAAAGCTGATAATTTTAAAATAGTACTTATTTTGTGTTAGTATGAATAGTAACTGTTTTAGTTAGTGTTTGAATCATTCTTCATTCTTAACTTCCTCTTTAGTCTTTTTCGGCTATTGATTTGGTGTAGGCCTTTAAATCCTTCTATTTATTCTTGTCTTGAGCAGTATAGATCCTGCTTTTACCTGCCACTCTAATAATATCAAACCATTAACCCCTGGTTTCTCAAACATTGATCAACACAAAAAAAATAAAATCGTTAGTAAATAAGTAAATATTCCCACGATGCTATCTAGTCTCAAATTAGGTATACGAGTGTAGCTTGTGTTATGAGTACTAGACTACTGATAAACACTTATATATATCTTGCTCATTACATAATCGAACACACAACGTCCGGTATATCAGTCAGAACCACTAGTCCACCAATCAGGTCCAATAGGCCCGTCAAATCCTCATGTCATACTATGTGATTGGTTGTAAGTTGCATTGACAATCAATCACAGTTGTGATCATTTGATTTGACAACAGATCCAATTGATCGGCCTTCCAGAAACCGTACAACATAACTCTACTTTTAATGATTTGACGGGCCTGTTGGTCTAGTGGTCAGTGACCCTGACTGCTATGCCGGAGGGTCCGATTCCCACCCTGGACAAATGTTTGTGTGATGAGCACGATCATTTGTTCTGTGTCTAGGTGTGATTTATCAATAATAATATGTATATTTTTAGAAATATATAAGTATATTTATCCGCTGTCTGACTACCATAACACAAGCTCTGCTTAGCTTGGGATTAGATGGCCGTGTGTGGATATTGTCCCAAGATATATTAATATTTAAGTTTATTTCCAGTGAAGACGTATGTAACTACGAGTCTTCTGTAAAGATGTGTCCGAACTGCGACTACTTCTGCGACTACTGGGACCTGAAGGCGACGTGCTTACAGTCTCGGATAACATACCTCTTTGATAACCCTACTACTGTGTTCTTCGCTATCTTCATGAGCTTTTGGGGTGAGTCCGAATTATGAAAATAAATCCTCATTTATGTACAATCTTAACGATTTTAAACTTTCGCGACTTGTACACATGTTTTAGATGACAAACGGAACTTATTCGCGATATAAAACGTTATTTCTTTTCTACCGACGTTTCGATCGAGTAGCACCGACCGTGGTCACGGGTGGACTGATGTCCGGTCGGTCTAAAATATCTGTACAATCTTTAGTCTATACATAGTACTTGTATCCATGTGTTAACGTTAGGTAACTTCAAGCCCTATTTACACTTGAATGACATTGTTAAATGTCTTGTGATAGAGTCAGCATAGACTTTAGAAAAACTTAACCAAGTGGCGTTTGGGAATACAGATACAGTGATTAGTCGGTCATAGACAAAAATGTTCTAGGCCTAATAAATTGGTTAAAATAGGCTAAAATCACACACCTTATAATTTAATTATAATAACGAAAAATTTACCAAGTTGAGCATGCTCCGGATAAATGATACTCGAAAATACACTTTAGTACTATTGCAGTTAAGTCTATATTCCTTTACAACAGGTGCTTGTTTCTTGGAGCTATGGAAACGTTACTCGGCTGAAATGACGCATCGATGGGACCTGACTGGCTTTGATATGTATGAAGAGCATCCGCGACCGCAGTACCTCGCGCGACTGGCGCATGTAAAGAGGACACAGGTACGTAAAACTAACGTACTAAGTAGGTACTAACGTACTAAGTAGGTATGTACTAAATACAGCTTGTTATAAAAGTACGAATTCTGTTATGTTAACAGTTTACTCACGCGTATTTATGGGGATACCCGACTACTTTCGGGCCTAACCGGATCATGAGTTCACACGGTGGGGTCACGAGACGAACTAATTTCGACTCAAATAATTATCATTTCACTTCACGATAGTTATTACAATAAAATACTATTGATAAATATTTCAAAATATTTACTGAAACACTTTTCCGAACACTCAAAAGTTTACTTTGACAAACAATTATCACGTCCACTTTACTTTCCACTTTTCAGTTGAACGTGGTAACAGGCGAGCGAGAACCAATGGTTCCGTTCTGGCGCATGCGGCTCCCAGCTACACTAATGTCGTTCAGCGTCGTCGCGTTACTAGTGCTAATGGCCTTAGCCACAGTACTAGGGGTGGTACTATACCGTATGTCACTGTTGGGAGCTACTATACTCAGGAACGGAAATGTATTGACGACGTATAACCCGATCATGTTCACGACTGCGACGGCTGCTTGTATCAATCTGTGTTTTATCTGTATGTTTAATTATGTGAGTATTTTTTTATTATATTCTTTATTATTCGTTTTAGGTGTGACAACGTAGTTTAATATTTCTAAAGCAATATTGAGAGATATGGTAACGTAAAAGGTTTTAAAAATCCAAAATAACGCTGCATTTTTAAAATCCCTTTTGTGTGGTCACCGATATAGGCATTTGACTGTTTTACCGACACGAGTAAATTGAAGTCGGTAAAACAGACATTTTGTTGAACTCCAATTCGTGCTCTAATTTCGAAATATTTGACATCCACAGATATACCAATATCTAGCAGAATGGCTGACAGAGAAAGAATTACTCCGAACACAAACCGAGTTCGACGACTCTTTAACGCTTAAGATATATCTACTTCAGTTCGTGAACTACTACGCGTCGATATTCTATATAGCGTTCTTCAAAGGCAAGCTCATTGGCAGGCCCGGAGGATACGTGCGGTTCTTTGGACATCGACAAGAAGAGGTAATATTCAAAATATTGTGTTAATCACAATTTCGATTTATACAGGATCTGTCATCTTATAATGCAGTTGAATATTTTTCTCGAATTCTTTTGTAAATGAAAAAATATGTTCTATTAATGGATACATTTCTACACAGTTTCTATATTGCTTTAGTCCAAAAATATACCTGAAAAGGGACTTATAAAGTTCACTTTTCATACTTTAGACCTCTGTATAGTTCATTTAAACCAAGTCAAATTACTGTAAGTTTTTCTATAAATATGAAAAGCTTTTAACTAATTTATGTTTTTTAGGACCTCCAAATATATAATTTATAACCTAACATCTCCTTTATAGTGTGCACCGGGCGGCTGTCTTTTAGAGCTGTCAATCCAACTGGCCATTATAATGGTAGGCAAACAGTTTATCAACACCATCGTCGAGATGCTGATGCCGTACCTGCTCAAATGGTGGTACATCATACGGACTATCGGCAGGAAACGACAGTAAGGATACTTTATAATTGGGTATTTGACAAAAAAATCTAATTAGTCCATCAAATAGATTTCCAAAAAAAATCGATACGCATTTTTTATTTTATCACGTTAAAAAAATATGAGATACGCTAAGTTGAAATCTCGTGTTTTTTTATAACGTGCAGTCATCCAACATTTGAGTGTTATATTTTTTTTTCGTTTATAGGATAAAAAGTCCTCTGCAATGGGTGAAAGACTTCAAGCTAGTCGACTTCGGTAACATGGGACTGTTTCCTGAATACTTGGAGATGGGTAAGTACATGTCCGATTTGTCTTTAGAATTATTTTTGTTGTTTGTCCGTGCTGCCGCTAACATATCGCAGCAGGTTCATTAACTCTAGCTCACTATACGCATGTTTTTACTAGTGGCACATTGGATAAAACAAAGTTGCTTCCCGCTGTCTGTCTGCCTGTCCCTATTTCTGATTAGATCTTTACTTTTTCTTTATCTTTAGATCAAACTACGCAATGAATTTTGATGCGGTTTTTAAACGTTAGAACGGTTTAAGAGGAAGGCTTATAGTATAATACATCGGTATTTAACTGGCCTGTTGGTCTAGTGGTTAATGATCCTGATTGCTATACCGGAGGTCGTGGGTTCGATCCCCACCCAGGACAAATGTTTGTGTGATGAGCTCGATCATTTGTTCTGTGTCTTTTATTTGACACTAGATGGCGTTGTGTGAATAATGAGGATTACATAATGATAATATTGCACCAATGCGAAGTTAAGGTCGCTAGTTTGTTAATACAAAGTAAATTCTTTATCTCCCAGTCCTCCAATACGGTTTCGTGACGATCTTCGTGGCGGCCTTCCCCCTGGCCCCCCTGTTCGCGCTCATCAACAACGTGCTAGAGATGCGTCTGGACGCGCGCAAGTTCCTCACGTGCTACCGCCGCCCCGTGCCGCAGCGCGTCAACGACATCGGCGTCTGGTACCGGATACTCGACTCTATCGGCAAGCTCAGCATTATCACTAACGTGAGTAAAATAGACCTTATCGCCTTTGAAATAAAGTCGAGTTTATACTTCATTTTTAAAGCTCACAAGGTTTAATTTGCACGTTGTGGTCACCTGTAATTAAGAAAGCACTAGATTTTTGTAACTTTTTTCTAGCATGTAAGGTGTATTCTTTGTTGGTGATACTTTTTAAATAAATAAAATAAAAGATACAACGGTTTACTTACGCGTATTTATCGGGATAGCCGGACTGGTCGGACCCAACCGGAGTCCATCAGTCCATTAATCATGAGCTGACGCGGTGGCGGAGCCGCGAGTCTTAAAAAAAGTTGAGTTTATGTAAAAAGGAAATCATACGACTACGCTAACCGTAACCAAGAACGACTTTGTCAAGTAATGATTTGTATTTCTGTCTCTATATTCCGCACTTAGGCACGAGTTTTAAGGGATTTAAGTTGGCGAATATGGTCATTATGTCTTTTTTAACTTAAATCAGAATGTTTACTAAAATTAAATCGTTCATTAAATCTTACAAAGTTCTGCTACTATCACAACGATTTCCATACAAATAGGATCCTGTACTTAAGTAAAATTAATCTTTATATCAGAATAATACGTACTTGTATGTTCCAGGGTTTCATCATAGCATTTACATCGGAGTTTATTCCGCGCCTCGTCTACCAGTTCTCCACGGGCTCTCTCAAGGAATACGTAAACCACACGCTCGCAGACTTCAACATAAGCGTGTTAGAGCATCCGCCTATCAAAACATCATACAACGAGACCATGTGCAGGTTAGTTTAAACTCTATCGCAGGCGGCATAAGGGTTAAAATAGTATACTGTGTTATTTCTTTTCGTGAACAAGCTGAGTTGTGTGTATGTGATTTTGAGCCTAATTTTTGTGTACATTGAGTTCATAATAGCTCTCATCGACCCTAATATCCAGCTATGAAGACATGAGAACAAATAAATAATTTTCAGGATAATTTGAACTTTAAGTCTTTAGTATTAAGGTTCAATCTTGTTTTGCAGTTTCCCCGGTTACTGGTACTACAAGGACGGCGATGACTACGAGCACAGCAACTGGTACTGGCACATAATGGGCGCTCGACTTGCCTTCGTCGTTGTGTTCGAGGTAAGGAAAGATATTAAAAAAGTTTGATTATTTTTTGAAGTGATAATTTAGTCCTGATCAATACTCTCTGATTTTACTAGGTTATCTTCTGTCCTTTTTAAATCTTACTTAATAAAAAATATGATTTTGCTTGTGATGACCTCCTTGTTTTATCTACTTAATAAAAGGCACCACTTAATTCGTCTTCAAAGATAAAGTCAGTCAGTTTTTCGCCCCCTCGATCTGTTAAACCGCGTATGGAAAGGCAAATTTAATCTTGGAATCTATAAAATATGTGAAAAACAACGCAACGCACTAGTAAAGCAGGTCCAATTATTTTTGGAAAACTGCACGTTTCGCCGACTGCACGGATAGCCGAGTGGTAATAGGTCACCACGCCAATTATCACTGTGCGTGATGTGTCGCGGGTTCAATCTCTGCGTAGAAGCAGAATTTATGCGATCTATGAATGCTTGTTCTGAGTCTGGGACACACATCTGAGACATTCAATTCACATGCACAAAGACATTTGTGAATTGAATGTCTGCAAAATTATAACAAAATTAATGATTTTAAACTTTCGCAAATTGTACACATACATTAGACGACAAACGGGTCTTATTCGCGGTATAAATCGCGAAATCGAACCGAATCGAATTATTAAAATCGAATTATATCGCGCAAAAGTCCCGTTTGTCGTCTAAAAAAGACAAAATTGCTTAGTGCGTGAGACTTATTGCCAAGTGTTCATAAAACTCCCGTTTTCCAGAACGTGGTAGCCCTAGTAATGATAATAGTCCGCTGGGCGATCCCGGACATGTCGGGCGAGCTGCGGGACCGCATCCGTCGCGAGGCTTACGTCATCAACTCGTTCATATTAGACGAGACGCGCGCGCGCTCGTCCCGCGAGCCGCACGACCGCCCGCCAGGTGCCACACTCACACCTCAAGCTACACGGTATGCACGCAGCGCTTACACACTGAGTATGTACTAATCGCGCGGGCAGATCACTGGATGTTCTGATTAGATTCTCGAATTGTACTTTATTTCGTGATGCTACTATCGCGTAATCCGTGATACAAACATGCGGAGTTTCCATGCGTGTGTGCTTGTATTTTGGTGCTTGTAAAAGATTAAAAAAGGGACTTTAGCAGGACTTTTGCGGTCAATGGTTTACTGGTTTGTCCCCGTAAATTCTGATGACTTCTTAGTTCTCATGTTTTAGTTCACTACACCAAATGGCCATGACCAATAGGTTATTTTTACAAGACATTTGATTTCTGTATGATGAATTTAATTCTTTATTTATTATAAAGTCCCTTGAGCCTTTACGCCAGTGAACTGCCCCCGTATGAAGACTGTGTTTTGTGTGTGTGATACACTGACAGCGTGACGTCATTGTTCATGAATCCCTTTTAGAAAATAGACTACAATATATGAAGTGTGCAATAACAGAGTATTTGAGAATTTTGGTATCACCACCGCTACATATGGTGAATGAGTGGGTTTTCGCGTTTCACAGGGTGTTTCATATTGTGTGAATACTGGAATATGACTTGACAATGAGATTGTTACATTTGTCATTTGTTTTTATCTACATTATTAACTCAAGTTTGTTTCAGAGGTTAGGAAAGAAAAAACTATTTATATCTATTTACTAGCTTTTACCCGCGGCTTCGCACGCGTTAAGAAGTATTATTGTTTAGCAAGTTAGTGTAAAAATTAGGGCCTACAAAACTTCCTTGTACACAATATTCTTAACTAATTTGTCATTTGGCGCTAAACCTATCAAGCTACTGGGAGAACTTACTCGTGAGCAAGCAACATAGAACTGGCCATGAGAGAAGCAATGTTCTCTCAAGTCAATACCCGCAAATTTGAGAGTTTGCCCCTGAGACTTGTTTATAGTCATGGCTAGTCAAAAATCTAAGAAGATTTCTACAAACATCCCCGATTTCATCCCCTTATGTGTGGAATTTATCAAAATCTTTCTTAGCGGATGCCTACGTTAAAGTACCTATGTGCATGTAAAGTCTCAGCCCGATCGGTTTAATTTTGACAGTTTCATAAAAAAATTCATCCCCTATTTTATCCCCTTGGGGGTAGAATTTATCAAAATCCTTTCTTAGCGGATACCTACGTCATAACATCTACCTGCATGCCAAATTTCAGCCCGATCCGTCCAGTAGTTTGGGCTGTGCGTTGATGCATTAATTTCGATCGAATTTGATTACCATAAAAACGGTTCTAGTGAGTTAATCTTAAAAGATAGACATATACTGTCGCGGACTTTTTTTTAGATCATTTCAATAGGAATAATTCTTACATACATATATTGTGTGTATCTTGAACCGTTTTCGCAGCGCACGCAACAAGCTCTCAAGGATGAAAAAATTTCCCCGTTTCTTTACACATTTACCATTATTTCTTCGCTCCTAATAGTTGCAACGTGATATTATATAGCCTAAAGCCTTCCTCGATAAATGGTCTATTCAACACAAAAAGAATTTTTCGATTCGAACCAGTAGTTCCTGAGATAAGCGCGTTCAAACAAACAAACAAACAAACTCTTCAGCTTTATAATATTATAGTATAGATTTATTCCCTATTGACAATCATAATATACGTATATTATATATATGTATACTATACATTATTATGTCTTTTAAAGTATTTGTTTTATAAGAGTCATATTTCAGAATTTAGGTACCTACTTTCTATAAATTCTGTAAAAAATCGGTAAGGAAAGTAGCTCAACATAATCAAAATTACTTGCTTAAAATGGGATTCCCTGGCTTCCAGCTTGTTCCAAAATGAACGGTTTCCCCATTGGAATAAAGTTCATATTTGGGTATTAGTATAGTGGGGATCAAACTCATAAGTCGGAGGTCTGCTTATACCCTGCCGTTGCAAAGAGTTATGTATCATACACGTTCAATGCAGTCTTAGCGAACGTTCGTGGGAATTTCAAACGAAACGAGAAAAAAGAAGAGAAATGTATGACGTAACTGTTAATATTCCTCTTAAATTTCTAAAACCATTTTTCTAGTCTGAATGAAATATCCTATTCGACAACATACATATTATAGTTTAAATATTTTCTTCTTAACACCTATACTTTAACGTAATTTAAAAAAGGGCCTTATCGATTCTTAATCGATTGTTTGGTATCGAATTGTCAATCTGGAATCAATATAAAAAACATGCAGTTTCCTTTGAGATTCCCACAACGTTTTCCATATATTAAAAAGACTGAAGCTAGCTTTATACTAAGTTATAACGTATAGTATTGTAAGAGTTATTTAAAGTGAAGCAGTCTCCCGAGCCGGTGCTGTGTGAGTGAACATTTTACACTTTACGTAACCGCATGCTTGGTTATCATAAGGAATGGAATTAAATTATATTTAAGTACTCATTACTAAACATTTTTGAAGGGCAATGGAAACTATTTGGACCAAGTGATCTCGTAATATTGACAGACACTACTAAAAGTGACATATAATTACGTTAATTCATAAAAAAAAGAATGTATGAAGTTTTAAAAAATGAAGTTGTTATTTCTATGCGAATTTCTTTAAATATTTCTCACAACATTTTATATTTTTCACATATTAAATATTAATTCAATGCATTTGACTATTGGATAATACTTTTACTTACGCTTAGTCCACAAGTCTATGCAAGTACAATAGTATGCACATCTATACACATAAATAAATTTGGAGTGTCTGTTTGTAATATTGAAATAACCGTTTTCACTACATGCATATGAAAATACATAATATATACGGCACATACACCAAAATATATTTTTTTCTCAAATTTCCAATGCTCTTTAACATAACATCAAAACGCACAAACAATGATTGGCTTACTTAACGACATTCACGTAGATAGTGTAACAAACAACACATTTTTATTGATACTACGTATAATATAATACAGAGTACTTCTAATTGGGTAAAGGGTTAGGACGGAGTCGAGGTATGTGACTAGCTGGGTCTAAAAGAACTTTTGTTATACAATATTTGGTATATGACAGGATGTTTTTAAAACCTCTAATAGTTTGATACATTTTCATCAAAGCGTTATTCGATAATCAAGTGAATCATATTGAAAACGCATAAAACAAGATACAACAAGGTAACAACAAGGTACTGCCGAACCAAAGTACTGTCTTTGTTCGATTTTAAATAAATTATAACAACCTCTTTGGGCATTCACAAGGATTATCTGCAAACAATTACAAATATTGTATAACAAAAAGTTTTTATTTTACATAGTCTTTAGTACTCATGGTTTTTCGAAGGCTTTATTGATTTCAGCTTACAGTATTTAGGCGGCTTCAGCTTGTAGAGGTTTTTTTGAATGTTGATTGACGTTTATATTGGAATTGACTTTTTATATGACACCAGATTACATCATTTTTGTGGTATTTTCTCAAATAATATGAGGCTTAAAGCCTTCACCTTTGAAAGCTTACAAAAAAAAATCATAATTGTAATTTAAATAGTAACATCAGGATTTACCTATATTAAAACTTAATAAAGACTGTTCAAATAAAGTCTATAAATTCATCCAAAAAATTTAAATCTTCAAGACAAAATCCTATTGAATCAACACTACACAAGCTAAAAAAAAGAAAACAAATTTTAAACTTGAAGCCAAGATTATAAATTACTTCCAACCAATCACTCACAAATTACTCAAACTCACTTTTAATAACCACAGGTGATACTAGTGAACCGAACTGGAACCACATAGCTTCCCTGTCAGGGTCGGACTTCGACCTCGCGGCCCACGGCGACCACCAAGACATTAACGAGTTAAGCAAGCACGTGGTAGGGGAAGTCGTGCACGAACCGCCGCCTGCGCACGTATAGTGCCTTAACGTACGTACTAAATGGAAAATATTAAGGTTTTTACTGACTTTAGAGCGGTTTCTATTCAGTTAATTCAACTCGTTTGATTGCACGGCGCTGTGTGACTGAGAATACACAGAATATTTATAATAATGTCCGGACCGATATCGGCCACGGCGGCCAGTGTTACTATGACACCAGCCAGCTACGTGGGACATATTATAGTGCACAAGCGTGTGCACAAACACAGGTGCATTCTCTATTCCTTTACTCTCATAGCCCGATGGGACGATAATGAAATAATATGTAGAATATATATAATTGTGTACTAATACAGCTTTCGTTTACGTGTCATTGTTACACAAATTTAAACTTCCAATAAATCGCATTACACACTGCGCCACCCGCACTGATGAGTTGAATTGTCTGTATGTTCTATGAAGCCAATGCAAACGGGAGGGAAGGAAAGGGGAATTTTGTTGCTCTTGGTGATGTCGGATCTGATTTTGTATTTAACCGTTATTTTTCAGAACTGTTCTTTTTCTACTGATAGAGTAGAATTATAAGTTTACAGTTCATTGTTTTAATATACATAGCAATTATCCCTTTGCTGTTGTTTTTATGAGCACGTATAAAGTCATCATCTAAATATTATTGCAATCATGTTTAATGCTGCCAAAATGCATAAAGGTGTGTAAATGTTGCAGCTGATGCTGCATGATGTTGCCATGTAAAAGTTACCGAAAATAATATTTTGCTATAAGGAATACCCAAAGTAAAATTTTGTTTGTGTGATTATTTATAAAATTTAATTTACGCAATTTGTGCAATAATTCATTGCTTATTTGGTTTTTAAAATAGTAAAGTGAATATGATTGCTTTTGTCGTTTTGATGTTATATCTATCTTTAAATTTAAAGAAAAATGAACAAATTTAAGAAATAGGAATTAGTCCTTTTTTACTGCTTATATGTTTTTTTATTGGTTTTTGAGATTAACATTTAGGAGGGCAAAAAATACTAAATTATATTAGTAAAATGTTATGATTGCTTTAAGTGATTAAGAGGCATAATTGTGATTGGGGCTAAGTTAATAACCAAAGTTTTTCTTTGCTTTTAATAAAGTATAATATCTATTACATGACTACGACTGTAAGTCTTTAGAAATAAAGTACAGTTAAAATTGTAAACAAAAGAGTTTGACAGGACCAGGAGTTTGGACCAAGTACTAGCCAGAACGAAGTAAGTGTATTTTATTCCGTACCTAAACTCACTTGAAATTCTTTCCATGCAGTCAAGTGAAAAAATTGCGAATTCATTGGCTGAAAATAAATTGGGCAGTACCTAGTCCAACATCCATAGGTATATTGTCAATCTCCCTTAACGGGAAATTCAGCAATATAATTGTACTTAAGCGAACACACGTTTTGTTTACATATCAAACAGTCTGTATATGAGAGAGTATTGTAAATGGTAGGTTGTACGCTTTGCTTAAAGTAGTACAAACGACACGACACGATATAATAATTTAATATAATAATTTCAGGGCAAAATATTTTATGAACTGCAATTTTGATTACGAAACATTGCCTATATATTTTTAGGAAAAGAAATATGAAACATATTTATTTTTTTATACCAAAAGCTATTTGTCTCGACACAAGGAACAATAAATATTCTCATTTTTAAGTAATATAATGCCTAAGTGAAAATATATACATACGCATTAATACTATAATTTACAAATATAAAAAGATTTTATTATACATGTAATGAACGCTTATACATATTTATTTAACGTTATCTTGTATATTTCAAGACTAAATTGAATCTCATTTTGTAACAGAAAATATATATTTTATTTTTTGTATTTATATAAGGAGTTCAAATCTCTAAACCACGAGTACGAATTGTCTGTTATTTGTTGCCATGTGACAATAGTAGTCTAGTAACTCTGATTGAAGCAAAAAGTTTATATTTATGAAGCTTCCATAGGTTTAAATAATTACTCACATTGTTATATTTATTAAATGAATATTTATCGAACGAAACCGTTCTTTATCCTGTTTGGCTATAAAGTCTTAAATCGATTGTCCGGTTTACCGACTGGTCAACAGCTATAATAAAAGTAATCAATTTAGTTTGTTTTCTAAATTCAGGAACGCTAGATTTTTATATGTATGTATATTAAGCGTCACAGATTTAGGAGAAACTTAGGCGTGGGTCAGAAAGCCATTTAGATCAACAAATTGCACTTACAATCAGTCGAAATCAACTGAGATGGATTCAGAGCAAAGTTAAGCTTTTTGCGTTAATTATTTGATATTTGTTATTATTATTACCTTATGTTATAATAAATCCAATCGTAGTATATCGTAGTCGTCGCGTCCATCATATCTATAAGAGAATCCAGCTAGGTTTGTTATTCCTTTACGAACTTTTTACATAAAACTATTTATAAAAGTTTTTATATATCTCGGTGTCGTACTATGCTATGGATATTACGAAGTCGCCTGATAAAGTGTTCAGTAGGAAAAGTAGAATGTTTAGAGTGTGTAAGGGTAGGTTGCGTTAAGAGGACGTGCTGCAAGCTAATTTGAACCTTATGTCAGTGTTAGAAAATATAATATTCATAAATATTGTTAACGGTTTATTCTAAAAATATGAGTTACAGAAAGAGGAATGGCTAGACAGTACAGTAAATTATGTAACATACTTTTGTACTCATTATAACTTGTGTTAATTAAATGTTTAAAATATAAATGGTACCAAAACTGTGAAATCAGGTTTTATATCGATTCGTATGTTTTTTTCACAGTTTTTTAACATATTATGTAAAAAAGTAATGACTGTTAATACGGATATTAAAAAGTTTAAATTTCATAAAATGATTTCTTGTTAAAATATACATCAAATGTGAAAAAAAGCCCTGGGTCGACCATTTCTCTGTATAACTTACTTGATTTTGGAATATATGTGATTATGTACGTAATATTTTCAGCGGTGCTTTGATTCCTTATTTAATATTAAGACAGTGGTTTTGGTAGGGGACATTTCTACAATCGTTAATGTACATCAAAACGCTAAATTGTACAACAAAAATAACGTGGTTTTCCCAAAAAACTGTTTTATGCTCCATGTAAACGATTTCTAAATAATTACGGTTAACGATTTTAGAAATGTCACTTTTGTTATGGGATTTTCGACCTTTTTATCTACCTGCGAGTCTTGCATAAATAAATCATAAGGAGCTCGATTTTAGACAAAATGGGGAGAAAGTGTTTTGAGAACCACTGCTATATAGGATTAAGGGCAGATCCTTACAATATTTGGCTGTTTATACTATAGCTAGTCAATTTTCCCTGAATTATGTGTGGGAACACATTTTACGTTTAGCTAAAAAACGCTAATTTCTTTTTTAATAATATTGATTTTATTGATATATTAATAACCCCTGAATATACTATGTGCGCGAAACTAAATTGTTTTTTGTATAACATAATTACTTTACTTATTTTTTTTGTACATCGCACATTCATACAAGATTGTATTTCTTAATTGTACTAAGATCTGTAATAACTTTTTTCGTAAAGGTTTTTTTTATTTGTTTTTCTCTGTTTACCTTATAAAAGTTTAGCTGTCACTTGTCTGAGTGACAAAATATATTTTTATTTTTAAAATAACGCGCACAATTAATATAGAACTGCTGGATAAATGCATTATATAAAATTAAGGGTACATTACATAGGTACTGTGATAAGATTGTCAATCTTATTCTTATGTCATTAAAGTTCAATATACATTTATTTGTTAAGCTTACGTTTTAACCAGAAAAAGAATATTTTGGTACAATTATTTCTACATCACAAATATTTTTGATTGTATTGTATGTGGTTAGTACAAATTGTATTATGCACAATACATTGCTGTTTTTACAGTATAGGTGTAACGATAGTCGTACTTACCACGCAGTGTCCTCGCTACATATTAAATGTATTGTCTTCATTGTAAACTGTCCTGTATCGTTGTATCAATGTCACTTGTAGTAGTAGTGTTAGTGAAGTCAGACATGCAAATACACGAGATCACAGATCTAGCAACACCTCTATATGTAAAACTAGCTGTTGTAGAAGAGAAACGACACTCTATGGTGTGTATTTATCCATCTCACTCTAACAACTGCAATAGTCTAACTCTATGAGGTGGTGAAAGGCCCCAGCCCATTTTGTCGCTCCACGTATACTATCTTCTTATGGTTTATTTAATTCAACCAGCAATTTATTTTTAGTAATGTATAAAATCGCTTTGGTCAATCAAATACCTACCATATTACTTTACAATTAAGGATTACAATAGAGTATCCCATTGTATATAATCATTTTTTTGTATTTATATTTTATGAAATTCGTTGCGTTGGGCGGCAAATCTTAAGTTATCAAAGAATCTTGCTTTTCGATGTGTTTTGCAGTGATCTGTGTGTTTGTATAGTCTGTGGTAACGGTCCGTGTACGCATGACGTTATGCTCCGTATGAGACGCTTTTATTTATAATGTTTATACCTATCGATTATATATGGAAAGTTTATATGCTGTTTTATTTTTAATCCTAAGCCAAGAAAAAAGATTGACCTTTCTACATGCGGGAGACAGGAATTATAATTAAAGGGGCGAAAAGCCAAATAATATTGCTAATATTTGATAATTACAAAACTGCCTACTGCAAGCCTTCTATACTTCAATTATAATGAAAAGGAAGTATTGATATCTGTTTGTATACCCGTAGACATTACCTGAAAATTCAAATACTGTCGTGTAAAAAGTAAAAGTTTATTAAATCTTAAGCTAGCAAGGTACTTATCATCTAAATAACATTATTTTTTTATATGTTCTTCATTATCTTTCTTATGCAGCGGCTTTTTGTCGCTTTTGTCTTTGCTTTTGTTCTTAAATAGAAAGACGTTTGTGATGGTCCGGAGTCGATGGGAGCCGCTCGACACGCTTCCTGAAGCGCCCGGCGAGAAACTGTACGCCTTGAGACGATCACCTGGTAAGCGGAATAAATTTATTAGGAGATATTGCTTATGTTCATATTAGAAACAGGTTAACGAAAAGGGGTTAAAGAGCTTATAGGCTGTATACGGCAATTAGAAGATATTGCTTATGTTCCTATTAGGAATAGATCAACTGCTGAAAAGTATTTAAACTTAGTATTTCTATTGTTCTTCCTTTTTGTT
Source organism: Chrysodeixis includens (assembly GCA_941860345.1). NCBI lineage: Eukaryota > Metazoa > Arthropoda > Insecta > Lepidoptera > Noctuidae > Chrysodeixis > Chrysodeixis includens. Next base: position 11,904,050 of record OW796093.1, on the reverse strand, counting down.
TTAGCGTTTCGAGAAAAAAAAACCATAGCGACTACATTACATTCAGACAAAAAGCAAATTAATTTATTTACGAACCCAGTCCCTCCTTCGGTTCCTCTGGCTCACTTGGCTTTTCCTCTGGAGGTCGAGTGTCGGGAGAGAAGTTCACAGCGTGGCGCTTTGTCCGGATTTCTTTAAGCTCTATATCATTGCAGAACCTGTATTACAAAGTAAAGCAAACAAAGTATTAAACTAGGGCTTTTATTGAAAATTGTAGGATACCGTTGCTTATGGCCGTGGCTAATGGGCTGTCATGTCTTACGCCATTTTCCGGCTACATAAGGTATTTTGAGAAATTCAAAAGTCTATTTTACTTACGTCTGGGCATTTCGTGGCCTGGGTGATCTCATTCCATCCATGGTTTGCTGGGACCCACTTGGGGCAGTTTCAGCGCGTACCGTGCGCACGCTATTATCACGTTTTACTGTAAAGTAACAGAACGTATTTTAATCAGATAGAAATATGTATTTTATTATAAAGCTTAAATTGGGTCACGATACATCATCGCCTAGTCTTTTATATTAGGAAAGTCATTCAACACTTTTATAATCTGATTTGTATCATCGTTGACTATTTGTACCTACCATTCGCACCAACGTTACTTCACAAGGAAGAAACACTATCCTATCGTCATCCTTAAATTACATTAGTATTCACATAATACACTAACACTTACGCTTACACGTGGCGTCTAGTGGATGTGTGTAGATGCGTTTTCTGGCTTCCATCATGGAGTACACGAGGGCTGCGAGAGAGTTCGGCGGCAACACAACATCCCTCCATTGCGATATACGAATTTTGCCGGCACTAGGAGTTGTCTTCATCTTGGACAGAATCCACCAAGTTTCCATGAAACCCTTGCCTTTGACTTTGATTTCGCCTCGACTCTTGCAAATGTATCGCTTGTCTTTTAGGAGCTGTGACAGGAAAATATCAGAATTACATGTTTAATTGAAACTATTAGCTGCTAGTACGAGACTGTATATACTGTATCTTATCAAAGTACTGTAGAAGTAAGTAAAAAAAATAGGAGAAAATTACTTATGTGCAACGTTTTTGCAACGGAAATGCTTGTGAAACAAATAACTATCTCATCTGACTGTTGAATCCGTTACATGGCTGGCAGACAAAAAGGCTGCCTGTCCACAGCAGCGGAGCTAGGCTGCCGCTAGGCCGCTCCGCAGCCTAGCTCCGCATGGAGGACAGGCAGCCTTAAGGCGAGTCCAGACAACATGACTTGAAGTATTCATAGTGCCGTCCACACGTAAAATCCTTGCTGCATAACACAGTGTATTACACGTGACGTCCGTCTGGACCCGGCTCATGCGTAAAATGTATTACCTCTTTAGTGGACTTGGTGATATGTATCATGTCTTTCGCGCCGTTGGTCTCCATGCGCGCCGCCTCGTTGACGGTGTTGCCCCAGATGTCGTATACAGGCTTGCGGGTGCCAATCACTCCACCCACCACAGGACCACAGCTAATGCCTGACAACAGAAAAATTATGCCACGTAATTACCTCATATAAACGCTTAACCTATGTAAGCCAGAGATAAACTCCAAAATTACTTATTAAATGTAAAAACCATGTCTTAAAAGGTCTTTCCACAAGAAATGTCAATTACTTATTGAATAAGTATTAGGACCAGGAGGCACTGCTTAACTTGTACTGAGTGAATGCTCTTTATTCCGTCAGTGCTATCGGCTAGTGACGACATGAGTCCTGAACATAAATTCGTTTTACCTAAGATGTATTTTGAAGGATTTTTTATAACCTTCTCGTAGCTGGTAGATTAAAATAGATATCTGTAAATGCATTTACTTACCTACTCTTAGTTGGAAGTTATATTTCACATCATTTTGGTAGACGGTATCTTTGAGCTGTTCCATTAAAGCGAAGGCAAAATCAACAAGCGCATGTAGATTTTCACTTTCATCGCCTTGCTGAAAGCAAACCAAAACTTAAACTCTTTACCAGAACTACAACTTTGAATTTTGATGGATGTGGAGGAAGGGGAAGGCCAAAGAAAAGATAATTATATGGATTGTATAAGGCACGACATGAATGAAAAAGGAGTAAATGGTAGTGTGACGTCTGATAGGGGAGAATGGAAAAAAGATGATGATGATGATGACAACAGTCTCACTTTAACTCTTACTATTATTAAATAGTTTTTACATTTTTAAACATCATCAACAATATGAGTTATTTTAAGGACCCAAGTAATTACCTTGTGCTCAGGATTGAGCCCAGAAGCAGCCATATACGTTGATCCAATCGTTTTTATCTTTTGGATAGAGGCAAATTTATCTTGCATTAGCTTGTCGAATGCAACTGTAAATTAAAAATATCGAGTATAAGATCTAGCCTAGTCTAAAAACATTCCTAACAACTTACAGATAAAAGACTTTTGGCTAGTGGCCCCCAACGCGAGGTCAAAGTGTAAGGCTCAGGCGTGAGGACAATGTGTTATGAGCCGTTATTGTTAAAAAGAAGTGTCTGCCATCTTGCAATGATTAACGACTTTGAACGAGATAGCTGTCCGCTTTATATTTTGAGGATAAAATGTGTGGACACTTTTTTTAGTGTGAAATTAAATGTCAAGATCTCGGAGTAGAACCTTTCATTTTTATTTAAGGGCGTTCTTTTATATTATCAATTATCTTTTTTATAAACACGAAAAATAGCCAAAGGTGAAAAAAGTGGTAGTTCTGCGATAATTCATGTAGCCAATTAAGTTGCACCTGAAGGCTATTATTACATCTCTTTTAATTCACTAACTTTAAAGGAAGAAACACGAAGAAGTCCTTTTTAAAAGCTTACACGGACACACAGGTTCAACATGCAGAGGCCTTGTTGAGAACTTTATTCTAAAATGTGATGGGGCACCTACTATTATTACTAGCCTGAGATATCGCACTGCAGGGCGAAGGTCTCCCTACTCTTCCACTGGTCTCTCTCAAGAGCCTGAAGACTAGTCATATGTTAATAGGGTACATTACAGATAATGATGTTGAGCACGCGCATGCACTCCACCGCGTTGTCCTCGCAGTAGAACTCGCTAAAGTCTGTGACACTCGCGAACATCACGCAAGCGGTCTTGTAGATTTGGGCGTATAGGTTCTGAAACAGTATTCATATTATGCATAACTGGTTATATACATAAGTAGGCTGATATCAAAATATTATATTTGCTTTGTGTTTAACTTTATTGTATGTATTTTAGAACTGTTTAAAAAAGTGATTTTATTGATTTAGGCTCTAGACAGATGGACTGCATTTAAACTGCAATCTAACCGCAAGTTGCCTACCGGATGCAGTTTAAATTCAGTAGATGGTTCCGTCTGTATATAAACCATCCGTGCAGCTCTATTACAGTCATGTCAACTGCATTCAAACTGCATAAGTGCTGCAATTTGCGGTTGGATTGCAGTTGAAATGCGGTCCGTTTGCCTAAAGCCTTAGCGAACCAAATCTTGGAGATGTTTCGTGAAATGCGATAGAACTTACACCAGGGCTCCAGTCTTTGCTCATATAATAATTGACAACATGATCGGGCATCACGTGTTTCAGTAGGTGCCTGGTGATGACCTGCGTGGCCTCCATGTCGTCCAGGTCCTCCTTCACCTGCAGCTTCCAGAGGAAGTCCATCCGCGATATGAACTCCACGAGCCTGGCGTGGCAAATGACTACCACGAGGAAACCCGCCATTAACACAAGCATCTGTGCCGGTAATAAGCTGCAAGAGTATAATGTAATTATTAGGTTTTCCTTTGTCCTTTCGTTTGTAGGTAGGTACATTTTTCTTGGGCCTGCCAAGAAAAGTGAACCTAATATATGTTGTTTTAGAATTCATGTTTGTGTGTGATCATTCTTCCAAATGTCTATAGCGGTATATGGGCTTTATATCAATTTTTACTCACGTGTCCTTATTCTCGTAGTTCTTGTAGAAGTAAATGAGCAGCGTGCAGTACATGAGCACGTTAGCGGTTGCCAGAATTACTTTTACAAGGTAATACAGCTTGACCACCGACGTCAGAGCTACTAAACACAGCACCCACGTGAACACCACGTATTCTGGGTGAAAACATTCTGCAAAAAGAAAAAGTATAACCATGTAAAAAATGTGTAAGGTTGTGTCCACATGAGGCCAATGTGCCGCGAATGTGTAGCTCGCGAGCCATTTGCGAGCTGCGCGTGTGCATTTTTATTCATGCGCCACTTACCAAAAGCATACCAAAACAATTGCCGTGACTTCGCCAGATGTGAAAGCACCCTAATAGGAAAATAAAATACTTAAGTTATTTATTTACAGTACCGACCAGAGTCTACGGTGTCCGTTGTCGAATTTCCCGTTGTTTTATATACAGTTGCATTATCGCTCGTTTGAGAAGCGGCTAAAGGACAGACGTAAAATTTTGTGGTGCTGAAACAAAATGAATCAATTTGAAAGACTTGACCCTGAAGGGTTTCTTTTGTGGATTTAGCAATCGTGAAAAATAACATAAAAGCAGTCAAGAGTATTCCACAAAAGCAAAGGTTGTATTGACTTGTATTACTTCACTATGGTGAACTAAAATCTAACTTTCTCACCTTGTTATCGACATGATAGTAACGAAGAGGCAAGTGTGTGCTATCCTCAGCGTGCGTGTGGTTTTGTCATTGGCCTTGTACAGGTTCCAGCGAAAACATTTGAAGCTCTCCAACATCGCCAGCACGAAGAACAGGGCCAGTGGCACCGTCATCACCAGCAGAATGATCAGGAGGTTCAAACAACTGAGGATAAAGCAAATAGACTTTATAGAAGTTTGTGAATAGATGTGATTATGGAGGTTATTTAGCTGAATCAGCGTCGGAACGATCACTGGCGCCTTAATCATATGGAATATCATGAAGTATTAGAGAAGAATTGGCTAAAAATCATCATCATCAGCTTATCGCAGTCTATTATTAGACTTAGGCCTCTCCAAGAGCACGCCACTTAAATCTGTTTTCAGCCATACGCATTCAGTTCTTACCAGTCGTCTAAAAATGCGAACTCTTTGCTAAACTTTTTTCGGTAAATTGCAAGTCCAAAAAGACGTCCGAAAGACGGTTTAAAGAACTTACTTGAAATGCATGATACTCTGCACGGCCGCGATGAACACCCACAGACCGAGGCAGCACATGACGTTGGATCGGTAGGTGCCCGCGTCCAGCTCCTTGAACCTGCACTCCAGAGCCACCTTGCGGAACTTCAGCGACCACCCGTGCATTCTCGTGCGCATGTTCTTAACCGACTTCGATTCGATCAAGTAGTTTACTATGTCGTTCTCCTGTAAAGGTTTTGATTAAGGTTGAAGATCAGTGTTAATGGAAAAGGAAGCTTGCTGAACTGCCTTTAATTTTTAACGAAGTAACTTTAATTTAGTAAGATGGATTCTATAGTTGTTGTGGTGGCTAGTTTATCGTTGGTTCTGGGCATTTTTTCATATTGTTTTGCCGACTTACACTGATTTTGTATATTGGTGGCACGTTATACTCCTCTTCTTCTTCGTATTTATAGCATTCACACTCCTGCATCTGAAATTGTAAAGAATATGTCTTGCTTTATTCAAGGTATCATTTGAATAGTGGATAGGGTGTGGAAGGTTTTACATTCAACTCTCCAGTTTCACAGATTATTAAATGGTTTAACAAGACAACAATATGTCGACAAAAAAAAATAAAAAACTATGCAACTATAACGGAATAGTGATATGAAATAAAAGCTAATTCCTGTTGAAAATAAAAACATATCAGCCTTCTAATTACAGGTAAAACATAATAAATAATATTTACATTGCAGTCGGGATTCAGGTTAATTTCACCGATGACGCTGCTGCCGCGACGCAACGGCGGAACTGCGCTTTGGAGTACCGACGGCGACGGGGCCCTGTTTCGCATGACACAATATTAACACGTAGAAATCAAGTCTTAGATACTCATTTTACAATAATGAGGAATTTTCTTTGAATCAAAAAAGAACTAAACATGGATAGAATTATTGCCATCTAGTATTGGGAGCAGTTACTTTGATTTGAATTGCCTAAATCCAAGTTTGGATAAACTCATGGAATTTTTCCCCAGATTGGGGTTAAAAATGCCTAAAATGGCTGGACTAATATAATATTTTGAGATATCGAAGTCAAACAAAACCTAATTTTACTGACTTTTGTTTCAAAAGCCTTGGATTCCTTACTTGGGCTCACACGAGGTCTTGATGAAATACGTGTCGGGGTGGTGTTTCTGGAGGAAGGGATCCCGCGACCCACCATCTGCCGGCTCCACTTCAAATGCATCTTTGAGGTACATTAGCGTAGAAGATGAAATATGCACGCGACTGGAATTGGCCAATAATAGTAATTATTATTACTAGCCTTAAATTTCCCACAGCTGGGCAAAGGCCTCCCCACTCTACTTCAAGTTTTCTCTCTCAAGAGCCGCGAGTGACCAGGTCGGTGAGAACGAGTCCAGATCATCTCGCCATCTCCGTTTGGGTCTGAGTTGTGTTAAGGACCAGTCGGTAGTAATTTAAGTGTAAGGTAAATGAATTAAAATTTTCAAGTCCAAAATTGCAAACTTCCTTCAACAGGCTTTTGCTTTCGTATTCAAAAATAGGAATAAGTATTTGATAACATCAAGATATGCATACGTAGATACAATTAAAAATGTAGCGTTTTACCCGGGTAACCCGCCGCTCTCCATTCGGTTAGCTAGCGTGACATCGAACGACCACAAATCGAATTGCCACTTGAGTAGTCCCAGAACTCCAGACAGCACCTTGCCGCTGTGAATACCAATACGCATATCCAATTGTACCTGAAATTGAACATACAGGAATTTATTAAGCATTTGCAAATAAAAGCTTAGGGTTAAATAAAATCGCAATGACTGACTGACGTTAATTGAAACGTTTTTCTAACGCCAAAAGATCTCATAAGTGCGATCGTGCCGATTCGTGCATCGTCGATTCTTCCACTTGCGGTCGCTCTCCCGCTTTCTTTTACCCATAAGTGCATGATGGTTCTAACTTCTAACAGGCAGAATAGGATAGAAGTAGAGGTAAATGTGATATGTATCAACCATGCAATAATAAGGACCCAATTCTTATGCCAACAGTCTAGGAATTGCCAGATTTTTGCCTAAGTACTCACATTAATGTTCGAAAGCGATGAGATGCTTATCTCTTGTCGCACTTCGGCGATGGCTCGGATCATGTGCAGGCCCATGTTGACGCAGCAGACGGCGTGATCCTCGCGCCGCTCCGGCAGACCGCTCACACAGAAATAGCAGTCGCCAAGCAACTTGATGCGGACACAGTGGTTCTCCTAGAAACAGGTGAGGTACGATATTAAGGATGTAGTCATTTATTTTTTTTTCCACTTTTATTTTTCCGAATTATATTGGATTCTAGTATAATAAGGTTTCTTACCGTTGCCAGTTTATCAAATCGTGCGAACAGAGCATTCAGGAGCCTGACCATGTCCGCAGCACTGCAATTGCTTGACATTTCTAGGTAATACAAGTAAATATTAATTATGTGGCACCATGGAACGAAAATAGAAAACTACATGGACACTGATTATATGTAACAGTGCACAAGACGAGTGCTACCAGAATAAGTTCGTTTAACTGGTCAGAAACGTTGGATATTTTAAGTATAGGGCAGTCTTTCCCAAAGTGGGCGATAACGCCCCCTTGTGGGCGCTGCAGGTCTCAAGGGGGCGGTAAGAGACCCAGAAAGAAAATGGGGGCGTTGTGTACAGGCGGGGGGGAGTAATTTGTTATTTTATTTAGCTAGGAGGCCTCTTAAACAACGACTGCAAGAGCTCTCGACTCACAACAACAACTTGTGAACATCAACTAATATGAATTAAAAGATTGCTTAAACTTGGTTCTATATTTCTCTTCGCGTAGTATATGAACTACGCCGTAGTTCATATATCTGTGCTATTTTATCGAATGTAGAAAAAAATAAAATCATGTCAATCGGTCGCTCCGTTTCGTAATGAAAGTAGACACAAACAAACAAATGAAAAGGCAACAGACACACTTTCGCATTTTAATAGTTATTAGTACTCGTAGATATCTATCATGTTTTAACAAGTTTTTGTTAAATAACCCGAATTGTGCATTCCTGTATCAATCGGCTGGTTCATTGAATACTTGATCGGACTTGTTGAGTACCATTGAGCGTCGAATGAGATATACGAGTTTATGCATGTTTGTTTTATTCCTGTCGGTGCGTGCTGCTTAAGCATTCCTATATAAAAAATGTAATATCTATTTTATTTTCATTTGTGGTTTCGCACGCAATAGATGAGTACGCCTCCTCTACACTACTCGCAAAGTTGAACGTATTTCTCAAAGCAAAACAATGTCGGAAGTAAAAAAGAAGAGACGGCAATACAGTGCGGAATATATCAAATTCGGATTTATAGAAAATCCCACAAACCCATCGTCGCCTTTGTGTCTTCTATGTCTAAAAACATTTTCGAATGAAGCAATGAAGCCTTCAAGGCTGCAAGATCATTTGAATAAAATGCATCCAGATAAGAAAGACAAGAATGTAGCATATTTTCAAGACCTAGAGAAGAAGCATAATACTCAGCCAAGTGTAGCAAAACTATTTTCGGCGGCTGCTAAGCAAGATGACGACGGACTTCGAGCTTCGTACAATATCTCTTTGTTAATTGCTCAAAAAGGCAAACCACATAACATCGGAGAAGAGTTAATTTTGCCAGCAATAAATGAAGTAATAACTACTGTGCTTCATAAACCGGCCGCAGATATTATACGGAAAATTCCTTTGAGTAATAATTCTGTGCAAAGACGAATTGATGAAATGGCTGAAAACATTGAAGAATCATTGTGCGATCACCTGAGGACAAGTCAATTCTCAATTCAGCTCGATGAGTCCACTTTACCAACTAATGAAGCATTGTTGTTGTCTTACGTGAGGTTTATTAAAGATGAGAAAATATGTGAAGAACTATTATTTGCTAGAAATTTAGAGACCGATACAAAAGGTGAAACCATATTCAATACATTGGAAAAGTTTTGCGATGAGAAAGGGATTCCTATGAAAAATATTATTTCAGTTGCTACGGATGGCGCTCCGGCTATGACAGGGTGCCATAAAGGCTTCATAGCGTACTTAAAAAATAAAATTTCAGATGTCCTTGCTGTACATTGCGTTATTCATAGACAACATTTAGTAGCTAGAAACTTGAGTGAAAAACTATTTCAATCACTGCAATATGTCATCAAAGCAGTCAATAAAATCCGCAACAGCTCTTTGAATGATAGATTATTTCATCAGCTTTGTGTTACTAATGACGAGGATTTCAACCGTTTGTTGTTTCATACTGAAGTTCGTTGGCTATCAAGAGGCAATTGTCTGACTCGATTTTACAACCTGTTTGACTCTGTTATAGAGTTCTTGGAATCTAAAGATACAGAATTGAAAGACAAGCTCATGACATCAAAGAATGATATAGCTTACATGACAGACCTGTATAAATTGTTCAACGACATGAATCTCCAACTGCAAGGCGATAAACTAAATTTAATTAAAACAAAAAACGTCGTTGCTGCTTTCGCAGCCAAACTGCTTCTACACAAAAAGAATCTGGGCAGACGTGAGTTTCACAATTTCCCAAATTTGTCAGCATCATGCAGGAACGACGAATTGTTTGCCTACTGCCAACATTTGGAAAACCTCCACATTGATTTCACCGAACGATACCAGGACATATTGAACTTGGAAATACCAGACTGGGTGTTAGATCCGTTTTCAAATGTCAACACAGCAATGTCACCTCAGCTGGAAGAAGAGCTTATAGAATTGACAACAAACGAGGAAATAAAAATCAAGTTCAAAAATGGTTACCAAGAATTTTGGCTACAAAAACCAATCCCGCAATTGTACCCTGGATTGTGGTCAATCGTTCAACGATTCTTGATAGCATTCCCATCGTCATATTTGTGTGAACGTGGATTTAGTGCTGTGACAACACTGCTTACTAAAAAGAGAAATCGTTTGCTTGTTACCGAACGTGGCGACTTGCGACTGTTCTTGAGTAAATTGGAACCTGATATTAACAAACTTCTTAAACAGCATCAGATTCATCCATCACATTAGTTTTTATATAAGGATTGATTATTTTAGTTATATTTTTAATAAAAGATACTCTGTTTTAATACCATAAAATTGCGTTTCAATAATCACTGGCAGGTGGAACCCGTAAGAGTTAACTTGAGACCTAAGCGCCGTTGTATGTTACCTACTGCGCTCAAGTTTTAAGTTGCGGGTTATAGTAAAAGTTTCGTTAAGAATTCTCCGTTACTATACATACATTATATACATATACACCGTGATTTTTAGGTCGTTTTAAAAAAGTCGTCCACACAATGTATCCGTCATAAAATACCTCTAGGCGCGAATATAATTTTTTTATCATTAATTAAAATAATATGCATGAAAAAAATAAATAATACATTGGAAATATGAAACATCCTGTTAAAAATGTTTACGTATCAAACTGTTGAAGATACATGCTACATACTTACTGCGAACATTATGATTGCAATAGTAAGACAGCTGTTTTACGCTAAGGTGAATGACCTGTGATAAGACGCCGCCGCGCCGCCCGCGCGGCCCCTTTGGCACAAGGTTCGGACCGCGCTCACTACAGAGTGTTCGTAAAACTGCCTTGTGTCATAATAATGAATAATATTTTTATTCATTCAAATCTTAAAAAAAACATATTTTTTTATTATAAACGTTTACTAGTCATTGGATACATGAACTGGGCTGCTTTTTTAAAACGACCTAAAAGTCACGGTGTATAGTCACAATAATTAATTTAACTAATTTGGAATTATAGTGGTTTTTAAATAGGTGAAAAAAGGGGGGCGCCAAAAAAAATATTTATTCTCTAAGTGGGCAGTAGACAAAATAAGTTTGGGAACCACTGGTATAGGGCAATAATAAGTTCGTTAAAATGTTGTAAAATCTATCTTTGTCGCATTTTAGTAGTAAAATTTAGTAACAAACAATTGACTTCAAACGATCCACTTGCAGAAGCGTTTGTTGAAACGTTACGTTGAAGCGTTAATAATGAAATTCCTCAACGTTCACACAACGCCATTGTTCCCAAACACAGAGCAAATGCTTAAGAACAAGTGCCAAAACACTAACATTTGTCGTAGGTTGAGATCGAAACCATGACCTCTGGTATCGCAGTCAAGGCCACTAACCACCAGACCAACAGCCCCGGTATTTGGGACTTATTTAGTACGTTACCGGTGAATCCCTTGATATCAGCAAACAGTATGGACACGTCCGGGTGCTGCTGAACATCGATGATTTGATTGAACTCCTTCTTGAAGTTAGTTTCGAACTTAATTTTGAGGAGTCGCATGAGCTTTATGGCCATGAATTTTGGTATCACTAAAACAAAATGGACAACTTTTAGTATTCAAATAATTTGTATGTAAATAAATTGTATGCATAAAGTAAAAAATAAAAAAAATCCTTCGACTTATACGCTACAACAGCAATTTATTTTTCTCCGCGAAAGCTATGTTATAGTTGAGAATTTGGTGATTGTACGATTGTACGTTATAGTAGTGACACGGCTTACTAAACCACTAGTTTCTTGCTTTAAAGAACGTTGGACTTCTTAAACTCACCGCTCTGGAACAAGCTCCACTGCCTGTCACTCTCGCTCTTGGTTTTCTTCAAAGTGATCATGGACCTCACCGTCTCCAGGAACACTTGCCTTTGCCCCCAATCCACCAGAGACTTCGCGTACATGCCAGCCAGGTTCACCGCGGTGTAGAGCAGCACGTTACTCACCGACATACGCACGTCGCAGAGAAATGTCTGGAAAAACAAAAACTTTCAAAAATACCGCATGTTTTCATTTATGATTAGATTTAGATTTTATTTATATTAAGGATCTCCAACAAAGAATACACAAGATACATTGTTTGACAAGAGAAGATGTCTATTGTTTTGAATACAGTAACTATTTTATTCATTACTAGCTGTTGCCCGCGACTTCGCTCGCGCAAATATCAGATTTAGTGGCAAAAGCATAACCCCTCTCTGACGCAGTCGGTTAAAAAGTAGCCTATGTGTTATTCCACGGCGCCAGTTAACTTCATACCAAATTTCATCAAAATTGATTTAGCCGTTTGAGCGTGAAAGAGTAACAAACATCCATACATCCATACTTACAAACTTTCACGTTTATAATATAAATAGGATTTGCTCGTTAAAATTAAATCAAATGTTTATTACAAGTGGCAGGGATCACCTGAAAATCAGTGTAGTGCACATCGCACGGCGTATTCTAAGCTGGTTTAATAGCCACACATTTATCAATTGTTGTTTCGCTTTTAGTATGATTCCATAGAAGACATTAAATTCCTCTTTGGAAAATCCTCGCTCAAGAGCAGGGGCCCAAGTAGAGTAAATAGTTCACTTACATGACAGGATAAGTTAAATTCGTTTTCGATGCCCGGGAGATGTGTCAGTATATGTGCCAGAGAGGATAGGATCCCGATGATGATGCACCAGACCAGAGGGAGTGGCAGCATCGCATAGGGGATGAACACGATGAACAACATGTACCACACTTGGTTCTGCGAGTCGTGGAAACCGATGCTTTGCTTGCATAACGCTGGGAGAAGAGAAGTATGGTAAGAGATAGAAGGGTTAAAATAGGTATTGAAAATTTGTGACTGTTGTGATTTGTTGATCATCTAATTGTTTATACTATGTATATTAAGCCGTTTCATCGTCTCGTTTTTGTTTAATGCTTTCTGCAATCGATCGTACTTTTTTTTGAGGTAGCTGAACGGCTGAGGTTCAGGTTTAGCTCTTCATCAACGTCCTTTCAGAGCTCTGTTCGTTCACGCGCTGATAATGTCCATAGTCCAAATTATCATAGTTCCATCTTAAGATAGCTTCTAGTGTTTTTCTTATAATAACTTTCGTGAGACGGATTCATAATTGTATGCCAACGGTTTAACCAACCGGAGTTCTTAATCATGAACTGACTGATTCGTGAGTCAGGTTATAACGCCTGAGTAAACTGTTAACATGCAAGTATAGACTTCTTGGCTGCTAAAGGTACGTTGAAATAGTATGATCATTACCTTGTGTGATGAGCAGTACCCAAGTCACGGCTGCTGCCCAGTGCAAGTATTTGTTAGCAAAGCCCTGCGACCAGCTCAGCAAACACATCAGTATATTGATGCAAGCGAAGCCGACGGTCCATACAATGCGGTCTATGTTTTGTGGTTCCACTGCTAAATTAAATAGAACTTGTCATGAGGACTGGAATATTGATATTTTGTTTGCTAAGTAGACTTAAGAATAGCTTCAGATCATCTTTTTACTTTATTTCTCGATAAAAAGGTTTTCTAACTTACCATTTTTATGTGTGACTGTGTATATAAATATCAATCCTATCTGGAAAAGAAAATGATTATGTTAATTATAGTGTTTTGGGTAAAACCAGCCAAGTGCGAGTCGGACTCGCTCATGAAGGGTTCTTTAGCAGCAAGTAGCGGTTTAAACTTTATGATGATATATTTTAGTTTTATCATTCTCTTATTTTAGAAGTTACAGGAATGGGAAGGGGGTATACATTTACCACGTTGGAAGTGTCTTTTGCTCAAACTGTTCAGTTTGCCACTTGGCTACAGAACCCTAACAAAAAGAAAAAACGTTAATTTTTACTCACTTTTAGGACCAAGTCTACGATGTTGACTAGTAATAGTGATTTCTGCCGCTGGCGCCGCAAGTATCTTTGGTAAGACGTTTCTATTGCTTTATTCTGGAAAATAATTGGTAAGAAATTTTAATCGATACAATTTTCGTGCCCAAACCATTGGTGTCGGTTTTTTTGTTGTTCTTGTTAAAGGAGCATTGCTCGGTTCAATTGACACTACGCGACATTAAAATAAAATTGACGTCGTTCCCATAAAAGAAGAAGTGTTTTTCAAAATCCCTTCATTTACCCATCCTCATAGATATTTATATTGATAAAGCCATGCGCGGAATGTTTTTAGCAACTAAACAAATGTCGTGGCCTTCGTAGAAACGCAGCTTTACTTTGTTATACTCAAGCAGGTATATTTTAGACAACAAACTTGTTTGTTTTCACCTTAAATGTGTTTCTGAAGCTTGGACAGTATATTCCTCGGAAATACGTTGGCTGCGGCATCTCGTCGACCGATACTGCAAAAAAAAGGATTATTGTACAGCAAAAAGCCTCATTTTCAGATTATTGTATGTAAAACATAATTATTGACTATTCAAATCTGAGGTCGACCCTCCAAAGAGTATAGGTTATTTTTAAATCGTTGATCAAAACTTTCGATAGTTTTGTACTTAATTGGTACTTACTTGGATCTTCTTCCGTTTCTTTAAACATGGTGAGATCTGGTTACACCAGGGTGCTGTCAAACGGAATTAAAACGATTTTTAAATGGTATTTCAATCAACTCCATCTTAGATACCTACTCTTGTGTGTTGCTGTGACTTTATTAATGTGTATTTTATTTTTTTAAGAAATTCTTTAGATTCAAAAATCCTTATGAGTTAATACAGCGGCGGAAAAAATGCGATTATCTTTAAAGTTACAATTGCAGTTTTGTAAAAGGTTTTGTGGCGAAACTTAAATTGCTAATTAGACCTAGACCGCAACCGATATTTATGTTAATTACAAAATTTCCTTATATTTTGTTCATTTCTGTCGCGAGGTATATCCATAATGCGATTCATGCTCTCTGAGTAGTTTGTTTACTACAATGGAATAAGTCATCGACCTACCAGTGTAGTAATAATTGTATTATACGTTTAGTGGAAACTGTTTTTATCCTACATATAAAATTCCCGTGTCACAATGTTAGTTACCGTACTCCTCCGAAACGGTTAGACCGCTTCTCTTGAAATTTTGTACATACATTCAGTTTTTTTTTCGCAAAAGAAGTCGCGGGCAGGTAGAAATTATAGGTAAAAATTTTAAAACTAGCTGCACATTTTTTTGTCAGCATAGTTTTGGAATAAAAGCTCACTTGTAATGCCGGTGAGGGATAGAGATAAATGTTTTCTCAAGAGTCTTAACATTTTAATTAAAAATATTTTTCTTAGTTTATTAATTAATTGTTTACGTGTTACACGTTTACATAGAAATATCATCAGTACATATGCTTAGGTAAAAAAATACGATAAATATGTAGTTTACGAATATGTACCTATCTAAAGTAGATAGTCATATGTACCTATTGCGATTATCCTTTATGTAACTAAATATAATAATAAATGATCCACGGGAAAATTATACAATTTTAATTAAATACAATGTTAACAGTAAATTAGTAGGAATATCACGTTAAGTAAGCCCGTTTAATTTGTATTCTAAAGCCTTTTTCGATTAGGTATATAATAGCATTGTTTTTAATCGACAAAGAGTTTGAGTACGTTATATAGAGAAGAAAACTAAAAATACAAGGAAGAATTAAAAACGTGCTTACCTCTTAAACTATTTACAATCAAAATTATAAACTAAGACGTTCACACACTCATTTCACATCACAAAAATACTTATTTAAAACAGTTTCTGAGTTCGCTCAACAGATGGCGGGTGTATCGCACGTGCATATTGTATGGCTGCCGAGACTACAATGATTAAACATCCTTAATTTAAATACAATAATGTAATATCCCGATGAGTAACTTCAGTGTATAATTGTTTATTTTCGTATTTATTTAACAGTAAATAATTTATCCTCATTTCAGTACTATCCTTATGTAATTCGCCCCGGTGTTTTAAAATACTAACTGAAAACATAGCGGAAAATAGGAGTAATAATGTTTTATCAGAAATAGGAATACAGGAAGAGTTAGTAGTACTAAACTAGTTGCACTAGGCAGACACGCGCTGGAAACAGCTACTTTAGTATAACAATCACACGAGCCGAGTCCACTGAAATGTCCATTAGGAAATGACAATTAATATTTCGTATCCACCTCCGTTGGTTGTAGCTTTCTGTTCAAATATTAATCAACTATCTAACCAGCAAAATATTATTGTCTAACTAGGAGAACAGACGACTTTTAATTGGTATTCCTGTGAAAATCCTCATGGACCGTCGGGAATTGATAGGAGAGGGGGAGGTGTGCCAGACTTGAACTGGTCAAAACCACGGCAGTGGCCTCATCTGTCTTTGGCCGGGGGCACGGGGTTCGCTTACGCATTCATCACGTAACAGACGCAGGTAAGAAAAAAAAGGTGACAAAAATCGCTCGAGCTTATATTTTAAAATGAGTTAAAGGGGAACAAATGTAAAGAGGTTCTATTAATGAGCCAAATTAGGTTAATGAATAAAAACACTTCCATGTCCAAATAAGGATAGACTCCCGAATGTTATTTCGGTGAATTCCCTAAATTAAGTGTCATTTATTTAACTAGATGGCGTTAGTGTACTAGATGAGAGCGTTATCATTACTACTATACATATATTACTACTCAAACTCTCAAAAATATTGAGGTACAAGGATCTTTTGGCACGTGGATGACATTGACATGAGGGCGCTGGTGTGCATATTCGCAACAAGAATCATGTTTTTCATACAATTATTAGTTCTGATTTCGGCCACGTGCCAAAAGATCCTTGTAGCACTATAGTCCAACAAATCTAAGAAGTACCGTTTGACGTTTCATCATTTTCAAACCGAAACAACTTTGTTCATGCGTACAATACTCAGTTTCGACAACCTTTGTCTTAAAACCATGAATTTAGAAAGATTTTATTATTGTATCTAAAAATTTTCAATTTTTAATATCCTAATTTAATTGAAAACTTTCAAGCAAAGCAAAATAACACATATTTACATAGTAAATAATTTCTAATAGTTCTATTTTTGACCTCATTGCAAAGTCACGTAGTTAGGTCACTGCTTATAGTGTTGTGACTCTTCAGATACACTTGTATGCAAAAAAATCGATTACATATATGAAAAATCGAATGTATTACTTTCAAATTATCAATTGACGACACGTTACTGCGCGACCGCATTATGCACTTAATACACAGGTACCCTAAAATAAATTACGACTTCGACAGAGACGTACACTTTGATAATTTCATAGATAATCAACTAGTCATTAATTTAAATGACGATGATGACGAAGACGATGACGATTCTAGTACTAGTAGTGTATAAATAAAATATACTAAACATAACTTTTATTTCATTATGACTATTGATCTCTTAAAATTCGGACATTATAGTAATCGATCTCATAAAAATCGGATATTATAGTAATCCATTTTTTTACTCCCAACCCTATTATCCTATTTGTCATAACTGTCAAACGGTACTTCTTAGATTTGTTGGACTATAAATTGGAATGACAAATGACTTGCGGACAAGCATTGTTATTTACATACATCGGAGCGATTTGATCAGTGTTCGCGATTGTAAAAATCATATTTATCTACAGGTTTAGATTATATAGGACAGGAAATGTTAAAGGGAAATAAACAAGGTAAATTATACTCCATGTTCTGTAACCATAATATCTTTCTAAAAATGTCATCATAAATGGCATTTATAAAGCAGATATTGTTTGTACAGTCTTCAAAAAGTAATTAGACGTGGTTTATGGATATTTTGTTAATTCTACCGTTCGGTTAGTGTTAGATACTGAACACGGACATCCTGTCTTTGCTTCTTGTCAACGGTAATGAAATAAAAACCGTACTTTGTTAATTAGATTCAGCAATTAGCAAGTATACCAGTTCATTTACACGCTTAGGTTTTTTTTCTTTTTGTGAGCGGCGTTTTCCCTGTAGCGGGGAGTATGGTAGGTGTTATTTTTAATGTTCCTGTTTTTGTGTGAAGTTTTTTATTTTTTTTATGTGCCCTCAGTTTGTTTTGAAAGAAACCTGAAAAAATTACCGTTGAAATGCTGAAAATGTATGGTAATTTATGTTAGCAAATGAAAATGTTGACACTTAGTTTAAATTAACCAGTGCACACGTAGTTTCCAGTCTGCACATACTTATTTTAGAGAGAAGAACCATACATAAGTACCGCATAATCCAAAAATTATCCACTGCGAATAAGTGAAATTAATCTTGTAATTATTGTAATGCCTTCTTTTACTGTGCCCTAACAGGATCCATAATTGTACCTAGCTAAGCCTCTTCAAGACTTATTGTAACATATAGAATGAAAATAAATATATGAATATGAAATAACGTAACAGAAATACAGAAGTTTTCTCCACAATGACTCAGAAGCATTACTACTTTACATACTTTAAACAACATACCAGGAGTATGTTAGCATACCTTAGAAACATAAAACAACACAGCTATCAGAAAAAAGCCTACAGTTAGTGACGTTTCGTTATCGGCCGCGGACGGACGCGTTGAAAATCTCCGCGCAGTTCCTACGCTCGCAAAAAACTTTTTCACAGTTCAGTGTCATGGGAAATATTTAAACAGTGGCCATTTTATTATGAGTGCGGTTGTGGAATGTAAAGAAAAAGGTATGTTGGATATTCTAACCTCATTTTGCCTGCTTCCCGTCTTATCTGATTTTTGTTATTGGCAAAATATGTGTTTTCATGTTAGTGTAAGATAAGCAATGCGTTTCGATTGTAGGGTTTTTCGATGAACTTTTCGTTTTGGACGGACTTTCGAGTTTCTATTAAAGGTGTTTCGTATATTGGGAGTCTAAGTAGGTATAAGGTAAGAGGAAACCACTCTCATCTAACATGATAAAAACTTTCTTCTAATGATTTTTGTTCTAATGTATTTTGGTACTATATGTACCACTTTTTACACATCCTACAGAAGTTCCTTACAATAACGATGGTGATAATTTCCATAATTATAGAACTGTTTGTTGGCGCAAATTCTGAATAGCAATAAGACTCTAAAACATATTTTAACTTAAATGTCACTTACCTTTAATTGCTATTTAAATTACTATGGTAATGGTTATTTGTATTTAGAAACTAACACTAACTATATGGTGCAAAAAGAAACAATTGAATATTTATGTTCAGTCGTTTGCTACTTATTATAACTTATACCTATAATTATGATACGTACAGTTTTTCGATAAAGATTTTAAACATTATTTTAAATAAAATTTTAGGATGTGTACCTATGCACTTTTTAAATATCGTAAAGTATAATTTGGGAGCACTATTATTATAGTGCCCTTTTAAATTAATATATTTATTAATTTAATATGAATAACAAATAATTGACTACATGGACAGCGGAGTGATAGGTCACCACGCCAGTTACCACTGTGAACGACGAGTCGTGGGTTCGATGCCCGGCTAGGACAAGGGTTTGTGTGATCCGCATGTGCATATGAATGAAATGTCTAATACACGGATTAAATTCCTTAGTGTGGGAGTCGTTAATTAAAACATAAAAAAAGAATTGAGTATTCGCTCTTCAGACACCTTAGTTCATCTTACAAAAAATTATAATAAGTACAAAGGAACAAAGTGTTATCAGCAGAATGGTCATCTCAAGGTTGCCTCTCCAATAGCTCCACAGCGGCTTATGTCATGTACTTTATCTCGTAATGTCAACAGTTGCCATGGATACACTGTAATCAGATTCACGTGACATTTTGGTAAGAGTTGCGGAAACTAACAAAATTAAATTAAGTATACTTTTCTCTATTGTAGATTAATTATATACGTGAGGAATCTTATTGCCCAAAAAAAAATTATATTAAATCTTTATATATAAAAATCAATTGCAGTTTGTTAGTTTTTAAAAAACTCGAAACGACTAAACGGATTTATCATATCTTGGTTTTGAACTAATTTGAACTATTCGTGGAAGGTTTAAAAGGTGAGAAAATCGAATAATCGCCGAAAAACCCTAAAAACAGCCCTTTTCTTTTCCCTTATAAACGTTTTCTAAATAAAATTTAGAGTCAATTTTAGGTCTTTTATTTATCGATTGGGACAGTACAAAGTCTGCCAGGTCAGCTAGTCCTATATAAAATACTGTTGAAGTACATCCTGAACTGAAATCTCGGATATACGCAAATAAATAAACCCCGATATTTCGGCAGTCATTTATTTTATGTCCAGGAAATCGTACGAACCTAACGTTTTTAGCTGTAAGTCACTGTCGTCTCAAGGGTAGGGAATAAAAACTTTTTTGATTGACCGGAATGTGGGATCCGAACTTCAAATTAAGTTAACGATAACTCGCGCATACTTCGTAAAAGCAAGGAATAATGAAAGCTTTCTCCGTATCTAGAAAGTCGTGGATTCTTTCTAAAGTTTATTCTTGCTATTTGGCTTGGCTCGAACTTTTCAATTTTGTGCAATCTGACTCTGGTACGCTTTAAATCAAAGTACTTAAGTTTATGTTCAAACTATATTCGATAGGTAGGTGCCAATTAGTTATTTATTACCTACAAAACCTCATCATTTTAACACAATATTTCGTTATTTCCATACGAAATTTTTTAAAATAAAACATCCTCAAAGCAATGCTACAATCCTAATTCCTTTTCAGAAATCCGAATGTATTCAATTCTGAAGAAGAATACATAGATATATGTAGATTGTAAGGCACTACAAGTTAGTGTGTGTAGTGCAAGCTAGCGACATGGTAACAATATTACTTCCGTACGTAACTAGATCGGATGTAGCCGGCATCCTGCCTCGTCTGGTTACTAAAGGAAAATAAACTCAGTCGTAAACTGTGCTCTACTAACTCCTGTGTTTACTAGAGATTTGTCTATTGAAAACCTCTCGATAATAATAGGTCGGGGAAAAAGTCTTTTCGTATTATATGTATGAACTTGAAATAAAATCTTTCTCTCTCTAATAAAATTAGAATTTGGTATTATGTTCTTTAAAATTTTAACTTTAAATTATACCAAAACCAGCCAGATACAAATACTATAGCCAAAAAGATTTTATTACAAGTTATATAATACATACTATAATAATTTTCCCTGACTAATATATTGTATAAACAATCTTCCTCCTTTTTGAAGTCGGTTAAAACAACTGCACCAAAATTCACTGTATATATTTAAAGAACTAAGCTTACGAAGGATCACACACACAGACATAGGGAGGTGACATTGTGTTATACGATGTAGTGATTACTATGCTATAGTAATAATATTTGACGAAAAAAAACAAAAGCAATGAACATTGTAAAGGTTTGGTGGCGCTGGGTATCGATCCCAGGTCCTCTCGCGTGCTAAGCGAGCGCTCTCCCAGCTGAGCTACGCCTCCGGTGCGATATGAACTGAAATTCTCCTCTGCATTCATCAAGTTACGTCATTCATATGCAGAATAATTAACGTTTTCTAATACCTCCTGATCTGGTTATACTTGTATGTTGCGGTATAATACACGAAATAACTGTTTTGTTGTTATCATATTTTTTTTTCTGTTAAAAAATAGTCTCGTTTGTAAATCCAAGTTAAATTTGCCAGAGATTTGTTTATTGAAAAATCTCTCTTTGGTCTTGTAATCAACAACGATTTTTATTATTTTATTATGATCAAATTAAACGTACAACTTGGTCGTTGACATCAAATCGATGTATCAAATGAAAATACTTCGCAGGTTTGGACTTAAATCATTATGTAACCGATATGACTTTTTCAAAGTTACGCAGATTTAATATTATAGAGCTACAGTGCTTCAAGGATATTTTTGTACGTGGCCGAAATCGGATCTAATGCCGTCATATATGAAAAGTCGTCTTTTGACGGATAGATGAGTTGATTCTTGTTGCGAATAAGCACAACAGCGCCCTCATGTTAATGTCATTCACGTGCCAAAAGATCCTTGTAGCACTATAGTTGACGTTGGTACCGAGATAGCAAACAACCATGCTGGGTGGACTTTCACAATGAAAAATGATCTACATTTACTGAAAAATCTCTGCCAAAAAAGGGAAGTAAACTGATGGGCTTGAAATTTTTCAAGTCATTTAATGACGATTTTATTAATTGCTTCTCTCTGGTCCTTTGTTCGCCGTAGAGAACGAACCCTTTATATTTTTCCTGACTTTCTTTCGGATTGTGTCATTCGTGGACGTATGTAGGTAAGGCATTAACTTTGAAAGCCTCTATTTTAATATATAGATAATAATTTTACTTATGTTTATTATGTTATAATAATTTTCGTAATTCGTTGTTACAACTTGCCAGTAGACACATGCTGGCAGACTAGAAACTCCTGAGAGAAGTAGATGGGAGTTTTTCTTGTTATAATGTAAAATTACGTAAATTTCTTTTAAGGGTACATTGGGGTACAGCAGGCGATTACTGTGGAGTAAAACGTACAATCATATAAACATTTAAAAAAGTTATAACCTAAGCAAAGTTAAAAATTGTTCAAATATTCCTGAGATTGTTTATCCCTGTACAACATCACAGATTTTAAACCTTCATTGTAACTAGCTACCTGCTCCAGCTTCGCACGGGTGCATTACTAAGGTATTATTATATATATTATATAAACGTTCCCCTTGAAACATCCTAGGTTTCTCTGACGTATTTAAAGATGAACGTATTTAAAGATGATGAAGAAGATGTATTTAAAGAACTTAACTTACGTAGGAGCACACAGCCAGACATAGGGAGGCGACATTGTGTGATACGATGTAGTGATTAGCATTGTAATAATATTTGATTAAAAAAAACAAAAGCAATGAACATTGTAAAGGTTTGGTGGCGCTGGGTATCGATCCCAGGTCCTCTCGCGTGCTAAGCGAGCGCTCTCCCAACTGAGCTACGCCTCCGGTACGATATGAACTGAAATTCCTCTCTGCATTCATCAAGTTACGTCATACATTTGCAGAATAATTGACGTTTTCTAATACCTCTTGATCTGGTTATACTTGTATCTTGCGGGACAATACTCAAAATAACTGTTTTGCTTTGATCATAAAATTTCTTACTGCTAAAAAATAGTCTCGTTTGTAAATACGGCTATCATTTAAAGAGTAACGTTTTGATGTGCTTCGAATCCACAGTCGTATTAATTGATCTGTATGTTATATTAATACTATAAAGGCAAAAGAATGTAGGAATGTTTGAGACATCTTCACTTTCAAACGGTAGACAAATTTTAATGATATTTGGTATAGAGTTAGATGTAGCTAACATCTTAGGTTAACCGAAATTATCACTCCGAATTAGGATTCTTTTACTCGACTATGTTAAAAGCTAATTTACAGATATACCCGACATCCACGTGAACAAAGTCGCGGTATAAAACTAATTATATCTATATAAAACACACAAAAAATAATTGATAATTTATAAATATGTTATTTTATAGTAATGTAAGTTTAGTTTAAAATGTAGATATTTTTGTTTAGTATAGTTTCTGTTTAAAAATAACAATAATTTAATTAACTACTATTTCAGTCTTAATTTCTACTAAACTTTTGCGTGCCCGTCCATATTGATATTAACTTGATTTTTACCATCTCTATAATTTATGTATATTGAAAAGCGGTAAATAATTGAGTATCGGGTATAAAAATCGCTCGTTACGGTAAACTTTTACTTTGAAATCGAAGCGGATTGGCAGTACAGTCACAGGCTTTTTAAATGCTGCTAATGTGTCACTTATGTAGCCTTTATCTTTGCGTGTAATGTGTGTATTTTATGCGCGATACTAAAATGTTAATGACGCAGAAACATTAGTTCAGGTAGATTTACTACACGAGCTTAAATTACACACAGCTGTTAATCACAACATCAAATATAAAGACGAGTACTTTCTACAACTGTGTTTCACTACATAGTATAAAAGAATGTCGCTTCCCGCTGTCTGTCTGTCCCTTTGTATGCTTAGATCTTTAAAACTACTCAAAGGATTTTGATGCGATTTTTTTTAATAGATAGAATGATTCAAGAAGAAGATCTATACACATATAATACATCAGTATTGCATCCGTGCAAAGCTGGAGCACGTCGCTAGTATCTAACTTACATAAGTATGGACAATTGACAACCACTTTCTACAACTGTGTGTTTATGATATAAACGTCAGTGTGTTAAATACAAACATCAATATATAATGACATTCTATACCTAAACATAATATATTGCAGTAACTTTTTAGATTTACCTTTCCTGTAAACTTATTACCAGCAGTTTAGTACGAACTACACCTTTTTCTGTTGTTTAAACACATCAAAACGTATTCAGTATTTTAGTACATAATCGAAGTATGTGTGAACTTGGTTTTTGTGTTAACAGAGCTTTCAGAGAAGTACATTATCGTGTCCTGATAACGTGATAGATAATAATTTATATGCGCAGTTACACACATCACGACGATTATCGGACCTTCCGTACAGATTGGAAAACCGAAAACGTGTATGTTTTGAATACCTGTCGACAATAACATCCTATTATCATGTAGAGTGTTCTTTACCTAACAGAATTAGAAGTTAAAAAGGAGAAGGAACGATCGCCATCCTTTAGAATAAATTATGTCGCTTCTGTAGATAAAATATCCATATCAGATATTACATTTGACAGAGCTTAAAACAAGAATTCTTTGCCTTTTTAGATATCTGCCGCGAGTGAACCTTTCTAGCTCTCTGCCGCATACGAATAATCTATGTAAACATTCGTCAATTTTGTGTATTGGACGAAGAAATAAATAATCAGAACGGCGAAACTATCTCTTGAAAACTGAAGTCTTGTATGCTGTGTCTTTAAAAACTTTACCGCGCAAACATTACACGTAAAAATGTGTCCTGTAAGACCCCGTGATACTTCTTTAAATCTGTTCAGACACTACACAAAATACCCGAGAGCAAAGTCCAACACAGTCCAGAGATAACGGAACCGCGAATCCCGGTCTATTTTCCTCAAATAAATGCAATCAGGGTTTATTACACGGAAAATATATGTTTAGATTAGCTAATATATCTTCAATAGCCGTTTATATTTAAGGACAAGGCTAGTCATGGAGGAAGGAAAACTGTCGACGTTTGTATTTGTCAATACATCCCGTATAGAGTAAAGATGACGAAGACGGGATTGCACTCGGTTTACGACGAATAGAATGAACTAGAGCCTTAGTGCTATGTATATTTATGAACTAACAGAGTTATTGAAATATAACTATGATTCTGTTGTTTCTTTTTGCTGTCATTTACTAGAATGTAGGCAAGTTAGTTTTCATTGAAAAATGGTGATCAATCGTTTGTACTTTTATATTCGAAAATGAAATATCTTAAACGTTTTTTTTTTTCGTTTAGCAAAGCCTTTTATACATATTCTTTTTTGTTTCTGTGCATGAAAGTAAACTACTTTCCACAAGAAAACAACAATATATACCTAAAAATCCTATTAAAATTAACCAGCTGATTATTATCAGCTGGTTAATTTTAATAGGATTTTATAAGGATAATTTGGCTCAAAGTTCGAAGTACAACCACAAAATGAACAAGACAGTTCCCAACATAATAAATACCACTTCGATCAAAAAGTACCATCAATACACTAGATACGAAACTCAACGACACGAGAAATCTATAGATATTAGATTAGTTCCCAATATGTTTCCAGCAATGCGAAGAAATAAAGTAGAGTTCTCGCTCGGGTGGCGGAATGCCATCGGATCCTCGATTGGACATTGTTTAATTAAACCAATAAAGGAATACACGTATCGCACGGACGATTGTACTTTTGTTTTGTCGAACGCTCATCTGAAGTTCTGTAGGTATATCTACTAGATATCGAGTATGTCATTTTATTTGTGTGTTGGTGGTTTGGATTTGACAATTTTTGATGAAATTTCACAAGGGAGATAACGATGCAATTTATATAATACATGAATTAGTACAGTTTCAGGTTACGAGCAAAAAAATCGATGAACAATGATTACAAAAAGTTTTTAACAACGGTAACAAAAATAAAAATAAAATCATATAATTTTTATTTTTGTAACCACTCTCGTTCAAAGGCTAAAGATTTGAATACTTATTACCTCGAAGGTTTCACACACATTCAAAGCACCTACACATGTATAAACAGGCTTGAAAAAGCCTTAATAAAAACACAAAATCAGTCTTACAGTCGACATAGGACATGTAGGTACCGATAATGCAGCACGTCGACTTCACAAACAGTGGTCAGTGGTGCGATGACAAAACGCGGTGACTATCCAAGCATATTTATAGGATCCGAAAGAACTCGGGCGACATTGCAAATCTAAGCAAATTTATAATAAATAAAATACGCTATAGACAGCAGATTATTCTTCTCAGAGCTACATTCATAAAACATGATCGGTCCATATTTCGGGGTAAATCGCGCGCTGTCGCAGTAACTGCCGTTACAAAGGGTTATGCCTCCAACATTTACATAGGAATAGCCTCTTTTGATTGCTGCCTTGCTTCTGTTACAAGGACGATTACTGTTTTATTAATCAACTGGATTTATATTGTTCGCTGTTGGATGAATTATGGATTGAATTATTGTTGCTGGAATGGAAAACTGGAATAATGATGAGGATTGTAGAAGCGGATATTAAAGGACTAATGATTGAAAATCAAGCTGTTGTTTTACCAAAATACGGGTCATTTAACGTTTCATTACTTGGCAAAAGTCTGCTTTCATATAGAGAACGAACGATAATTGAGTATCACGTTTTTAAAACGAATCTGCACCAGTAGATGTTTTTAACCTTTAAAACCGACGGAGCAGCGTAATGGCTATCAATAAATACATTTTCTTGAAGGTTCTAGACTTCAATACATTTTTGTGAATAATGTGAGAAATATTGTAAATAAAATAAATTTGAGATAGTAAATAAAGAAAACTAAAGTCCCCAACTCTTCGATTTACTTTTGTTTTCGAGGTGTATTCTCCTCAGCAGTATATTCCTTTTATCGGAGCCCTTTCTTAGTTTTAGGATTTATTTGATTTATAAATCGAATAAAACAAATGACTTTTTCTATTGCAGACAAAAACTTTTAGATAAAGTGCCTGATTTAAATCAGCCGGCGTGTCCAAAAAGGTTTTAGTGTAGTCTTTACTGTCTTTTGTTTACTGTTGGATAGCAAAACTTTATTTACGCCAATTTTATTAACGCTATTCACAGTAAGTTTTTTGTTAAAACAAATTGATTTTAATTAAAAGAAAGAAAACAACATATTTCATCAGCCTACAAGCGACTTAAAAAAACTGTACCAAAAGCTTAATTTTAACTTAATTTTCTGGGCTGCTAAATGCTATTTAAAATAATATTTCGATGAATTTATTCGACCAACAAGCCCTACAATAAAAACACCAACACGAATACGTTTTTTCTTCATTTTGTAGTACGAACAACACTATCAAGTGCCGCCATTACTTTCCTGATTAAGAGCGACGACGAATGCATTGATGCTTGTTAAACAGGACTCCACAACCAACCACCATGGAACCTTCCAACTTAAGTTAAACGCCTCCCCTGCAGGTCTATATAAACTGGTGATTTGTCCCTTAACTGTCCAGTCAATTGTGAGCTCTATTTGTTATCCTAGTTGATATAAATGTGGGTGCACTTAAAGTGGATGTTGCGCTGTGGTCGGCCATTAAGGTAGCCATTTTGTCTGTAATTACTTGGGGTGCATTCCTGTGGGAATCGGATAATTTATTAATGCATTGCTTGAGGAGGTTCCGGGTGACTTGATAGTGCCTTCATCGTTTGTTTAAGGAACTTTAATGGAAGGGCATTGTGGTAACCCTTTACAGTTTGATTGAGTATTTTTTGTGGTTAAGTAAATGATATCGTATTTGGTGAAGTAAATTGTTTTAGTTAGATTTTTTTCAATGTCATTTTCGAAACTTTGTTTTTCCTTTTTCCGCATTGCGTGGTTTTCGTATACATATAGGAAGGTATCTTGGGCTATAATATAACGCCACGTAACAATACAAGCCAGACTTATTTTGTTACGTACGTAATACCAGCCTTCATAAATAATGTCCTATTAGGGCTATTAGTCAGTTCAGTCCAAAACACGGCCGTACAATATCCCACACGTGTTTGGCAAAAAGGGTTATGAAAATGAACCCTATGATTTTTGAAATAGAGACTCTTTCAAAGTGCTGTCACAGATGTGTTCTTGACTGTATATGTACGTAGGTGTATGTAAAGCTGTGTGTGGGACAGTACTACAGAATTTGCATATAAATTTGATCCCATTAAGCCAGCCTGTTTAACTGACTTTGGACTCCAGTAGGTATCGATCATGAAGCTTTAGTAATGTTTGTTCTCTGTCAATTTCCTGCACTATTTTATAGAGCTAAATTTTGATCACGGTTGAAGAAAAAATGAAAGGATATTGTCTGTCTGGGTATGGACTTGCGGTGAGAAGGGATAAGAGTCATGTGACTAAGAGAGTGATGAGAATGAATGTCGATGAATGGAGAGAAATCGGAAGGCCAAAGAAAAGATGGATGGATTGTATATGGAACGATATGAATGAAAAAGGAGTAAATTATAGTTTGACGTCTGATAGGGGAGAACGGAAGAAAAAAACGTGTTGCGCCGACCCCTAGTAAAATGGGATAAGGGCAGGAAGATGATGATGATGGTTGAGAGTAAAATACGAGTCCATTTAACGAGACAATTTCCCTCTTTCTTCTCTGTCAATATTAGAGAAAATAAACTGAAAATACTTAGTTACGATCTAGGCAGTAGGTGGTACAAATAAACACTCAAGTCGACGTATAGAATTCATTTAATGAAATCATCTATCATTCGGTATTAAACGATAGACACGCTTCACGAGACACCTCAATTACGGCACCAGTGCCTGTATTATACGTTTCTAAAGTAAATCTAGTGTCATTGTGTAAGAGAGATGGCGCTCTACAATTGGATAGTGTCATCTCGCTTTTGCAAGACAACAGTTATGTTTAAAGGTTCGTAGAAAGCACGCAGTACTAGTTGACCTTTTAAGTGATTAGTACTTGTTATTTGTGACCTAAGTTCTGAACCAATATTGTGTTAGTGTTAGGCAGTTTATAAAAAGGGGTTCAGCATCAAGAGAAGGTAAAACCTTACATTTATTTGTCTTAAAACTAAGGAAATTTTATTTTCGTCTCGAATGATTATGACAATTTGAGTAATCATCTTGCTTTGTCAGTTCAATTACTTCTGCGGTGTACTGCCTTTCGGCAGTACTTCTGAATGGGTACTGCACTGTATGTGCTTGTATTGGTGCATTGAGGATTTTCAGAAACCGTAGCTGAATTTTTTTATGTTGAAGATTGAAATGTGAATACATTTCAATCTTCAACAACATTGAAGCGACTTTTAACTTTCATTGAAAGTCGCTTCAATCAATACACTCATATTCAAAGTCTCGAAAGACTCAATGAAAGCGTAACCGCATACGGTAACATAACAAGCAGTAACACATGCTATGAGGTATTATCGTCAAGTCTTCACAATGGACAATCGTCGATAATATTGCCATAATACAACGCTGGTTATGCTTTCCTATACTGTTTCCATATCATGCCTGTAGTTCTACACGCTTACTTTATATTCTTAGGACTGTTGTCGTTGTGAAAGTAAGACACTGTACTACAGACTACGCGTTGTGAATCTAGCTGTCTCGCTCCTACCATGACAGCATTCCTGAATTATTTGTCAAGTTTATGGGTACTGATAAGGTTATTGCAAGCCTGTGAACGTATGTCATCGAGAATATACCAAACAAGGTTTCGGAAATCGGATTAATCCTTGTTATTGCAATGAAAGACAGAAACAAAATATAGACGACTCTAAATTATACTGTTGAGCAGATATAGAGGAACAGGTATTGTACTTTAAAGCTTTTTGCTATTGCACCCTAAAGTGATGTACTTTGATCTTTATTCCGCATAGCTTAGTTAAGAGAAAAGAACGTATCTAAAATTTCAAAATTGACTAAAGATAGTATTTAGCTAGTTCTGCAAAACATCACGCAAATGGTTTGCAGATTAAAATTTTATAAAAGCAACTTCAGTGAGAATATTCTTTTTCTGTGTTCTTTTTTAAACAAAGTACTGCTTAATCACTAAAAGTTTTCGAAGCGAAAGAGGGCAGGCTGCGAGCGCTCGCCAGAAAAACACCTCAGCGATTTAAACAGTCTTTAGCAAATCGCTTCTTACTGAAAAACGTTTCACAATATTACAAAGAGTTTTTATTTTAAATCGGTTTTACTTTTTTATTTTCCTCAGTTACAAGGAAACCGAAACTGTTTATGTTAAATTTAGATTGACTGTGGAATTACTTTACTTCGGTAGTCTCTCATAAATATGGCCAGTTTTATTATACCTGTTTTTTAAAGAATGCATGTTGAAGGATTAAAAGAATGAAGTGACGGGACGATTTTTACTGCACAAATTTCTTTGAAACACTGGCACAATAGTTTATAAATTGAAAAAAAAAGAAAATATTTTATTGGTTTTAAATTAGGAATGAATTTTTAAACAAATAAAGTCGTTCCAAATACAAAAATCGCAATACATTTTTTTTGTCCTCCCAGAAATCCAATTTATCACTAAAATTCACAGCCATATATTCAAGAACGGCATTTAGCACTCAGTTTCTATATTCTACGGCAACAATTTCCCGAGTGTCGTAATCCAGTATTTAAACAGAGTGCAACAATCCAAAGGCATAAAGCATTCAGCAAGGTTGTACGGGTTGTACATTTCAGAAGCAGTGACATGTAACAGTTAACAATGAAGACAAAGCTGTCCGATGCTTATTGGATGCACTTATTGCGTCGCCGGGATTCTCTGCCCGGGCACCCGTACTGTCTCATAGTAGTATATTTCTTATTGAGGACATAAATCGGGATCTTCGTTTATAAAATACTATTTGAGGATGTCTTTTGTGAATTGAGATACCTACGTATTTTTATATTAAAGGTATAGAATATTGAATAGTACAGAAAGTATTGAATATTGCCTGGGGTATATAAAATCCGCGACTTTGCTACTGCATTTTTGACTAGTGTAGCAAAGAGAGATAAACTCCGGTGGTTCCCCAAAAGTCCGGTAACACCAGCATTCTTACGGAGAATTTTATCATAAAAAGGTTAAATGCCTGATCCAGGCTTTCATTTACAAGTTTAAACTGAAGAGGCTTTATCTTGTCTTTATTATTAGATAAACTTTACTTATAGGGAAAGAATGCTCGATGAAACTATTACTTATATAAAGAGAATCTTAATATTCTGCCATTAACATTTTGTTACCCCATATGTCACTATGATCTGAATTTGATTGTAGGGGAATGGTAATGGTTGTCGCAGCTGCCGCACGAGGAAGATATGTCAGGAAACCGACAAAAAGAGGTTGAATCCAAAAATATTAGTTCCGACACACACATATTAAACTGCATGTGGTCGGTGCAGGTTTTATTAAATTGTAATAACTATTGTGAAGTAAATTTTTAATTATGTGTTAACGGTTTACAGGAGAGCCCGACTAACTTCAGACCCCACCGGAGTCCTCCGAATCGACTCGCGAACCTGCCGCGTCAGCTCATGATTAAAGACTCTGGTTGTGTCCGAAGCAAGCTTGCCTATCCCGAAAAAATACACTTGAGTAAACCGTTAACATAATTATAATTATGGTTTTATTAAAGGCTACTTGAAAATTCAGGATTTCTATCAAGTCTAGAGATTTCGTGGCACGGTCTAGTGTGAAGAGAGTAATTAGTGGAATAAATTAACGTATTCCATTCAATTTGCGTACAATCCCGATAGTATCTCATTTGTTTATCCAACAGCTTCAAACAGACTCCAAAACAATTATTTGTGCAATTTGAGTCAGTGTTGACTTGTCTTTGCTGAATAGGCTCGGATGTCTAATGTCACCTTTCTCCTGTACCTATTGTCCCGACTCCGCCTGTTCAAATACGTGGCCGGGTCAATGACATTCGGAGATTGGATTTCGGAGTCGTTGATGAATGTTTGCTTAGGGTTTATATTATGAGGTTTCTAATGGTAATGCATTTGTGATTAAGTCAAAATTATACTCGTAGGTGTTGTTAGTAGGATAGAAATTAAATATGTTGGTGAGGTGATACTTTGTCTTGATTTTAATGACGGGTGTCAGATTACACTCAGATTACGTTACACGATTTTGGTACCCGTTAAACTGATAGTTGGAGTATGTCCATCACGTCTAGTTTTCGAGGTGTACATATTTGAAAAGGTTCATCACAACTTTTTTGAGGTTAAAAACATACGCGTTAATTTCTTAGTTATAAGAAGACTTGTGCAAGAGATTAGGTCTTTGAATAATTCTTGAAAATAGCGTGCTGGTTATTACCAGCACGCTGTTTTCAAGAATTATTCATGGTCCTACTACTGCTTGAAATATCAAGCAGTAGTAGGACCATGTTAGTTGTAATTTTCTATTGTAGTAACAAGAAACTATTTGTGACGTAGTCATGATTTAATGCTGAAACCCTTTTCATATCGCAAAACATAGACCTTTTTGTATACAGCTAAACAATTGTTTTACATCGTAATTTGAATAATACCCTAGATTGTCTGGAAATATTACCATTACAGCAAAGTTTCGTAAACTTGAGGAAAGTTATCACGTTCGTTATATTCACTGCTTCAAAAGGCACAAATGCCGCAAAAACTTTGAATAATCCTTTTCAATCTATCTTCCTTCATACTTCTATTTTGAGATTTATTGGTATGGAAACGCTATATATAATACGTCTATAAAAAGTGTTTTTTTACTTCGTGTCCGATTTCTAAAGCAAAGGGGGTGGCCCCATAGAAAAGTTACAAAGCTACTTTAAATCGTCCTATACTTAAAATGATTTCTTTTTCGATTTCTGGTAACGCCATTTTGCTACGTTAAGTATGATCATGACTTACCGTCATATTCACAAACGAAGTGCAGCTGTAAAAATTGTTGAAAAAATAATAAGTACATCACTTACTTTATTAGTGAATGCGTTTGTTAAATTTGATTTTTCCAAACATTTGGGGCGTTTCTATTACTGGTAATAGTTGAAGAAGAATCATGCATTGTATGAAGCGTCATTAACTTTAAAATTCTAAGTTCTTTTAATCCAGTAATGTATGACCTACCACAATAGGTATCACGTGAGGTACTCCACAATAGCGACTAACCTATTTCAAGCTGATTGGTCAATCCATTTACCGCGATCGATGGAATGTCTTAGTTCCACTCAAGCCAATTTCCTTGGCTGACATAATTTACGACATGTAATTGACACTATAGGAAATACTGACAGAAGTATAGCTTGTCAATATACTGAATACTGGATCTACAGTTTGCTGTCTGCTTCTAGGTTTCTAGACTGTTCCTTAAATTATTATTTTGTTTTATATACCGGTAATGAAGATGTCTCTCCTGACTGATTACGGCCACTGCGGCTAGTATTACTTTGAGACCAACTAGCCTCGTAGGTTATATCATAGTGCACAAGCGTCTGTGCAAACACAGGTACACTCTTTATTCCTTTCTCTCATAACCCGATTGATTGATTTAGATATTTAAATCACAATACCATACACAACTCTTTATTCTGTTTTGTTTTTTCAAAATGTCCCATTCTAGTTTTACCAAATTCCACTGAATACCGTATTTCACAAAGAGCATCTACTTATTTGAATTTCAGAACTTAATTTTTTGTTAAGTAAATTATTCTACTATTAAATGTAAGACGTTACACTCTTAAGAACGCAAAAAGTGGTCAAGGATTACAAATGAAGAAAAAAGTCGTTTGAATTATAAATGTGAACACAAAACCGAGCTAAGGTCTGTCTGGATTATGAAATGTTGATCCTACCTGGATTTTATTCTAGGACTTAGAATTAATTAAACCAGTGCTATAAAAACTAAGTGTTATTTTGTTTGTCTAATCATAATTTTAAGCTTAAGTGAACTTGTAACTTAGAATATGCTGTATATTTTTATCAAATATATGGCCTACTTTGTACCTTTTATGGTCACGAAAAGAAAGAAAAAATAATATTTGAATTTTAGAAGCAGTTTCGACATTGTTAAGTTGGTATGTCTTACATGTGAAGGTGACAACAATTGACCGCGTAAATTGAAGAATTATTACTAGTGTCAATGAAATAATTCGTACAAAGAATCTCAGTGAGGTCATGTAATTTAGGAATGACTCGAATAAATCCTACTCGTGTTAGTATGAGATGGATGAATGTTTGTTACTTTTTCACACCCAAACAGTTGGTCAATTTTGATGAAATTAGTATAGAGTTAACTGGCACTGGCAATTAGTTGAATGAACACAGGCTTACATATAAATAACCTTAGGCTTTTTAAATCGACTACATCAGAGAGAGGTAATGTTTTTGCACCTATAACCTAGACTCTCGCGAGCAAAGTCGCGGGCAACAGCTAGTTATAAATAAAGTCTTAAGTCTTATTTACGTTTGAACCACTTTCTTGTAAGCATGGAGTCTATACGTGTAAGGTTATATGACAGTGTCGTCGATGTAATATCGGTAAGTGGTGCCTTTTATCATATTAAAAATGGCGCTCACTGATCCGCCTTGTCGAAGCCTCTATATTATACCCACTGAAGACTGGTCTATACGGCAATTATCAACTATATTCGGTAAACAAGTGGATATACGAGTATGTGCAGGCAAGGAAAGGTTCTGTATTGAATCGGGATTGAATAAAATATTCTCTTAATTAATAATATCTACTAAATGGTAATAGTACCAGCCTATAAGTATCACACTTCTGGGTATATACCTCTTCCTATATAGGGAAGGTTTGAGCGTTGATCACCACGCTAGCTCATTGCGTATTGGCGATATCAGATATGTTTGGAATACTGGTTTCCTTGCGATGTTTTTTTTCACCGTTTGTCAATAGTGTCTTAAAATAATTAAGAAAATACACACAAATTTGAAAAAGTCATATTGTTACTTGCTTGCGCTGAGGATCGAACCTTCACTTAGTTCACACGAATCCATGCATAAAACCATAAAACTTTAGTTTTTTTCTCAATAGTATTTTGAGTAAATAATTTTAAAGGTTTTCTTAGACTCCTCATATTAAAAAAGAAAAGTTCCCTCCTAACTATTATTTATTAGTTTTGGTATTTATAAAATAAATGCAAGGATCTCAGTTATCTGAATACCCAAACTTTATTATTATTTTTAAAATATCTTTGATACAAAAACATACAAGTTTCAAAATATTTTCACTTTGATCTCTCAACAAAACTTTTCCAATGCATTCCCAAACTTGACTACATAAATTCCATCAAAAACTTTTGATTGTACTGAATTTTAGATCAAGTTTCGTCTCTATGGACTGACGTTAGTCCAATAGATGTCATAAAAATCCGCTCCCTTTCTATCTTCGACAATAACAATTGAAGAAAAAAACAGTTGACTGGACTTTCTCGTTACATTGGAATTTCTTTTTGAAAAGGTTTATTTGCATAGAGTTTTTATTTTCGAGCATTACTTGCAGATTTGCGGGTCGTTGACCCGAGGGCGACGATGTGTGGAACTGTGGACATGATGGATGGTATTGACACCCTAATATGATGAGAGTCATATTTTTTGCGTACAGTGTTCAGTGAAGCGTGCGATGTTTAGATAGCGATGAGATTATCTGTAGTATAGAAATAGTAATTACTTTGGATGTTGTTAGTATGCCTGTGACAAAGTACTTGTACTACTTGTACAAATTTAATTCTAACTTAACTGTTTATTAAGTAAGAATAAAATTCGTCTGCTACAGTGCTACATGTGCTACGAATCCTGCATTCGTAGCACATGTAGCACTGTATTTTTACATGTATTATGTGTACATTTTTATGTAGCATTGGATTTTTATGAAATCGTAACTCTTTCTTTGATCCAACTATACTAATACTTTGTAAAGTAAAACTCTACTCATACTGTGGCTATCAGAAAATTAAATGTAAATAAGAGATGATATACTGAGGTCTAAGTTTATTATTTTTCGGAGTTTTTTTTGGTTTCGTTTCTCTTTTTTGTGACGTGTTTAATAAACTCGTTTATGAAAAGAGCAGTATTTCATATTTTACATATTTTTAATGTATATTTTTAATCTTTTGTCTCAAATTGAGGTTTAAAAGAGAATTACAAAGCTTTTATGTTCTTGAAGTGAAGCTTATCGTTTATGACAACATCGCTTCGAGTTCACGTATTTCAAGTACCTTTTAAGGTTAGTTTAGAGAACTCTCTATTTGGATAGGGGTAAAATAAGTAGTAGTAGTTTTTTTGACAAAGAATACTGTAGAACAAATTTAGAAATTACCGACTGTATGTCAGCTCAGTACACATACTGGAGGCACATCGCTAGAGCTGCACTAACCAAAGAAAATGCATCATCTTCAACCACGACCACTCTCTCAAGAGTGAACGACTAAGGAGGAGGATTTCAGTTACCCTATCACTGGCGACAGCTACATATAGCAAATGCAAAGGTTAATCTAAATACATAAATATGACATCGTAAAAAAACACAAATAAGAGCCATTAAAATGTTACGCAAATACAAATTGCCAATCCCAAACAATGAACAAAAGAACGGCTTTCACACAAATACAATATTTCTCGTACAGCAATCAATCCATTAATGCCGGCACAATGTCATACGCAATCTAAAAGTTATTGTGCGAGAGTAGCCGCTCCGATAAACGATAATGTTTTCATTAAAACTTCGCGGAACACTGTTTTGTTTACCTATTGTTTGTGTCAGCTGCTAGGCATTGAGTGTGTCGATACTAAGGTGCTTTATTAAATACGATACCTAAGTTAAACAATGAATTTCTACAAGTATTTTGCTATATATCAATTTCTGTATTCTTTCATCTAACTGTTTCATTTTGATAAAAAAAGCATCGTGACAGTCATATCGCTACAGGATCATAGGATCTTCAGAAATCAGAACAAATGTATAAAAAACCGTCACTTTTGACAGACAGCTGAGTTGATTCTTGTTACGAATATGCCCCTATGTCGATGTCATCCACGTGCCAAAAAAATTGATCCTTGTAACTGTAGGAGACTTGTAACGAAAGGAACGAAAAAAAGATAGATTTTTTGCAGCAATATCGTTGCCGCATTGGTTTGAAAAGGAGTTCCTCTGTCGCACTGCAACAACGAACGATGTCGTGACACGATGATAGGATGTTGACAGTAACACTTTACAAAATATGACAGTACCGCACTTAATAAGCATGCGTGACCTACCTTCATATTTACTCTCAAGAATCTATTGCATTGCTACCTTTGCCGATCGTACCTATGCTCAAACCGCCCCTGTATACGAAGTGACCCTGTGCCCGGCAGTGAAACGTATGTATGTATAGGCTGGTTTATTTTATTATTATAACGATAGTTTGCCTGGCTGTGTGACACTCATACATGAATACTTTCTAAACTGTGTGCGGCCGATAAGTCTGGGAATCCCTTTAGGAATAAATTGGTGGTTATTGTGAAATAGCGATACAACCACAAGGTCAGCGTGAGTAGGGTTGTGGATAAAACTATTGCGGTTGACATATTTATGACGGGAAAATTGAATACGTTTGCCGTTTGCTCATCCCACCGATGAAGATACTATAGTTTCTGTGGATTAGGATAAAAGTATTTGAATAACATGTTTTTCAATTATGAATGAGTATATTTTGTAGGTAAAGTACCTACAAAATCAGCGTTAGAGAATCCAGCTAGCTTATGTACTAGCTATATACAGACAAATATGTATTTAAATTGTATATACCTTATGTATTTTACATGATACAATTGCGTTTAATTTCGTGCCTTCAACGAGTAGTCTTTTGGGAGCTGTTGGGCTAAATTAACGAAAAGGATTTTGAATTCGCTCCTTAGAAAATTGTCTATATGGCACCTGAGTTAAATAAAAAAAGTTTTCGTGAAATTAGAATATGCTAGATACTGATTCTAGCATATTCTAATTCACGAAAACTTTTATTCATCAGTCATTTTATTTACTAGGCTAGTCCACATACAAATATTTATTACTAATACAAATACAATATCTAATAGGTACTTAATTAAAGTGCAGTCCATTCTCTCCATTCCCGTGACCTAATAATACTCTTTACCCTGTGGCCTGTTTTAAAAACCCGCACCTATTTTCCTCATAACATTTTATTCCACACTATTCCAGTACTTTTATCTGATTCACTATAATTATCATCCACTTATATGGTAACATATTACAATATTAGCGAGTTGAATCATTCAGAGCATGACGCATAGTAAACGCAAATGTATTATACCCAAATTAAACATTATCCTTAAAAATATTAAGGACAAAATCCCACACTTATCTAAGTAACGCACATCCTGGATTTCAATAATAGCCTCCATATTATTTGACGTCAGAAAACATTTATGAATCAATTATTTATCAAATGATGTTTACCCGTAGACATTGTTTGTAGACAAGTAAACAGGAATCATTGAGCAAAGTTTGCATTCCGATGTATTTTAAAAAAAGTGTTAGAGTTTCCTTAAGAAAAAGGGACAGCTCTATCCCTCTGAATAGGTTCGTCTCTCTTTATTATTGAACAAATCTACCTAGAACGTCATATTTAGAAAAGGAACGTCATTATAAAGTTATTTATCCTTGTTTTCATGAGAATGTTCAGATGAATGAAAGAAAAACATGTAGTTACTCATTGCGAGATGATTAAATGTTAAATAATTTACTGTCGTGGCGTTTAGAGAAAAGTCTAGAATGTATAATATAGGTAAAACTAACGGGAAATAACAATGTTTACATTGTTCATTTATTGGAAGCTGGAACAAAGAATTTTTCCTCCTAAAAGTTGTTAGAGATATGATTTAAAAGTATCCGGCTAATATTATAAACGCGAAAGTTTGTTAGTAATAGATGGACGTTTGCTACTCTTTCAAGAGTTTCAAGCTCAAACTGCTAGATCAATTTTAATGAAATTCGGTATGGAACTCCATACCGAATATATAGCCATACCCTTAGCTAGCTAGCTGACATCCTAGATTAACGTCTTTTAAACTGACTGATCAGAAGGGGTTATATTTTTGCATCTATAACCGACATTCTCGTGGGCGAAGTCGCGGGTAATAGCTAGTTGCCATATATTGGGAAGTGGTAGTAAACACTGAAGTACTTTTTATACCACAGGGGCTAGCTAGAAGGTTAGTGACAGTTTTACATGGGTTTCCCATCTAAGGGAACCTTGGTTTGACTCAAGGGACCCTTTCCTATGTCAATGATACCTGATGTTTGTATGTTTGCACTTTATTTATATGGATGTTGACCAGGTATAAGTGTAAATTATAATCTATTAAGATTATTAAGCAATTAAAAAGAAGCAATGGCTTAAATATTCGTCTAAATAATAATAAAGTGATAAAAAGAGCTTTGAAGTTCGGAATTATGTGATGTAACTCATCATCATATCATACCCCTGCCCTTATCCCAATCATTTATTTGGGGTCGGCGCAACACGTCCTCTAGACGTGTTGCTTAAAGTTTTGGCTATGGTTTTATAGTCGGCCGCTTGCCTGACACTAACCCTCTTTGGGAATGCGATTGTTGGTTGTTTACCCGCCACCATTCGGGTGACCCAAGGTGCTTGGTACAGTGCACTGGGTCTTAAGGTCCATTAGTCGCCTTTTACGACACCCAGTGGAGGATATGGGGTGGTGCTATTCTTTATATCCGGACACCACACGGAAAATTATGTGACGTAACTGCGTGGCATAAATTGTAGCAAAGAGTAACTTCACGCAAATTAACCTATCACTTTACTTACTTAACTGTAGCTTTTTTTGTGTAAGGGACAAAAGAAACGCTACTTATCTAATAATATTCATGAATCTACATGACGAACAATAACAGAAATTTCTTCTACCTCATTTAATATAATTAAGTGTGCTTTAAGAATGATATAAGTATACCTTAAGTTTATACATTTTCGGTGTAGAAAATCGATATCAATAAAGTAATGTTACCTGTACTCCGCGGTCCCACCTCAAAAACAAACGAGCGTCGAGTTCCCCGCACTGATCAAGGTTAAACCATGTACTCTGGGTTTTATGTAGCGTCAGCAAAAGAAAATCATGACAAAATTGTCATAAAATTCTTCGAAAAATGTCTGAAAACGTCTTAAACACTGATGTTAATTTAATTTTCAGTAGTTTTCCGATGTTTAAGTAAATTTTCTTTCACAATCTCTATGCTAAGTTGATTGTAAATGATAGTATTCAGTAGTCTTGTAAGTTGGATAATGTTGTCGACCTTTCTTGCTGACGGTACTTTAACAGGTCCCAATCAATAAGTCCTTGTGTACATTGACAGATTACAAACACTTGTTCGCTAGTGTAGCGCCCATTACGTGTATAGGGTTTGTTAGACGCGACGAAACATGATGAAAATGATTTTTTTAGAGTGGTTGCAGTTTTCAGTGTCGTATTGTTAAAGCAGTGGACGTATATTGGCTTAGATAATATTAATGATTTATAAAAAGAATTCTTTATTTTCGACAATTTTCGTTTATGTTCGATGCCTAAAAGAATGGGTTTCATTTTGTTATAGAAGATTCTTTTTAGTTTGGCTTATGTGCTTACCGGCTTGTTTCAAGATAACTGTTACCTACCGCTATTTTAATACCAAAATACAATATACCTAACAGGTAGCTTGCATTTTACAGCTTTTATTCGTATTTTCAGAAATGACTCAAAAACATACTATTTTACAAAATTAAACTTAATAGAACGTTAGTCTTAAATGTACGTTATTTTTATACATTTCGTTTTGTATTATTTGTTTTATTAAAATTCACTATTAATACTAGAGCATTATACACTGTTCACCGCGATTCAGTATCAGTTATAGAACCA
This sequence comes from Chrysodeixis includens, assembly GCA_941860345.1. Lineage (NCBI taxonomy): Eukaryota > Metazoa > Arthropoda > Insecta > Lepidoptera > Noctuidae > Chrysodeixis > Chrysodeixis includens. The sequence goes on along the minus strand of OW796093.1, from coordinate 11,863,000 downwards.
AGTGCAATAATTTAGCAATAGATCATCCACGCCAAGTGTCGCGGACAGCTCGGTTGATTCTCCTCTAGTTTGTGTGCGGACATAAATCTCTGATAAACAAACACACGGGCACTGGGACCTTTTGAGGCACTCGTTAGTTCTGTTGGTCAGGAGTGAAATATTGCTGGTTCTCTAATTAGAAAAAAACGTATAAAACTTACTTAAACGGTATTTTAGGCAGGAAAGAGTGTAATAGTATGTTAACGATTAACTCCCGCGTATTTTTATCGGGGTAATTCGACTAGTTTTAAATCCAAGCGGAGTCACTTGTCGGGATATCCCGATAAATATGCGTGAGTTTACCGTTAACATACAAATATGAATTAATCACACGAAAGTATTGTACCTAACAGGTAAAATAATGTTTGATTCATTAACTTCATTTTTGGTATAGGTTTTATTTAAGTTTTAGTTTTTTATATTTGTGTAAGTAACTTTTTTTTTTTTAATATGTGCTTATTAGGGTTAAAACAGAGCTTAGTCATATTTTATAACAAAAAATGCATTTTCCTTGTAAGTTTTGATAACAAATCCGTGTAGTTCGTTAGGTTTTTGTGAGAATTTACTGTTCATGGACAAGGTTGAACTTTTCTACGCACAAAAGCAGAAGAATATATCAATTGAGTACAGTTCAAATCGGTAAAGCGTCCTTAAGTTATTCCCCACAATCTTTTTCCTTTTTAAGACTACAATTCTTGTAATTTCCCTCTTAAAATGTTACTTTGGTGGGCAAGTAGGAGGCATTTGCTTTTTGCACTCTATAAGTCTTCATTGCCCCACTTCACTTGTCTCTCTCACGAGAAACACACACAGTTCTAGGTTTAAACTGACTAAACTTTCAAGAACATTCCTCCTATACTCGTATATTATACAGCTCATCTCCTAATCCGTTGCCTCGTACGTCACGCGGCTCGCACACGATGACGTCACGCCGGTAATCCGCGTGAACAGGTATTACCAGTTATCTTCAGTGCACGATGATTATTACACTAATGATGACGTATGACGCCTGGTACATTCGTAAAAAACGTATAGGTATGTAGGAAAGAGTGTAGATAAAGGAGTATTTATAGTAGGTCTATACGTAAGTTGCGGCGGTAGATGGGATTGGATTGATAACAGCTAACATGCTAAATTCCCGCGATTTCATTGCAAATGATTTTATAACTACAAAAACATTACCCCCCCTCTGGCCCAGTCGGTTAAAAAGTAGCCCAGGCGTCAGCTAATTCCATACAATTTTTTCCAAAATTAAACCGTTTGAGCTTCAAAGAGTAAAAAACATTCAACCATCCATTCAAATATTAGTAGGATGTCTAAATTCTTGATTTATTTTTACGAGCCAGTACTTGACGTATAGTAGACTTATTCATTCTTAGTGACGTGAGGTCTGAGGTTCTTTGATCAAATCCTTTTGTGTCGAAAATAAAGAAAACTTTTGCTTAGCGTATCTTGCCTTTACACAAGAGGTAAGAAGTAGTGATAGAAATCGTTCAAATTGTATAAAAGTATTTTTTTTCTATACTATAAGTTATATGACTTATTATTGTATAACTAAGTATATTAAGTTGCAGGTAATAACAGAATATTTAAAACCCAAGTAAAGATCTACTTTTAAAACTCTTCATCCTTATTTTTCTATTCCATATCCATATTGTCTTCAACCCAATTACTAAGATGATAAGAATCAATTTTGAGCTACAATTTCTATATATCGTAAAACAGTGTCGCGGGCACTGACCCCTGTGATTTATACTATCTGCTGACAGCGCAATATTGTTGTAAATCTGCGATCGTGCAGTTAACGAGTAATGTTAGAGAAATGTTTGTTTTCAGTGTCAAAGACCCTTCATTCATTTGTTACATAAATTTATGTTATTATGGAGAAAGTTTGTTCAGTTCGGCTAGTGAAAAACATACCTTAATTTTGGAGAGATAAAGCCTAATCTTAAAAAGTTTGCGTCGCTTAAATTATTGCTTTTCATAAACTTTTTACCATGTGTTTTACCATCGAGTATTTTTATTGCACTTCTCACGTTAAGATTTAATGTGCAGTCTGCTACGGAGTCTTCAGAGGGACTAGACAAAAAAGGTTGTTAATTTTGACAAGAAAGGTTGAAAACTTCAGTGGATTTGTCTTATTCGACTATTGCGCCAGTCGTATTCTTGATTCTTGGATCGGCAATAGTTTATTGTGGAAGTTGAATAAGTAACGGCATTCTTAAGAGTAGAGTCTACATTACTCTATACTCTCACTTCTCCCTCTCTCTCTTTCGGCGGTAATAAAGACCCGGCTAATTTAAAATAATAAAGCATTTTATTCCATATCGTCTCGACCTATCTGACCTGCACATGTGCACCTGCTACAATGAACGGATAACCCGCTCTCAAAACAATCATTCCTTTAGCTAACAGTTTGGCGAACTCGCTGTTATTCTGAGATAACTACGGGTGGTGTAAAGGTTAATCGGTTAACGTAGATTGGGAAAGGTTAGTCAAGTTTAATTGAAACAAAGCGTATCGTTTATTCTATTTTTATACGTGCATCATTGATGACCTATAAATTTAAAAACAAAAACTGTAACATAGACTAGTAATAGGTATGTATTTTTACAAATGATAAAGTTTAAATTGTTCTAATGTTTGCAATAAGTCATGCGTTTTTTTCGAAATTAAATGTCATCCAAAAATAAACATGATTAGCGCTTTAAAATATCACTGGTCTGGAGCAAGTTTCTTATTCCAGTTTTAATCAATAAGATAAGATATTTGTTCGCCAGAAATGTGGTACAGAGGTTATTCAAATGGAAGACTGTAATTTTACTACTGCTAGGCAAGTAAATCTTCTCATGTAATGAGAAATGACGCTTGATCATCATGCTGGCTTACTCGCGGGTGTCCTAATAGAGTCCTAGAATAGGTCCTTTAATATTATAATACAACCATTGTAATAAGTACTTGTTCAGTGAAATTGATTAAAAATATATCTTGATATTTTATCCAATTACGATCAAATCGTTGCCGATTTCTATTTAAAAACAAAGACTCATTTGTTTAAATAAATTGCTTCGATGAAAACTCATTCATCTTAGCAATTTGTTTAAAAATAGACCATCGGTAAATTACCTTCCTATCCCGAGAATTGTCCAAAACAGGTAATTATTAAGATTATGAAATAAACCGCAAAAATATGTCGAAACGGAACGAATTGTGTTTATTTCCTCCAACACAACCGCAAGTCCTTCCAGTAAAATTAATTGAAAGAAGGTTCACTTAAAACAACATAAAATATACTTTTATTTGGGTTTTCAAGGGATCAGACATATTTTTTTAAATATTATCCGTTATACACGTTGTCTGACGAATATGTAAGTTAATATTTAAAACAGTATGAAAAAAAAGAACAGAATATCGTTAACATATTTGTGCATGCTGTGGTCTCCTATAGTTGAATTGACCCAGACCGCATACCCCTTTCACTTAACCATATTTTTTATCGGGATAGTCTTTTTTGGAGGCCCGTAAACAAATGATAATTTAGATTTAGAAGTTATAATTACATTTTTAAAGAAACAAGTACTTAAATAGATAAAAAAAAACAAAATTGAAAAGCGATTCTATTATACGAACCGCGCGGATAAGTATATAGAAAATTATTGCTTTTACCGCAATTTATTGTTTTCTCCAGAACTCAATCAAATATGTCACCTATCCCACGAACACCTGTCACTTGTCTATATGATTACTGCACGCATTTGTTTAACCGCGAATCGATCAGATTATGCGGTGACTGCCAAAGGCGCACCTAACCGCTTAATTTGAGAATTAATTGCCATTATTAATTGGATTTAAGATTACTCCCCCTTAAGCAATATATCTAAGCCTAGCGATGGATCGAGTAATAATACTAATCGGTTAATTTTATCGATATCATCGAATTTAATCGATTACTGAAATTGCCTCTTCATCTCTTGGGACTATTACTGATAGGTCATTCCAGTTACTGAGTATATGTGTGTATAATATATTATGTGAACACAGTATGTTATTGAAATAAAAAAGTATACACTAGAACAGTTTTCTTACACAACTACTTCAGTCTTATCATAAGAGATTCTATTTCCATGAATAAAAAAAACGACGGGGTTTCTCTAACATTAAAATAACATGCGCAAAGACACCCAGACTCAAGACAAGCATCTGTGGATCAAACAAATACTTGTCATACGCGGGGATCGTAAGCGCGATCACGACGTATCGCGCACAGTGGGTTTGAAATGGTCACATAATATACCACTTGGTTATCAGTGCAGTCACATTATTTTCTGTTTACGTACCCACAACAGTTAATGACAAAATGGATGGCACATATAGATCGCATTATTCAATAAATTAATCAGCAAAAAATATTTTAATGATATAAATAAATAATAAATAAATATCTTGGGACAATATCCACACACGGCCATCTGATCCCAAGCTAAGCAGAGCTTGTGTTATGGTAATCAGACAGCTGTTAAACATACTTATATATTTCTAAATATATACATATTATAGATAAATCACACCCAGACGCAGAACAAATGATCGTGCTCATCACACAAACATTTGTCCTGGGTGGGAATCGAACCCACGACCTCCGGCTTAGCAGTCAGGGTCACTAACCACTAGACCAACAGGCCCGTCAATATATTAGCCTTCTGAATATAACTGCCTCATAGTGTATCACGACTTAGTTTTAAAATACGTTATTAATGACATACACTGTACCTACATCATTTGCACATTCCGAAGATTATTATACTACCGTTGCCCCGCGGTTTTGCCCATATACCCCGGTCTTGTCACGTAGGGATAAAATATAGTCAACGATACTCGGTGAAAATATAGCTTTCTATTGTTGAAAGAAAGAGTGGTTTAGGCAGAAGGCGTGATAAGCGAACTAGGCCTTCGTTTCGCATTTATTATATTAGGTTACTAGCTGTACCCGCGACTTCGTTCGCGTGGTTGTCAAAACAAAACAACGTTGTTTAGATAAGGGTAGGCTATACATATACAAATACCTTGGCGTGAAAATAGATGACGAACTAAGAATAATATTAAGTAAAAAATGTACTACCTAAGCTTTAAAGTTCCTATTATTATTTTAAGAGTTTTTTTTCATGTCACAGCTATGGGTTAACATTCAAAACTCACTGAGATAAACTGGAAGCTCTTCAAAATAGATTTTTAAAACTACTTGTTATTACTAAAAATACAAAAGCACATGTAAATGAGATTATAGTACCTAAATTATTTGAAATAGAAATAGCTGTTGCCCGCGACTTTGTCTGCGTGGTATTGAAAATTAGGTAAATTGAAGATGTGTAGTGCTGTACAAAAAGTAAAGCTAAATAAAGTTTAATGCAAGCTCCTTAATCCAGTTCTGTTCCTTAACTTTCTACTCATAACCTTTACTCTTACAAACATATTACTTGACTGTTAACACTGCTAGTTTTAAAGGTTAGTCCAACATTCATATGATGAAAGGTCGTATTATATTGTTGCTGTGGCCACTATCTTACACTGATTTGTCAATTTGGATTGAAGGTCTTGAATACGGGCGATGGGGAAGAAGTGTGCCGGATTCTGACTGGCTAAAACCACCTGAGTGAATCTCCGTGTCCTATTGTCTGGAGCCACGGGAACACTTTCGCAAACTATCGTGAACCCTGACGGGAGAGATCTTTTTAACGGGAGCTTCTTAATTGACGTGGAGTCAGTTTTCCCCAGCGCTCATTAAGAGTCGCGCGAAAGCACCGTGCTTGTCGTCTTTGCCTTTATATTATACAGTACAGTAGACTTCCCCTAGCCTACCTGCGTAGGCTATTTATGGTGGTTTGAGGAGGGTAAATTTGGTCTTTCTTCTATTTGTTGCTCGCTGGGCACGGATCGAGTGGTCAGATGAGGCTTCCCGTGTTCTTTCTGCGGTTTTTTGTTGAGCGTCATCACTTCTTTGCAGAATTCGATGATGGCACACCAACTATCCTTGGCTACGGCAAACTAATACCCTCTGGAAACATTAAAAATAATTGTGTATTGAATTATGTTGTGAAGTTTGTTACGCCGTTTCTTCTCCATTTTTAAGTTTAATTAGAAAAACCTTCTTCTTTTGTGTCAATTGTACGTAGTATTTGGTAAATAGTAGATCCTTTGAATTGCAAGTGTGCAGACATTTTCGTCACTATAGGTGGTGTGACATCGTCTGGACGGAGATGACGCACTCTTACTGGATGTTAGAGAGGTCTGTATACCCAAATTTGACAAATTTTGTTTGCAGCGACCTACTTGGATTCTCAGACGGTTGAATGCTTTCCAAACAGGTCACTGCAAAGAATTCCGGGCGGCAGACGTTTATGAGGTAGGACATAAGTGGCAGGTGGTAGATGCTGATCTGCCCAGATCTTGCACCGAGTTCGAGTTGGAGTTTCGTTTGTAGCCAGTGTACATCGGAGAAAGCTCTTTTGGCTCTTAAGCCTAATCGGGTATAAGCTTTGGTATTACATAGGGCATGTCCGTTGTCGTGTGTCTGATTCCTCGATGTCTTTTTCGAGCGCGCATGCGACTTCTCTTCTAACGTCAGGTAGAGCAATGCTAACCAAAGGGAGAACTTATTGAGCAGGGTTGGTTTTAAAGAGCCAGATATTATTCGACACGTTTTGTTGAGCGCTATGCACTGTGGTGCGGCGATCATCGGACGCCGCTCCCAATCTGGTGGATGTATGCGGGTGCAGCAGATTATTCCGGGCACCGATCTTCTATTTCGTTTTCTTTCTACTCCTTGACGGACGAATTTTCAAAAATCCCTTCTTAGTGTTATATCATGGTTATCAATATTTTAAGTTTCTAATTATGGTAGTTTGAGCTGAGCCAACTGAGCCTGAAGAAGGGTAGTGTTATGCCACGTAACAAACCATTTGCGGGAGAATGTGAACGGGGCATACTCGTACGCGAGATTAATGATATTAATAACAGTATATCAACACACTTTTACCAATGCAACTACCCTATACCATCGCAATTGGTGCACAATTGTAGTAGTGTATAAGTACTATCAAATCTTCAAAACCACGCGTAACACACAACAAAATTGCAGTCAACAGCTAGTTAAAAAAATATAGTAAATCATTTACCGTCCAAACCATTGTTTTTGTTTATTTTAAAAAACAATTTTATGTTAAAAAAGCCAGGTACTTCACACAATACTTTTGTACTATCAAAAACGATAGAAGAAAAGTAAATGTTTGTTTAGTAAAATTTATATTCAAAAATTATTGAAAAATAAATTCAAAAAGTGTATGTCGAAATGAAATTTGAACTTGAAGTGAAAAAATACGAAGCTCGCAATTCACCAACCCGGCTATTTTGATTGCTATGTTGTAAGCCAAATAACATGTAAGCCAATACAATTAATGTAAAAACATAAAACCATAGCAACAGTATTTTGGTCGCTATGGTGACTCGTACACAGCTATGGTGACAGTAGAACAGTTACGAAAATTCGTGATTGATCACCCCCTGTATAGGATAGCACAAAAATATATAGTATTTATGTTAGCCCGACCTTCAGCAATAATATAATGGTGTCAAATCTTAACACCGCGATTCAGAAAACGACGAAATTTTCACAACGCCATCTATCGGATTTGTAATTTAGCTGTCAAAATTAGTTCTATTTTTTGTCATAAGATGTCGTTGCAAGTACTACACTGAATTGCGTAACGTAATTATTTTACTTCTTGAATTCACTAAATTAATCATATCTTTTGGTAGAGTTAACCGATTTTGATCAAACAAAGACTAAGTTATACCTCAAGTTGCGTATAATTTTTGTGTATAAACATTGTCTGCATTGAGTTCGTAGATTTTACGTGATGCGCGCACATACAAACAGACAAACAGACAAACAGACAAACAGACAAAAATTTCAAAAATGATGGAAATGGGTTCTGTTAGTTATCTTTTCACACCCTGGCAATTTTTTTTCTCAATTTCTTCAATGTACAAAAATGACTTTTCTACAGATTTATTATATGTATAGATTAGGTTAGTGGATGGAGTCCCAGTTTCTGGAAGGCTGACCAATTGAATCTGCTGACAAATCAACTGATCTTGACTGTGATTGGTGGACCATGAAACTTACAAGCCATGTGACCAATCACAGAGCTTAACATGAGGACTGATGATTAACATTTCTTGTGTTGAGATGCGTTTGAGAAACCAGTATACATACTTATATACTTTTGAATACATACTTACTATAGATAAATTACACCCAGACACAGAACAAACGATCGTGCTCATCACACAAACAATTGTCGTGGATAAGAATCGAACCCATGACCTCTGGTATAGCAGTCAAGACCACTATCCACTAGACCAACTAGGCCAGGCAAATTGTAGGTACTTTCCAGATAGGATATTTTAAAATTGTTTTAAGTTTTACATTAATCCATCGTGTGAGTTTTAATTAAGTGTATTGTGTGTTGTTTGAGAATATAATGGAAGGGATCGGATTATAAAAGGGTTTTTGACACGAATGGTCAGGTTGAGAGATATTAATTAAACTTGTAGCTACAAATACATTCATAATTGAATTTATTAGTTTGGAATATAATTATTGATACGAAGTTTGTACCTATGTTACAATGGATGTTTGTTTGTTACTCATTAATTTATTTGGGACCACAGACAGTTTCAAAATGTGTCTTAATTACAACCCTTATCACCTTAAATTAGTATTATATAATGTCATATATGTATGTGTAACTTACAACGTCATCCACACGTTACATGTTTTTTTTTGAATTTAAAATTAAAAAAATCTCAAAATACTCACCATACATGTGATAGAACTTTGATAGTGTTTTCAGTACAAAATCAGTAACTTTTACAGCTATACTAGCTGCTGCTTGCAACTTAGTTCGCATTTATTTCGCAAAACAAAAAAAAATTGCCGAGGACGAAAAATAGATGTTGGCCTGTTCTGTTCTACTGAATATGCATGTTAAAAATAAAAGCGCTCTACCAGTTTCGGTGAAGTACGGTAACTAACATTGTGACACGAGTATTTTATATATACTAGTATAGATGTGTTTGTATGCAGTTTTTTTAAATATATTTTACGTTTTTCAACCTATAAACTATGTTAACAATTTTCTAGTGTTAGGTCTAAATTTTAATTCAAACGAGAAATCCTTTTAACATTCTATCCATCAACTACGAGTATACCCTTAAATCGGCTCACACAGCTTTGTAACCGACAAAAAGGCGATGCGTAGTAAAGTTTGATCCAAACCGAAATAGCTTGACAAATATTGGCAGGCTTCGAGCCGCGGTAAGTGATATCCGACACTACACAACTCTACCTTTGACGCACCTCCGTAACGCGAACCTTCATTGTGGAGCATCTACTTGTATTAAGCCAGTACCAATGATCGGGTAAGTGGAAACATATAATTAATTGATACACCAGTGTGATTACTTTGCTATTAATTATTATCAGAGCTGTGTAATAGGTAAGTCGTTTAAAATTAGTAGAAGTATTAAGCTCAACAATCATTAAACCTTGCATGTGATGATATTGTCAGATATGCAGGTCATACGTGGCTAGAAATTGCAAAAGACAGGGAGGTTTGGAAGGAGAAAGGGGAGGCCTTTGCTTAGCAGTGGGATCGAAATTAGGTTATGTAAAAATAACTATTAAATCTTGGAAGAATGACAGTCTACATGTGTTAGCGAAAAAAAAAAAACACTTTTAATACATTGATTTCTAACAACCTCGTGACCCCTGGTTTTTCAAACTCTGATCAACACAAAAATTTGTTTATCGTCAGTCAAATCTCATGTTTAGCTCTTATTAGTTGTAAGTTTTATGGTCAATCAATCACAGTCGTGATCAATTGATTTGACAGCAGATTCAATAAAACCTTCCAGAAACCGGGGGTTAGACTTGTAATATACATTTAAACGATTTGATCAGCGTTAGGACAAGAGGAACGCTTTTTTCCCAACAGTTAGCCAATACGCTTTTTCGGTGATCATTTAAAAATCCGGCAAAATCACCCATGCTTATGATGAGAAAAGTCGTTGCGAATATCTGTGGGCCTAATAGTTATACAAGGACAAAATCGGGGCTCGGTTTTGCCGCAAACGTTTAATTTACAAAATATAAAACTTATAAAATCCTCTTTGCGTCGGAAAGTTAAATGTTTTTACTAAAGTTAGTCCAAAACCAGTATCTGTAGGAAATACTGGAGTGTATAGAGAGACAAAGTTTAAGGCTTGTGTTAATTTCCCTTGAGGACTATGTGTTCTCAAAGACTCTGAATTTCTTTGTGTCCTTTCGCACTAACAAGTATCCATAGATTGTACTGTTTAATCAATCAGTAGACTATAAGTGTAGTGAAAAGAATAATTCTGTTTTATTAAAGTGAATTGTGTAATTCTTCATATTTTTTATTTTGTAATAAGGACTGCTTCGATGTGGCGCTGGACAGAAAAACGTGGAAGGATTTGGGGGAAGCCTTTGCTCAGCAGTGGGACACAAGAGCCTAGGAAAAAAAATACTAGCATTGTAATGTAAAAAGCCCGTACTAAAAAACATTGAACATGTTCTCAAGTGTGTACCTATCTAACGCTACTTTGACACCATGAGAGACAACGGTAACATAGAACTGATTTAAGTTTTAGTATTTGGCCATACGTAAAGGAGTTTGATTGGATATTCAACTGAAGAAAGTCAGATAGATTTCCAAACATCGGAAACGTATTTTTATTTTATCAAATTAATACGAAGATTATATCTTCGTATTAATTTGATAAAATAAAATCAAAGATGGTGGAAAAGAAGATGCGGTTAATATCAGCATATTAAACTGAATATGAAAATATCCAGAGTAGGACTGGCAGGACAACAAAGCAACTCTAAACCAGTATTACGTACGGAGTATTTAGTATACGTAAAAATGTATAGGATCACCACATACCTTTTGCTCATCTGTAAAACCTCCACCGAATACGATTGATTAAAAGAATAGCTACGAAAGGCACGTTAAGGCGAAGATAACAAAATATATTTTTTTTAAATACATGCAATTGTTTGTGCAATTCATAGGTATATTTCTTTTTGTAAACGAAGAGCACAGGTGAAATGTATATTTTTGCATAACATTATATTTTTCTGATTTAGTATGAGACAATGCTTCGATGATTGTACATCATTTACACATTTTTGCCAGATATAAAGAGGAGATAGTCAATCCTCATGGCACCTGTAATATTTAAATTCTTGTCTTAGAAATATTGTTTGACTCTACTTCTAGCTTTACCAAATTCACCTAATCGCTTTTGAAATCCAGTCACAAACTCACGTGACACAAAATATTTTCATTATGATATTCGACACGCTACACAACTTCTCCTTAACGAAAAAAATGCAAACAGAAAAAACTACGCAGGAATCCGCAGTGAATACCAAGGAGCGATTTGGGATGGACCTCCTTACATAAGTAATGTGATCCAAGCAGGATCCCGAAGTAAGTCGAACTCATTACTTATTCAGCACCGCAACTCATATTAAAATGTATATTTTCAAGTCATTTTTCTGTCGACTACTCTCTAGATGCAAATTATAGAACTGGGAATAGATCTGATTTTGATTTAGAAGGATTTGATAGAAGACTTTTGGATAAAATATTAATCGTATGGAGCCTATAAAGGTATCGAGGACCAGAATAAAAAAGGAGATGAATCCTAATCAATCAAGAGAGAGAGAAAAATAAAAAAAGTTAAAAGTGAAAATAAAAAAAGGCTAGGTTATTTTAGTTCTATTACTTTTATTATATTGTGGTAATTTCAGTAACGATTTCCAGATGTTTTCAATCCTTAATGCAGGTTAGTCACCTGGTAAATATAACAGCAGTTACTTTGAAAAAATGTGATTCATTATTTAATACTAGGTAGGTAAGTGTGCATTGCATTTTTAAGTATACAATATTAATATTAAACAAATAAAAGTTCTTCCAGTAATCGTATACGGATGAATAATGTCAAAGATAAGTTTAGGAGAGGGGGCTTGTAATGCATTCGCAATGATAATACGAAAAAGTAACGTCACGTGTAACTTTCGTCGGCTGTACTTTGGTCAATTTTTGTTTGCGGGACAAAAAAAATATGTATCGCATATAATTCATTAAACTATATGACGGACGGATAATAAATAAGATTGTCATCCACCATACTGCAACGTTGCCACGAGCTGCCAGTTCTTGTAGTTTTGTAATAATAAAGTAACGTCATATCCATAGACTATAAAGTATACATATAGAGTATAGTGGAGAGACTTTGTCAGCTGCAGAGTTACAACAACAAACAGTCGCCGCGAGCTACATTTACCTATACTTTGTAATAAGTAATGTCATTGTCCTCATTGCAGAAGATATTGTATTTGAAAAATTGTTGAATAAATTTATAATCTTATCTTTCTATTAGGAACTTATATAGATGATTGGAACTTACTTAAATGATATAACGGTTTATCGGTAAAGCCCGACTAGTTTCGGACCCAACCGGAGTCCTTAATGAGACAATGCGGCCGCGGCGTCGCGAATCGAACTTGCGTTATATCATTAAGTATGAATCATTCTCACGAAAGTTACAATACAAATATGATTGGAACTAATCACCATTTTGTAACTGTTGAGGAAGAGGTTCTAAATTTACCTACTGACTTATGTATGTAATTGGTTGAAATTTTACTGCTGTAATATGTTTTTTTGTGGTATTTATTTATGCTTCTTATACAAATAATTACAATGGCGGACTTAATGCCTGAGGCATTCTCTACCAGTCAACCATAGGGTGGTGCAGAGAAATATAGAAGTAGGTGCATAACAGAAAAATAGACCGGTAAAAGAACCCGGAAAGGAAAAATGATAAGAAAAAGGAAAGTGAAAACTAAATATTATATGATATGTTCTATTCCTTTTGTTGTTACCAACTTTCAAAGGAGGTTCTGTATTTTTATCAGATGTTTGTAACGCTGGTTAAGTTCGAGTATTTGTATTAAACAGACGATAGGCATCGATATCAGGCCATAGTAAATAAAAAAAATCTCTTTTTAGAAATTCTCATGGACAAATCAGAATCGCTGTTCAGGTGGTTTGTAAACCAAAGCAACTAAATAACCAAAAGCAATTTCAGTAAGCAAAATTGCCTTTTATATTACTATACTTTCCTCATTTAAATCAAGGACTAATTCAAATTAGAAAATTATAGTAACTTCAACTAAAAAACGTTTTTTTTTTTATAATAACTTTCGTGAGGATGATCATACTTAAACGATATTATTATAACGATTTACTCATGCGTATTTATCGGGATAGCCCGACTAGTTTCGGACCCAACCGGAGTCCTTAATCATGAGCTGACGCGGCGGCGGGGTCGCGAGTCGAACAGATTTTTTTTACATTTGTTAAAGTCTATGATTCCTTAGGTTAACCTAGCCCAAGCTAGTAATAAAAGTAATCAAACTAAGAAGGCTGGCAGTTAAAGAGGCAAACTACAACTTTTATTATTGGGAGAAGGTTTAATAGGGCTTAACGTTGATCCCTACATTGAGGTTTCCTAGTATCGCACGATCTAAATTAGTCGTATATCTTCACGAAACAGAGCAGAATTATTTATTGATGTGATCAGTAGACTCAGTTGTTTGGATATTCTGCTGAAGGGTGCAGGGGTTGAGGCCGATGACCGACAATGAATAGGAAATGTAAATTTAGTTTTTCAATTGATTAATTTAAAACGTTGGATGAGGTTTTAATTCCAATATGTTCGTATTATTCAAAATTAAAAAGTTTTATATTTCAAGTAGGCCCTTTTAGATACTTTTGAACGTTATATTTACTGAATCTAGTTGCGTGGTTTTAAAATGTCATTCTTATGGAGAAGAACCATGAACAAGGAACTCCGTAAATCAAGTAATTTCCCAAAACTCCTAACGTTATTCAACGTTACACATCACTATATATCATTACCTATTATATGTGAAATCATTATTTTTACCGACTCTATCAATAAAGCAAAAAAATACGCCATTCATATTAAAAAAAAGGCTAGCAGTAACGAGCAAAAACTAGATTAAATCTTCACAAACAAATATGTTGTTGAAGACAGAAGCATAACTTAGGAAAGAAGTTGGACAAAAACAAGATTGTGACTTATTATTTATCGCTAAAAGATTAACATTGATCAAATTGTTTACTCCCTTCCACTGTGTCTTGGTACGGGGGCACGTAAGTACTTACTTGATTCAACTGCACCTTGGTACGAGGGGAGAGTCACGAGAAAGAGCAGTTGCAGTAGATTTCTTAAGTGAAATTTCTGAAACTGTTATGGAATATTCCTGATATTATAATTCATAAAATGTGTAATTTGAAAGAAAATTTTACGATTTCATAAATCATTTGACTAGGACTTAAACTTCAATTATTTGGTCGGGTACACATATATGTGCTCGTAAATGTACGTCACTGCTTACTTGTGTTAACTATGTCTTGGTACGGGGATGTGTAACTGTTTATTTGCTTCAGTTATCGTGGTACGGGGGCTTGTAATTTATTTGTGTACGTGTAATTTGCATTAAAAGCTTCACTGTTATTAGTATTTGATATAAATAACTAGTTGTTTTTGGTCCTTTGAAAAGGGACGTCCGAATTTTATAAGCTTGTTAGGAAGGATCCATCGAAGGATGTGTTCAAACAGCATGTTTGAACAATACAGGATAGTTTCAAATTAAAATTATGATTGTATTAAGTTCGAAAACTGGTAAAGGTTTTCGTTCAGTCTCAAAATTGTTTCCAAAACTATGTTTAGACATTTCCATAACTATACGAACCATAGCCATATTAAGAGGAACCGAAAATCAAGTGAAAAATTTGACTGTGTGGTGTGTACTTCTTCGCTTCAAACAAAAGTTAACACCAATTGACTGAGTACTTGCTCTAAGCAAAGGCAACTGAAAGCTGTAAGTTAATTTTGACCGTAGTTCCTGTACAAAACAAATTGAAAGTGCAATATAAGTTAAACTAGGCGAATTCAGGTCACACGAGGCGTCCACAAACAGGCGAGCAATCACAGCTTGTTACTGAGGGTTTGCCAACCTAGGCATCTACTATGAGCACTGGAAACAATACTGTTGTGTGTGTAAGCAAGAAAGCGCTCTATATAGAGTAGAGTGGCGTCTCGTTTCCACAACCGCTACAGTTTTAGTTTTATAGGTTGTAATATGTAATGGATGGTAGACGGTACGCACACGGACCACTCCTAAAACATGTTTTGGTTTTCGTCAGAAGCCTTTGATTGGAACCTATTGGAACCTTTAATTAGAGGTGAAGGGAAAAGGGGAAGGGATGTTGTTAACACGGTGCAGGCAGCTGGTAGAGAGTAGTGCACTGAATAATTTGAATATAGACTGACCACCGGCGAATTTGAAAAAGTCTAGTGAACATAGACTAAAATGTATAAAAAATATTTTTAGTTTTTTATTACCGTTTTAGAATACCGAAATTGTAGATATCCCGGTGAAGAACAAAGCCTACATTCAGGCTGTTAATAATCATAATGTATCCGGACCACAATCCGGATCGATTTCGGCCACGGTGACTAGTGTTACTATGACACCAGCCAGCTACACGGGACATGTAGTGCACAAGCGTGTGCGCAAACAGGTGCACTCTCTGATCATTTACTCTCATAACCCAATGTGACGGCAATCTGACACTACTGGAGAAAGATCAGGCGCTGAACCCACATTTTTACGTGCCTTCCGAAACACGGAAGCAGTGTTAATTATTTCTAAACCGCACACAACATTCGAAAACTCGGTAGATCGAACTCGATACCTTTGACTTGGCAGTCCTACGGTCCTACCACTAGGCTATCACAGCATCAGGCTGCTAATATCTGTGCAACGAAACCTACACCATACCCTAGTAATGAAATTCCTGACTATAAAATAAAACAAGTCTATTTTAAAACGTAAACAATTTAAACAACTTCCACAGTATATTAAAGCTTAACTGGTATAATAAAACTCAGACGTCGATTATCGCCAGTAAAACTGCGCAATACATTCTGGCCTCAAAATTACTCCGTACCACATTTTATAAGCATTTTGCCTGTGTTAATGGAAACAGAACAGTAATTTATTGTGGTCATATTAGTATTAGCTGTAGCCCGCGACTTAGCTCGTGCAAATGCCGGTTATAGCACTTATAGCTGCAAAAACATAACCCCTTTGACGCAGTTGGTTAATAAGTAGTATATGTGTTAATCCAGGGTATCAGCTAATTGTATACCATATTTCATCATCAAGGTTGATCCAGCCGTTTGAGCATGAAAGAGTTTCAAACATTCTTTCTCCCACCCATACTTTCGCGTTTATGATATTATTATTAGTAAGATGAATTCACAGAAAGGTAACTTTTGTGCTAGTCGTGGAGCCATGAAGTTGACCTTAAACCTTTTACATCTTTTTGCATTGTACAAGCGAGACAGTGTTCTACGCGGTGTAAAGCGACGTCTTGCTTCCACCACAGAAAGAGTCGTACAGCACTGCCTATTATTCGTAGAAGTAAATGATCCGGTACAAAATGCACGAAATAGGGTGCATCAGTCGATCATGTACGGGTACACTCACGCCAGTAGAAAGTCGAAGCGGTCGCCATTACCGAAATCGGTATGGAGGATTATTATTACGGTACAAAAAGTAGGTATGTTCTTTAACTTTTTGCTGATTATCATTCTCATTTTAAAGATAATGCTGAGTTTAGTATTCATCCCACGATATTTGTACATCACTGACAGTTGCAGATTCAAACTGTTCAGTAATGTAGCGTAGTAATGATAGTGAATTATTTATTTGTCGTTTCACTTTACATTTGTCCTTTCTTAGGCAGTGCTTACTTTTAACATAAAATAGTCACAGAATCATAAAACGACCAACATAATCGTAGGGCAAATAAAACATTTAAATACATGTTTTTATACTGATAGTCGAGTAGTATAGGTCACCACGCCAATTACCACTATGCGCGCACTATTTTATGCACAAAAAATAATCAATTGAACCCTTGACCATTATATACGCTATACGTCCATTTAGTTAGGTACGCTTACAGCACAGCACTAATATTTGCGTGACCTACTATTGTTTTTAAACGATGGGTGACACTTCACATTGAACCGCTTGTGTGTCGGGGTGTGTCAGCAAACATCAACTATCATATTCGATTTCCTGAAGTTCTGCTTTTGCTATACGAAATATATTTTATTGCACTGCGTTTTAAGCACTGAAATAAAACACGACTGCAATAATCTCATCAATGTAACACGAACAGATGTATGTTTTTATCAGGTAAAAAAAAAATATGTCTAATTAATTAGTTATTAATTTGTGTGAATTATTTTGTTCATGCAGTCATAGGTACTGAAATATGAAAGATTACTTAGCTCTAGGCCAATTAAATACCTGTTGATACCTGACTGTTAACCAAAAACATACTGTGACTAAGAAATCAGAAACTAAACCACAAATAATTAAAAACAATATTCTAGATCGAAACTATAGCAGCAATATTCTTATATCTGCAAGTCTTACATTTCAATTCCTTCTAACCTTATAAGCTGAATACCATATCCCTTGCCACTTGCCCTGAAGCCACTTGCCATCAGCTATCAAATGCTAAGCTATGCAAGACAGACAACATCCCAAAGCATTGTGAATCTTCTAAAGTGTTGTAGCTTCGAGGAGGTTCTAATCACTTCCTTTGAGAGAACTGCACTTCGCTTGTCTCGGTAGGTGAGACGACAGCTGTAGTTCAAGTGACTAAGCGCTTTGGTTACTTGTGACTAGAAGGGAATGTTGTACAGATGTTGGTAGGTAATCGTTTGTGTTTTGTTTGAATTTTATCGTTTAAATCAGTGTAATTGCTTGCAACGTATTTATTAGCAAAAAGTTACACATTTCCTTTTGTATCAGGATTTTAAGGATTGTTTACAAGAACCCTCTATTAAACTTGGGTTGTTAAAAGTGTAAAATGTACAGAAGAGTTTTGTTGCGTGCAATAATATTTGTCGGTTGGTAAAGCAGCAGCAAAAAAAATAGATCTCAGTGTCTTGCACTTGGAGAGGCCTATGTCCAACAGTAGATTGTGATAGGCTGCTGATGATGTTAAAAGCAGAATATTAGCACATTAAGGTTTAAAATAAAAAAGGCTCTGATTTGCAAAAAAAACCTAGGTATACTTAACTGACACAACGGTTCAACTAGTTTCGGACCCGACCGGAGTTAAGAAAGTTACTATAAAAAAACCTATTTGTAGGTTTGATAATCGTTTCAACAAATATAAAAATCTGTCACAACACGTAATATCAACAATGATATCATGCCAACCATATAGTTATGACTACACTTTCGCCCGACCCTGGCGAGGTGCACGAGAGCCCTTGAATCGCGATGATATCGATAAAACAGTCCATTATCGACTATCGACTATCTACAGCACACCGCACGCGATAATAGGTCAAATGCTGACAAACCGCTGACTCCATGTGTTTACATTGTTGGCTTAGTTGTTACAAGTGTTAGTACGTGTTGAATAGATGTTTTAGACGACAAAGGGGTTTTATTCGCGATTTAATTCGCGATATTTCTCGCCCGACGTTAAATAGACACTAAACATGTTTGAAGTACTGCCAGTACGTAATATATTTTAAGTAAGTAATATTATTCATTTTCATTACTTTGGGTAATGAAAGTGAACAATATTCTCCAGGTAAATGCTACTTCGAAAAAAGGCGCTTCCTATACCAATTATCATCAGAAATTTATTCAATTGCATGTGTATGCAATTGATGATTTTAGAAATCAGAGCTCTATTTGCATAAGTTTCTGTGTATTTACATGTGCCTGAAGCAACGAGAGCTTTAACAGGTGATAATTTTGGATCAAGAATGCAGTATAATTAAGTAGTCATAGATGCCCTCTCTTGATCCATTTTTGCTGTGCCCGAAAGGGTTCACATTTGTTACCTATATACCTAATATAAGACCTCCATCGTGTATGCATTGTGAAGAGCAAATAATGTATTGAGTATAGTAAATCTTATCATATTATTACATTTTGTTTTAATGTACTGAAATATGAGTCATCTTGTAACTAACCACAAAGTCAATGTGAAGGTCGTACGTCTTATTTTATTATAGTAATCATCATTAACTATGCAGGTTTAAACAAGACAATTGACAGTCAACGTGTTCGTCTCAAAAGGTATTTACAATGTACCAACCTGTGGAATTCCGTATAATTCATACAGAATTTTCCTCATAGGTACGTGCTCAAGATATATCTAGGACGAAGGTAAATTATAATTAAGCTTGCATGTATCAACATGCATGGAACATCCGATTTTATTGATTCCGTGAAATCGAGTGAATATTGCGTCACTATGTAAATTCATTTTGTATTTTTCTCACGATCGCGGTGTTTTTTGACGCTAACGATATAAAATTTATTGGTATTAAATATAACATTTACAATAGGGAAGTTGACTGGCAATAAAAAATAAAGTTGTAATTAATGTGCCAGTTAGATAACAAAAATAGCATGTCATCAGCTTATGACGTCGAGAATTCTTATTCCTGTATTTTAGATTTAAAGCTGGTTTTAGAATTTCGAAAAAAAAAATAAGCCTCTATACAGTATTATAATGATAATATTCCACGACTTTAACATAACATCATGTTGTCGCAAACTAAGCAGAGCTAGCTGGTATTATGAGTACTAGACAACTAATAAACATACTTATATACTTCTAAATACATAAAAAATAATCGTGCTCATCACACAAACAATTGTCCTGGGTGGAAATCGAACCCACGGCCTCTAGCTTAGCAGTCAGGGTCACTAACCACTATATCAACAGGCCAGTTGTCCTTCGTATTATGCTATGCGTATTTTCCAAAACACTTAGTCTATATTCCAATAGCGAAAAGATGAACCAATTCATAATTATACTCGTAGAATGGATTATTCTAAAATCAACTGTTATCTTATTCATTCTTTGCAAATAAGCTGATGTTGATAATCTTTTAATATTGATAAATGACCGTGATTAGTAAACTGGATTATGTTCTGTTATCATCTTAATGATTTATACATATCTTAAATGCATACGTGCATTAAAAAATCAGGGTATTTTTTTAAGCGCAAGCAACTTTTGTGGCAGTTGTAAGAGTGAAAAGGCGCGTTACGGGTTGTAAAGCGACGTCTCGCTTTTTCAATTGGAAAAGTCTTACGTAAAAAGACATTGGTTGGCCTCCTACAACGCCGCGTTTAAACCGATATTATTTTATTGACACTGATCGACAGTTAAGGATATTTTTAGCAAAATGAATATATCTTCCTTTTTACACAATAAGAAAGTTCGAAAATCTGAAAAGAGTACTGTGTACGGTATACCAAATTTTGCAAATTGTATTTTTTCAATTGTTGCGAGTTTTCTCGCGGCTTACTTTAAATGTATTAGTGTGACGAAGATTAACTATACTCATGTCAAGTCTGCAGAGTTTTTATTATTCACTCTGGCGTGGATTTATGATATTTTTCTTTCTCACGGATTTCGTATTCTTATAAATGGTACACAAACGCGTATCTCAAGGGTGAGAATTGTATAGCCTTTTCAATTAGACATATAGCAGTTATATGTCAAATATAAGTAAAATAATGCCAATTTCGATAAGATACGAGACTTAAACATCCAATTTGTATAGATTCAATATCAGAACAACTTCAGTTCTTTCTCTCAATCTTTAATTAAGTTGAATCTTAGCATGTGAAACGAAATTAATAACCTTCTGGTCTAAAACCAACCATATTATTACGTTTTATGATAGGACCAAAAGATTTCTGTTTTTTTTTTTTAATAGGCACAATATTACATCAACATAAACGGCTTACAAGTTATCGCATCAAGGAAAAGAATGCCGTTATTAATTAAAATATGTACGCACATTTATTTATAGTAGTATACTTTGTAAAACCTGTTATCAATACTAGTATTACTAGTATACTGGCGTAAGTCTAAGAGCAGGCTAGACCGTCAGTTTGCCGCCGGCAGCCGGCCAGAATGCACGCGTACCCCGCCGCGTCATCCATCGCACGAAATACAAAAGTTTTCGAACTCGGTGATGAATAAAATTGTGTCGTTCTATTGTTTTTATGAAGTGATGTGAAGGTTTAGAGATTGTGAATAAAGTATTCGGATCCTTTTGTCTGTTTGGTGATTGGAATGTTTTTAATAGTAAATAAGGTAAGATTTCTTTTTGAATTTTGGATATGTAAATAAGATTGAAACTTTCGAATTGATCATAGTATTGCAAAAATTATCGCTGGATCATTATATAAAGATTAGTAATTTTATTTTATTTGATAGCCCTAAATATTTTCTAATAAGAACGTGAAAAAGAGTAGGAGATTTCGGGACCTTACAAATTTTTGACCAAAATGTATTTTTTTGCTCTACATTTTTATACTTTTGTGTACCTACGCATTATGGTAGAAAAGATTTTTGTAGATTGGTAAAACTTTGCATTCACAAATTTAGAATTCCATTCGGAAATGCGACATGTTTTTTTTATCTTTTTCAGATGACTTAATTTTTGTATGAATATTTACCCGTTCACTTAATAGATTTATGCATTTAATTTCCACAATATTTTTGCGACAAGAGCAATGACCAATAATGTTTTGTAAATAGTGCATGGGAACAATGCACGGAAAACGCAGTACCTAACTACCTAGGCGGGACATACTTTCCGCACTTTGTTTACATTTGGTATAAACACCACATATTTGTGACGTCTGTGATAGCAATAAATTAAGAAAAACCCCAAATTATTGTTATAAAAAAAGACAATTTATAATACATGTATTAAATTAGGTAATATTTTATTACTGACGTAAAGCAGGCTGTATAGTCAGTAGACGTACGACAGTGGAAAATAAGGCAGTACTTCAAGAACTATAGCTTTTATTGATTAAAAAGTTTATACACCTACCTCATAGGACACCGAATAATGAGAGAAATACTTATGAAATCGAAGGAAATATTCAAACAATAAACAAACATTGATGAGTGGGTTTTACTCGTCAAGTTTGAGAACCTCCTTTTCACGTCACTGCCTAAAAAAGGATTTCAATATGTAACATACATTATATTAATGAATTATTATGTGTGTGTGTATGTACCTAGGATTTGTTTATAAATGTATTAAGATTCATAGTTATGCAAGTACATTTTTTCTACCGCAACCTCTACATACTAAGCCTATTTTGATGTATCGTTAAAATCCTTTTACTATATCCTATCCTTATTTTTCATGAAAAAAAACTGCTCCGCTTCCCCAAATTACACGCAGACATTGGTATTTTAGATTTATCTTTTAAAGTGTACATGAGAAGTTAGTCACAGACAAAGTCATCCGCAACCATACTTGGTGCGACCGTCATCCACGTTCTGAAGCGGATATGTAGGGCTTTACCTGTCCTCACGTGCGCGGGATCGGGGATATCCGTCAGCCTAACGGAGAGGGCGTGGTCTCACTGACAGCTGGGAATCATAGATACTGCTGTCAAAACGTAACGAGCCATGGCCGTGTAAAGAGGTTGTAGTTCTCTAAGCTGTAGTGCTGGTTGAGTACTTCAATATCTTGACCTGACAATTAAGATTAGTTTAGTAAGACATTTAAGTTGCTTGTGAAAAAGAATGTAAATAATAAATGGTAAATATATTTGTTTCGTTTCCAATGCGTCTAACATAATATGATTCAATGCCATTTATTAAGATGCTAAAAAGAGTTCAAACCTTTAGTTTCACATTAAATTTGTTTTGGTTAAGTTTGTTTCGTGGTTAAACGTGGAGGTCGTGTCGTTCAAGCTTTTACTAAATTATTGCTGACTTGACTAGAATATTTTCTTTTTTAACTATTTTTCTAAGCTTGCTAATAAATGAATCATCAGAGACAGTAAACTTTCACAAACTCTACAATTGATGTAATTATATAAGAGGAAGGTAATCCACTATATTTATTCTACAATAGTTGCTAAGTAGGTTTTACCTGTTCCGTTTAGCATTTCTTAACTCATAAGCTTCGCAGCTCACAGTGGCGCCGCGCCCTACTCATCAAGCGGTGACAATGTCGGAGTGAGAGGGCGCTAATTCCTTCCCTCTCACGTCTGTTGTTTTTGGAGAGTCAGCAGATTGTGGTGATTGTTGAGCTCGGGATAAAGGCATTGCTGTACTTGAAAGGCTTTTTATGTTTGTTTGTGGACGAGATCCCTCCCTCATCCAACTCAAGTAATGAAGCTGCGTAGGTATTTCATAAAAAATCGTAATACAATAAAATCCTACTTATGTTATACTACACGAAAGTTTGTAAGTATGTATGATGGATGTTTGTTACTCGCTCAAACGCCTGGATCAATTTAATAAGGAGTAAGTTGACACTCTCGATTATCACATAGGCTACATTTTATCCGACTACCTTAGAGAGTAGTAATGTTTTTGCAGCTATAGCTGACATTCGCGCGAGCAAAGTCGTAGGTAACAACTGGTAGGTATCTAATAACATTAAATCTTGTTTAATTACATATATAGCTGACACAATTGTCATGTTGGGTAATTAATACATCCATTCAAATTGCTAATTACCGCTGATTGTGCAACCTGGTCAAAGGTTAAATGAATAATTATACACTTTTATGGACACTGAAAATCCCGCGTGGTTTCCGTTCCCTGTGTGCAGACGGTATATACCTAAAAAGTATTTTATTTACACTTTTCAAATGATTTTACAGTTATTTTGCTATAATGCTATTCTATTGGAATACCAACCCAACTAACAAAATATCATAGTAATATCAGCCTGTAAGCAGTAGGACGCTTACAGGCTGGGCACATTTTCATGTAGGATTGGACATTGCTAGGTAACTGTATTAGCGATTTCAGATTCTAATAATTTGAATCCAGTTTTCCTCACAATGTTTCCTTCACCGTTTGTCACAAAATATTACAATTTCATGTACTTTTCTCCTTTCGACTTATACTTTACAGTCCGACTTTGATTTATAGTAAAAATATCCAATCATTACTAATCACGTTCTAAATCAATCAGTGTATCAAAATGATATTTACGATAATTGAATAACGGGTTGTCAAAAAAATACCTGGTCCCTAATAGTATAGCTACACAGCACTAATGGCCAATTTAACTCAAGTCTAACTCCACACGCGTGTGTTGGTCTAATGGCCAATCATAGTGACGTGCCGAAGTCTTATCGATGTCGATAGTACCGAGAAATAATTAGTTCGGACGTTATTATTAGAAATATGAGACTTGTTGTTGTAACAAGTTAGAAGAAATAGTTAATTAAAGTAATGTAAAAATATGTCGAACGTGATATGTGATTATATTTTATTACATACGGGTTTATAGATTAATTTCGGACACGAATGTTACATACCTATTTATGCAGTAAGATATTTGTTTATATCATTTAAAAAAAAGCAGATGCCGTTGTTTTGCTCGTGCTTTAGAAAGCAAGTAAAGCTGGCGGTCACGCATATCATACATACTTTGGCTGTGACAGCAACTTTACTGTGGATCAATGTATTAAAATTGCTTTGTAAACATTAGATAGGAAGTGGCTCAAATGCGGTATTCGTTAGCTGAATTTAAATTTCAATAAACTTTGAGAATAAAAAGTATTACTTCTGTAGTTAACCAACGTACGCAGTTTTATTTAGACGCCAAATGGCCTACGGCCACACCTTTCTACTCCGTGTAGAGTGTTGCCAAGTGTCCACAGCAGCAGTAATGTTAAAGACGTGATGTTAGGCCTTAAGCTGGAAGGCTACTAGCTGCTCTTGAAGCCACTGACTAGGGTTCGATGTGAAAAACTCAAAGCATTTTACAAATCCTTTGTGCAAAACGCTTGGTCGACTCCAGCCGTGATCAGAAGGCTGGGCTGTATTTTTCACAAAGAATTGGCATTGCCATGCCACGTGGTTATGCCGCCAGCCTCCTGGGCACATTTCCCGCCATTGACGGAGATGACGACGCTTTGTAAATATGTTTTTTTTTTGTAGTTACATTAGTTTAGTTTATGTTTTTTGTTTAGTATAGTTTCTGTCACACGTTCTATGAATAAACTATAATACCTACGTATTTTATATTTTCCATTCACAACTAAACATTTACTAGCTCAGTATCGGGAGTACCGGACACGGTGTCAATCACTAGCCGTAGACTAATTAACATTAGCTAAGCTTTTAAGATAAACTAATGCCGCTCAGACGGATAACGGAAAGTGGACGGTTTCGTTCACCGCCTCATTTGTTTATTATTGGGGGCCTTGGGATGCTCGTAAATGTAGGGATAATGATTTATAGGGCTTTTGTGTCTATTTTGTATTTGTTTTGTTTTGGGTAAATTGCTGGCTGGAGTGGTATAGATAGATTGCTTGCTGGAAAAGTGTAATCGGATTGGATACGAGAGGTGGAAGGACACTGAAAGAAATTTTTAAATAGTTCAGCTCGCTTTTGTATAGGTTGTTCCTAAATTGAAAATTGCAATAAAAATGTGTCTTGCAATTAAGAATAAAAAAAAAGTCTTAGACGGAGAACAAACAAAACTACGACTTCGCGGAAAAACTATATTTTTTTCTTGATACTCGTAGAAGTATTTTTTTCTAAACTCCATATTGTTGCCACGTTCACTTTGTTACCACAATAGCCCTGTAAGTTGGTATCGTGACGTAATGTGGGACAGTGGTTTGTTCAGGAGTGGACCAAATTGAACTGAATGCCTGCAATAAGAGTCTCTTATGTCTCGAGTTTTTAAGCAAATACAAGAATTGTTTTTTTTTGCCTCAGATTGAATTCTGCTAGATATTCTGTTACATGTAGTATATGTCTAGATTGTAATAGTTTAAAACGCCAGTTTGTATTTCTCCCACACGGGTTTGTTTTCCCACGGCTGATATTATAACAAGTCTTTATTACAACGAGTACTGTATAGTCACAATGTAGTGAGGATAACTGGGATATTCATAGATTCCACCTACGACTACCAATGTTTTAAAAATTGTCTGAGGAACTCGTGTTTTCTTCTATATCCCAAGTGTCTTCAAAAAGTATTAAGTACTCTTTGTCTTTTTGGGCCCAAAGCTTGTCCAATTTCGAATTGTTCGACTCAGTGGCCTAGAGCATAAAACATTTTTGAATTTAATTCAATCATACTCTTTCGTTTTACAATATCATCTAAAAACTATACTAAGCAAGAAATATCCACTTATGAGTAAACTTATGTAACTATAAAATTACTTATTTACAAGGTGTCGAAAAATATAATTCCTCTTCTCCGTCAATTGCAGGAAACATCCAAAATAGGTTATGAGATAACGGAGTACATAAAATGTAATTAACTAAATCGTCATTCATTTATTACCAGTTCCGATAGCTACGATTATCCTTAAATCATTGGAAAACCACAGCTATGTTACCGATGCCTGCGTAACAGTATCGCGCTATCCGAAGAATGTGTGGTTATCTGAACCAATAATGTCGGGTCAGACCTTGTGCTGTGTTGTGGAAGAGAGATGCTGCTCTACATAATATAATATGCTGTTTCGCTTCAACAACTGGAAGAATATTGTTGAGGTGGTGGCTTTCCCCAGCAATGTTGGATTCGACCGTGCGGCGTGTTTTAAAGTATTATAATTAACTAGCTTCTGCCCGCGGCTTCGCCCGCGTGGTAAAGGGACAAAAAAACCAAGGTCTTTTCTTAATATTTTTTTTCCGTAAGAACCTTCTCCTAATAGTAACAAATACAACAAAAAAAGAATTAGTGAAATCGGTCCAGCCATTCACGCGTGATGCCGTGACCAAGGAAAACGGGTTTCATTTTTATATATATAGATAATATATATTTTACGACTTTCACACAACGCACAAATTAAGAAGAGCTTGTATCATGAGTTCTAGACAACTGGCAAACATACTTATACTCATCATGCAAACATTTGTCCTGGGTGGGAATCGAACCCACGACCTTTGGGTTTGGACCTATAGCAGTATGGGTACCCACTAGACCATCAGACCAATTGCAGTTGTGGAAGAGAGACGCCACTCTTTGCTATGTAGTATGCTGTCATGCTTCCACACTGTAATAACATTACTTTAAGAGGTGGTTAGTAAGTAGTATAGGCCCTCTACAACAATGTTTGGTCAGGCCACGTGGCTATTACATTGGCCGTTATTACAGAATCAATTAACTCGTTATTCTAATTACGTTAGTGGCTTATAGGTTTTATAATTAGTGGATATCTCTTATGATATCTTTACCAACCGAACCAATTGTATTTAATTGTGTTACAAGTTAAATCAAAGGAATATAGAACAAAAAAGAATTTGCTTGTTGCTTAGGCATTAAACTTACTAGGACTAATTAAAGTCGTTGCATAGAATAGCATTCCTGGTACATTCTAGTCTAAAAGTGGCTCTGGAGAAGACCGAAAAGCTCTTGCTGCACGGCCCCCGTATTCGGCCCCTGTCCGACTCGTACCTTTTATTTTTTGTATCCCAGTGAAAATCCTCATGGACTGTCCCTCGTCAGGGGGTTCACGAGAGGGGTGTGCCGGACTCTTACCGGGCTAAAACCACTGGAGCGTAGACCTGCCTATGGCCGGGGCTACGGGGTTCGCTTTCACATTCACGGCGCCCCCGGCAGGCCTTGACCCTCCGCGGCCGTGCAAGATCGGACCGGATCAAGATGCATTTGCCAATGGACAACACAAAAATCTGGGTCTGGTCCTCGACGGGCAGATGGTGCCAAGACTCCATGCCACCTCGTTAGCACTCGGAAGGCTCCTACCAAAAGTCGAGGGCCCTGGTGTTAGGTGTCGTATAAACCATTCATCAGGCTCTCCGTTTTACGAAACTAAACAGTGACGCCACTTTACACAAGTCACACACCTACTGCGCTACATACCTACCTACTGCGCTATTGTTCATCTCGCTACCGACTATGACGCACACACACATTGTTACGACATTCCTACATCAAATGATCTGATAACATGCAGTTGTAATCAGTCAAACAACTGTAAAAGGTTCCGAACGTATGACACAATAGAAACCAAGTAAGCTAATACCTACATGCAATTGAAAAGAAGTACATTATGTTTATCGAGCGCATAAATAGTTGCAGACATTTTAACCATTGAAGTAAGGCGATTGAGCGCGTGGACAAGTCTATTCACAGTCCACAGATGGACATACCAGCTGTGAACTGCGATAGGCTGATTATAATGATGATTAAGCGCTGTCAGTATCGTAAAAAGAGATTTGTCATCATTAGTCCCGGATAACTCACCGCTGGGCAAGAAAAGGAAGTCTTCCTTTTCTTTAAGCCATTCTCCTCTATTGCTTGTCCGTTGCATCCATCCAAGGCCTGCTATATGTCTATATCGTCTGCCCATCTTATCCATCTCCTATTGTATTGCAGGCGTGGCTAAAAATAACACAGCAAGTTAAGTACGTTTGTAATGCGCACCAATATTTAATACCGCTCAATGCGGATATAATAATAATGTAATGTATCATCGCTGTTTTATAACACGACTTCTAGATAGATTACATGATCACAAGAATATTTGTACCACGTGTATAAGCTTAGTCATTAAAGTCTGCAAGCAATTATTCTTGTTTAAACACTACAGACCTAGGTGAAGATGACATCATGTCCTTCAACCAAGTAACATTTCTACAATCGTTTATGTCAAATGTATGGAAATGACATTTTGTTTCGATAAATCACGTGACTTAGACCTGTCATCTTCGTACATTTGAGCGTTTGACGTTAACGATTGTAGAAATGACACTTGGTTCAAGGTTCCGACTCTTTATATATTACATTTCCAAGGTCATTGACCTCTGACTAAGATTAAATGCGGCCATATTGGAAAAGTCCGCCATTACAAATATTTCACGAATAGATTTTGGATCAAAGATTTATCGAGACGAGTAAATTATCGCGAAAATCGATGACGCTACACGTACTCGAATAAGCGAAATTTAGATTTCTGAGAACTTATTACACTAATATGTAGTTTTATTATAAAAATCTATGTATAGAAAGTTGCTCGCACAATAACCTTTGCAAAAATCGACGAGATTAGATCTATTTGTTGGATAAAATGTTTATATATTTTTGTTTTATTTTCAAAAGACAATTTTTGTTTAACAGTGATATGTATTTTAATATTTTACGGTTTATTTAAATAATGTAAGTGAGAATTTAGAAATTATTAAGAGATATAACGGTGGTTATTTTTCTGTTAGTGTAAAAAGTTTATCTTTCGGTTAGCGACTTTGGTAGGTGAGTTAATTTCCCTACTGTGTTTTTGGTCCCAATTTTAAGTCCTCCCTGACATTTAAGTTTCCTTTCAGATATACTATTTGGATTTAATTCCAACCCGTTAAGACCCACACAGTATTCTTAGCTCAATTCTCGTCTAAAAATATACTGAGAACACCTTTTTCTAGGATTCTTAATTGGTGAACGCTGATGGAACTATAACAAGAGCACGTCCGCGATAGTCCTTACGTAACTGAACAAAAACAGTCCTTTCGAACTACTTATGTTTTAATCCCTTAGCCAGAATCTCTCAGCCTTAGTAACATGACTATCATGCCGCACTATTAAAAATTATGATAGGTAATGTGATGTGTATAGTATCTATGCTTAGTTACTAGCTTTATCACGCGGCGTCGTCCGCGTGAAAGGCGAAGCTTCCGAAACCTTACCTTCCTTCTACTCAGTCGGTTATAATCTGCGGTGTCAATACCAAATTTCATCAATGTAGGTCCTACCGTTTGAGCGTGAAGAGGTAACGCTCATATACTCTCACATACTATCGCGTTTATGATGTTAGTAGAATAAGGGGATTTAGTTGCAAACAATATAATTTTAAGATTTAAAATTCACATAACATACAAAAGTTGTGAAAGAAACGTTTGACCGAAAAAATGAATGGCTCAAAGCACCGCAACCGGCCGGTTTATCAACTCTAAAATGGGCGGTCGCAACAACTCCATGCCTTAAGACATTCAATGAAATTTGCGACTGCGTTATTTCCCGTCTTTATTCACACAAAGTCCCGTTTCTTGAAACAACGCGGTTCACGGGTAAACTTAACAAAGGTCAACATTTACGGATCATATAATGATATTTTTCGTACCGTGAAAGGTTTGCCTAATCATATGATGTATCTGCGTAGGTTGCTTATCCCCTAAATGATAATGTAGCGTGATAATGCACAGCGAAAATAAGATTAATGTGCTTTTACAGAAAGTTAATACGATCGTCAATCATGCCGCCAAGCCAGATGGCAGACACTTCACACAATTTATTATTTGTTTTTTCTTTATTTTTTTTTATATTTTAATAAATATTTTATGGCGTACTGTTCCACTGTAGGGCAAAGCCCTCGGACAAGATATATTAATTTATATTTTAAAGAATTTAACCGATTTTTTATGATTCTCAGTTGTTTTCAAAATATTATACTCTGTTCGATTCATAAGCAACAACTTTCGTTTCTTGCTATTGACCTTAACACGTGTACTATTGAAAGACGTATTATTTTTGCCTACTAAAGAGGTAATATTAATTGACATCATAAAATCATGATTGTCGTAAAGTTAACAAGCTCAAGCAGTCTAAAACAATTGATGACTGTCTTCTTACTTGTAAACATACAAAATAAATTGAACCAAGAATTCAAATAAAAATACCATTGTGTGACGTCATGACCCCATTAGACATATCTGATGGTGTGCACTCGTCTTAAGTGCCGCTTTTAGTTCAGGACACAATGGTACAATTACTTGTGTTAGTTGTAAGACATGCTGATGGTGGTTATAACATTCTTAGTAAATTTAATAAACACTGTCTGTTACCTGCGACTTCCTGCGAATGCGGATTATAGCTGCAAAAAATTACTCTCCTCTAACGCAGTCGGCTAAAAAGTAACCTTCTGTCAGCTGTCAGTCTAAATTAAATTTTATCAAACTAATCCAGTCGTTTAAGCGTGAAATAATAACAGACATCTATCCATCCACACTTACAATTTTTTGCGTTTATTTTAATAGTAGTAGTTTTAGTAGTAGTTATTATGATAAGGCATAGATGGTGCCTACTTACCAGGTCGGTAAGAGACCAATCTATCGTGCCTTCTGCGGTGGTTTTAGTCATATTTTAATTACCCTGTAAAAAAGCTATCAGTGTTGCAATGAGTGCTATTGTAATTTGTTAGTTGTGGTGGGCTCTATTTTCCGCAAGTAGGTTCTGGTGGCCCATTGTGTGTGTGATGGGGTTGAGGGATGTTAGTCCTGCTAGCACAATTCCCTCCAGAAGCGCCGTAGTCTCTTGGGACGGTCACAAGCCCCTGAAAGAGTAATTTGTTAGTCTTAACAAAATCGTACCGGCCATAGCGAGAACTATTTTAGGCTCTAATGCTTGTACTAACAAAAAGCACAAAAGGAAAACCTCAAACAATAGACGGTCGAAATCCGAAATTTCATCGTTGTTGGCCTATATTAGGTTGTATGAACAATGCTTGTAACGGTCATGCAAAGCATTAGGTAGCTGTTTTGGCAAATCTGACACCGTTAAGACATCGAAAAGTTAAATTGTCATGACTTGGAAAATTACAAATATTGTAATACCAAAGAATAAACAAAAACTTAGATACTTATTAGTTTATGCTTTTGGTAAAATAAATTGTTTTTTCTGCACTTCAAAAATTTCAAAATAACTTGTATAGAAACCATTCTTTCATCACCTTTAGAATAAAATAGTGGTAGAAGGAGGTATTTTTACTTTAAAACGTATTTTTTTGCTGACATATTGTGTCCCACTGCTGAGCAAAAGCCTCTCCTATATCCCTTCTTGTTTTTCTGTTCTGTCTTAAAAGGTATAAAAAGTATAAATTACTTAGAAAACAAAAATCAATTATCTAATTGATGCCAAAGAATAACGTCCCACAAATCCTATATCACCATCAAATAACTGAACTACATAAAAGCATCGTAAGATACGAGTATCTCTTCCTAACCCTTTCCGAATAATAGCTGTGATAAGTGACCAAATAAAACTGTCAAAATAAATACAAACCGCATAAACACACTTGTTTGTTTGCCACATCAACGAATGTTTTCAGGCAGTAAAAAACCTGTCAAGCACGAGTCGGAGACACAAGAGAGGTGTCGTACTGTCGACATCAATATAATCCTTATATATAAAAATTCACAAGTCACAATGTTCGTTCCCGAACTCCTCCGAAACGGCTTGACCGATTCTCTTGAAATTTTGTGAATGCATTCAGTAGATCTAAGAATCGGCTAATAAGTATCTTTTTTTTAGGGAAGAATTGCGGACAACAGCTAGTATAATATAATATTTCTTAGCATTCACACAACGCCATCTTGTCTCAAGTTAAGCATTCTTAATAGCTTGTGTTTTGAGAACTAGATAACCGATAAACCTAATAATTTGATTGTTATGCGATAGCAAAAGCTTACATAATAAAGAGGGACTTCAGAGAGAAGTAAGCTGCAAACCTACTTATATTAGGAACATCCGACATCACATTATAAGATATATGAGAACTCTACTGACAATAAATCTGTATGCAAGAATTAAACTCGCCTTCATGTAAACAATTCTGAACCTCTTTTGTTTTTTTCTGCCTCATTGAAGTCCCTCATCTTGCTTACATATGCTAACCCACCCGCAATGAACTGCAGGAAGTATTTTAACTCATACGGTATTTGTTTATCCCTGAGCCTTTTAAACGCGGAATCCTAAAAAAGGGGAAGAGTCCATTCCTTAGTTATATAGTGTAATATGCCTCGTAAGCCTGCGGAGGCACAGACTCGTATCGTAAAGTGCTTGCCTACATTATTCTCTTTAATACTATTGTTGTAGAGTAAAAAAGTGAAAAGGACCACTCTGGCATTTTTTCAATGCTTCTTTCCTTAACCTTCATATCTTTAGAGGTTATTACGATACACAAGCAAGCAGCATATCTTTTTAAATATCAATATCATCCTTTGTCAATCAATGGCTGGGCATAGGTCTCTTCTTTTCACATTTAATTATTATTTACGGCTATATGCAGGGACATGTTCACCAAGATTAAACCAAAAAAAAGGATAATAATATAAAGTTCATAAAACTTGGTTATTGTTTTTCGAAATCCATACTAAGCAAAATGGATATTCTGCTTTTTACTATTCGGTATCTTTACGTCCACTGTAATTCATAGTTTTATAGCTTGTGGAAGTATCATATGCTTTTTTATCATGGCCATGATGGCAAAAGAATAAAAGAATCCAGTTATTGCTGCTAACTATAAAGTTATTGATTCACTTTTGTTTTTTACGACCTCTTTTATCCTCATTTTTTATGGAATTAATTTGTAAATGCTTTTATCTTGATTATACATATCGTTTGCTTAGAAAGTCTGACATATATTTAAAATTTTCAAAATATTGTAACTTTATTGAGGCAAAATGGAATGTAACTATAGATTATTTGATTGCAGTTCACGATCCGGATAATTGTGAACCGAATCCGAGAATAAAATCGAGATTCTACTACATCTTGAATTCGCAATTCATATTTGTACAGGAAATCATATTACAAGTATTACAAACTTGTTTTAATATTACTATATGTACAGTATTAAGGTTCTTGGGTCGGACCATGACCATTTTTATAGCTTAAAAAGGGACCGAGTCTAGATTTTTATGTATATGAGGTTTAAATCTGTAGCACATTTCATGACAGGCTAAATCTTTAAGTAGGGTCACAAATATGATTTAGAACCTCCCTTTACTATTCGTACATATGAGAGAAAATATTTTTTGCCTTGTGAACTTTAGTGTAGTGTTTTTCGCTAGGCTTTTTCAGGTCGATTTACAGTTTTACTGGATTTAGTAGAATTGTATATAGAGCTACGTCTTTCTGACGTATAAGTGCAGCTAATATTACAGGTTAACACCATATTATCCATAGCAAAGGTGGTTGTTGAAATTGCAAGTAATATTTGTTACAGCGCAGTTAAAAAGGGATATTCTTATTGTCCATAAAATACTCAAAAAATGAATGTTTTATTACGTCATTTTCGAGTCACAAAGATGTAACAACACCGATCCTTATTATTGACTTTTCAACTTGTGAAGGTAGATAATAAACGTATACTACAAGTTTAAACCTTAATTTTAAATGTAAAAGCGTTTATTACTAAAGGTCATTAAAAAGTCAATTTATTTCATTAATGACACTGCAGGTGGTGCGCAAATTTACACTTAAAATAACCCCAATAAAAGTTCGTAGCTCTTGCTACGTGACATGCTACGCTCGTAGACGGTCTACGTGACTACTACGCAGTTTCAATGTAAGATAACATTAATTTAATTGATCCAATGTATTATTTGTCACTTTAAGTGTCTCTTTGTTAGGTTCGCTAAAATGTTATTATCAAGTGCTAAATTATAAGAAGTAGAATATCATTTGACGGTAATAATAATTTTATTGTTCAGATTTTTTTTCATTTCATTGATTTTCATAATTGCTTTTTCGTCTAAGGCTCTCTATAAATTTTACATGTTATTTATAAAACTAATTTAGACTCATTTGCAGTCTACCCATTGACAGCATAATTCATTTTTTTATTGAATACCATTATTTATAGTAACACGAGTATTGAGTAAACTAGTTAAATTTCATCAAAACGCATCTCAATTAAAACCTTTCATCCAACCGTACTGCCAGTTCACAACATCTGAACCAAATGCACAATATAGTCCATCAAGTATTAATATAAGTTAGTGACGTCACAGGCCATTAGTACTCCGATACGGTCGAGTAACAGACTCTTAACGTTTTAAACCAGTTTTATGATCCGAGGTAACGACTAGTGTCATTAGTGCCCACATTTTAATCAGCCTAACAAGCCAACAATGACACGTACAACTGTGGAAATGTGCTGAGATAAATGCGACTCTATCCTAAGGCTGTAAGGTTCTTTTTAGCAATCGTAACACGTAACATGAAACACAGCGATTGTAGTAGAAACAAATGCGACTCTATTGTAAGATTCATAAGGTTGATATTAGCACTGACAAAATGTGTGTGTCAAACGAT
Source organism: Chrysodeixis includens (assembly GCA_941860345.1). NCBI lineage: Eukaryota > Metazoa > Arthropoda > Insecta > Lepidoptera > Noctuidae > Chrysodeixis > Chrysodeixis includens. The sequence goes on along the minus strand of OW796093.1, from coordinate 11,827,588 downwards.
GTTCTGTGGTACTCGCAGGGCACAGCTGTTGTTGAAATCACATCTATTACAATGTAGTAAGGTTGTGAATAGCACGGAAAATGTGCGACTTTGTTGCTTTTACAGTAGTTTTATTACCTGAATGTATACAGAGTGATTAAAAGAATGCATTCTTCTTTTACTAGCAATATTGTATATAGATTCAGAAATGTTAGTGATCTGATGTCAAAAAAAAACAATTTTGCAAAAGTTCTTAGTCCTAGTATTTTAAACGTTTATTTTAACTTTCGGTTCTATTTAATTACAAAATTTGAATATTTCAAAGTTAAATACAAAAAACAATAACATAATTAAATACTTCTACTGTTCCGGAAATCATTAAAATTATGATCGTCATAACATTATTATTTCTTGTTCTGCTAGTTTCCTAAGTTGATACATTAATAACTAATTTTATGTCGTAAAAAACAATGTTTTTTTTTGCATCTTATACAGATTGAACGGTGACTATTTATATTTTAAAAGATTTCTAGTTTTCTATTTTATGTTTAAAATAAATGAAAATAGAATTATATTTGCTTTGTGTAGCAGTATTGTATGATCGTTGACATTAGAAAGACAGCTTTCTAAATTGAAAACGCTCTCTTTTCTCCCACTAACATTTTTGGGAGAAACTAAATCCTTAGAAAGAAGAATACATATACCTTCTACCAATAAATGAGTTGGACAGATATAAAAGAATCATCAGAATTACAAAAAAATAAATAAAAGAAAAACTATGTACCTAAAATTTAAAACCTCTTTGCTGATACCTTTGCTGAAATTGGTTAAAATATTTGTTTAGTTCTAACTTCTTCTGATGAAGAAATAAGTAGTCAGTTTTAATAACTAAATAAAAATAGTTAAAAAGTAATCATTTTATTCCAACAATAGAATATTGATAGAATTTAATTTTATCCTTGTTTTACAACTACATACATACATAGTGTTACATAGTTGCAAGGTCATTAACCTTGTCAGGTGACTCGCATCATTACAACTTTGTCTCTCATTTTACCGGCCCTTACTTAGTTGTGAGTACTTTCAAGACTCTACTAAGTTTAACAAGGAAATGTTTTTGTTAGTTATAAGATATGTATGAGATTGTTTGGGATAAGTGTTTGTTGCGGAAAAGAATCGATACCTACCTAATTATTATTTTTCTGTCCGTAAAGCCTTATTTATTTAGCTAGACGCATTACGTCAAATACAATTATGTAAGTCGAGAGGTGGTGCAGAGAAACAAGAAGTAGGCGTTTGATATATGAAAGATGATCGGTTAAAAAGTATTAATAACCATAATTAAGGATTGGTTAGCCTTATTAGTGGTAAGACATTAATTTTTATTAATTATCATCAAAATCAAACGACAAGTGTTACAAACTAATGTTTAAATTCAATCAAAAAACATTTTGTTTATTCAAAGTTCGGATTGGGATTACTCATAACACACAACGCATTTTTAGATGATTTTAAGCATTGAAATGAAATCAATAGAGTTAACATACTAAAGGCAAACTTTTTTCATTCCGTATTCCCATCCCACAGGCTCTTGTTAGAGTAAAAGGATAAATAACCAAAAGAATAAATAACTGTATTGACATTGACCTTTGTCATACTCATTGTCGTTTTTATTAGTACAGTCCGCCCCATACCTTCCCTCACCTGGACATGTGGTCACATGCATTTCCCTCCGGTATTAACCTTTTATCTTTAATTAAAGCGGTAACAGGTTTACAGCGCCCGGGACGTGGCGAGGGTATGGAGCCGCCGCATACTAAATTGTTTGAACGGAACCCAATTTGTTACAAGAATTGGGAGTGTTTGATGAAGTGCTGAGAGCCAAGTTTAGGTTGAGTAACACCTTTAACATAGAGTTTGGTATTGTCTTGTATAAAGTAAATGTAGGGAGTAGTTAGAGAAGGTAAAGATACAGATAAGGGACTAGTAGTGCGTTATGCAAAAACGTCCCCTGAAGGTAAAAGAATTAAGTATTAAAGAAGTTGTAATTAATTACAGCAAAATTCGATTTTCTTGCAAATAAAGTAGAATTTTTTTATGCTAATATACAGATTTTTTTCTGTAAATGACTACTGCGCTCAGGAATTTAATCCTTTTGGGATCCTGAAAAAAGAAATGACTTGACAGAGACGAGATTCCATATAGACGTTGAAACTATAGTTTGATATTTGAAAAATTATGTAAAAAAACTCATAAAACCATTTCAGGAGCCAAAACTATGTAAAATTTAAAACATATTATTTTAATTAAAAAATATTACATAGCGTATAACCAAATAATCAAAATCAAACATTTAAATAAACTTCTATTTAGTTTTGATTGAGGCGCGTCACGCCGCCGCGGCCCGAGCCAATCAAAAGGTGTTTATGTAGAGTTGGAAAGTTTAATGCAATTAAACTCTGAAAACCCTTCACTAAGGGAAGTAGGTCGAGATGGAAGGAAAACACAGTTTTAACATTCAAATCACTCTTTAAAATTATAATTTTAACCAGTTGCTAACCTATTAAGTATTGCATAGATGAGGAATATTAATGACGCAGTCCAGAAGGCAGCCGTTGAATGTAAAAGACGATATTGCGCTGGATTTGGTTGAGACTAGAGACCGATATTAATACAGCTATGGAAAAGGAAAAGTATTTTTACTCTTCCTTACCTTTGAGTTGCAGATTGGCAGCAATCGAGATTTTTTTTAAGATGCGGTAATAGTCAATCTTGACGGCATCCTGGTTATTAGATAAATTGCAAAACAAATGCGACCGTTTTATCGCTGTAAAAATGTTTGCCAGTATTTTATTTACAACTACGAGTATATCGCTGTTGCGTTCATTTTGTAACTTGCAAAAGTGAGGTAATATCCCTGCGGGCTTACGTTTCTGTTCTGTCGTGTAGATTTAAAGCTTGACTTATGTGAGAGTTGTCAAATCCTATTTACAGAAACAATTTATTTCGTACATTTACATGTGGATTTGGCAAGTTAACAGCAATACCGTAGAGATACGAGTCTCCAGATGTCTGTAATTTGTACTGACATCGCAACGTACACTGCTCGGCAAAATAAACATGATACTTGGAAAATTCCTCACACTGTGAAAACATGTACAGATTTACCAACGAGGAAATACTTAGAAAAACAAGTTAGTTGGTGAGTTAGGATAAGTAATGGATAGATAGGATAAGTAACTCAGGACATTTGACGATCAATCAAAACCAAAATAACATCGGTCCTGCGATCCTGAAATTTTTATATAAGCAATTTCTATTTTCAACTCTCACACACCGCCATTTAGTCTCAAGGCAGTCAGGATCACTAATCACTAGACCAACAGGACAGTCGAATTTTCCATTTCGAGTCCTGAAGGGAATCCATTTGAGGATTTGAAATGGAAAATAAGGTAGAAGATATACTAAGGTTTTTGTCAACTTTTTTTTGTATCTTTGAGGTCTAAGCAGACAAAACCGCGGGCTAAACCCAACCTATGTAAACAAAACAGATGTTACCAAACATTGGAATTAGTTTATTCAATTTACTCCCGTCAGTAGCGAATGAAATGTGACGTAAAATGGATTACCTACAAGTAGAAAAGGGGAGGATGTCAACATAAATGGATGTTATTTTAGAAAACAGTACGAGATATGTGCGGCGGGTTGTGTGGGCTGCAATGTATGAGACAACCACAATAATCCGAGACATTTCAATTGTTGTTATTTTAAAATAAAGTAGCTATACGTATACTGAAATTGTCGTAGCGACAAAACGAACAGTACTAACGCAGGACTTTGAGTTGGCCTGTATACTAAATTTCTTCACCTGTTTCAGGTAGAATATGATGTTTCTTTTGTTTTTTTTCTGTCATCTTTGGACTCACGTTCTGTGCAAATAAATAACTCTTACCCTTACTCTTAAACAAGCCAATTTATGTAGCTACATTTTGAGGCATCATGTAAAAAGAAATCTATAATCTTATCCTTTATGGCTAGCTGTGTATCTAGATATAGATGTATCTAGTGCTGTGTATGTAGATAGCTATATAAATCCAGTATAGTTATCACGTATAATATACGCTAATAATAAATTGGATCCATCGCTATACATACTATATCTTTTTGGAAAACAACAAGTCTGACTTTGGCTATGCATATTTTATTGGGCGATTGCTTTCGTGCTTATATTACAAGATTTTACGCTGATATAGTCGTGAAAGCTAGCCTCGATATACCTAAATACTATTGGTGTTTAACTAAACCTATCGTGGCCTTATCGTAGATCTGCTCGTGTACTTCATGACGTGGGCAACTCAATTTGATCAGCTTATTAAATTCATTGTGTCATCCACGTGTGGCCGAATATCTTTAAATGAAATCTTGTATCTAAAATTCCCGTGTCACAATGTTAGTTATCATACTCCTCTGAAATGGCTAGAACGATTTTTGTGAAATTTTGCGTGCATATTTTGTCTTAGAATTCTTAGAATCGGCCAACATCAATTTTGTATTCCCGAATTATTTTTTTTCCGCGATGTGGTAAAGTTTCAAACTGCACCATATTCCGGATTTTTATTAAATACACGAGGATTTTATGAAGTGAACTAATTTACGATAAGGCCACGACATATACCCAAACTATTAACTAGAAGATTTCCAATATACCAAAATAGGAGCTTCTCAGATATCGTTCGTTAATGTCAAAGTTTGCCGGATCGCTATTATATCAGGTTCAAATCAAACGCTGGCAGCTCCTCGGGACCTTCGGGAATTCCTTTTGATAGCGAGTGTGGAGAAAACAGATCGGACATCAAACGAATCGGTTAGCGTATTATGAGATGTAGGACTCCTTGCTCTGGTATTATTGCGGTGTAAGATGAACTAGTTTTTATTTTTTGTGTGAGTTGGGTAACTTGAATAGTTCAAACATGTTCGTATTTGATAAACTATCTGAAAGGTAACCTCTTCAGGTGGTATTTTTGCAGTTGTGAAGGAGATACGATGACACGCTTCGTCAGGTGCACTTATAAGACTGTCAGACGGCGATAATCCTTTTGAGCATGTAAATCTGCAATAAGTTCCTTGAAATATTGCTTCAAACGAGGAACCGTTTGAAAATTACTGAAGTAAAGTACCTTCATAGGGAAAATTAAACAACAGTTATTTTGCTCATGATTTAAAAAAATCAGCACCGTCTTGGTAACAAAGTATAAGTATATACCTCCTGGTACCATCTACATAGAAAAGTACCATCGGAAAAATAATCTTACCTTGTACATATTTTCGGCGTATTTACACGGAATGTATGTTATTTTTCGTACGTGTTAGCTTACACCGGAATCCAATGACAAATTACAAGCGCGACTGGGTGACACACGAAACGTTGTAATCGAACAAATGTCTCGAATAATTTATATGTGTGTTTGTTCATCGAGGTAATGGATTTTTATTTTTATGTCTGTAGTCGATGAGAGATAAATAGGAGTTATTTTTGTACAGTATGTGTTTGCTTAGTTTCAAAACCTAAATTAAGAAACATAAATGGTTTATTCAAGAAGGTCATCATTGTTGAACTTTAAACTAAGTAAATAAATCGCCCCATAAGAAATTCCAAAGTAAAAACGTAATCTTTTTACAGCTCTGATTTTTTTTTGTTTTCTCAAGGGGCTCAATTGCAGAATTCTTTAATTTCAAATAAAGAAACCAATTACCCTTCGTTATGAGCTTATGAACGATTTTCATTGTGATTAACTACTATTATTAATAGTACTGAGTTGTAAGTTGTAACATTGTGTGTCTGTCGCCTGCAGTTCGCAGATATTCTCGGAGTGCTGGAAATGAACCCATTTCCGAGCACCTTTTATGAAGTTCGTTTATTACGACGGCTGTTGGTCCGCGGTATTTTTATTGCTGGTTTTAGACTCCACGTGTAAGCTCTGAAAAGAGAAGCAAGTAAAATAAAATGTTGATTGCTCGATGATGAAATTATTAACGCGAATACGCTTTGAATATATGTCATCCCTGTAGAACTGTGACAAACTTAAATTGATGTGGTTTTAGGTTTTCTAATTTGGGCTGAATATAACAAAAATACAAAGGACCGCAAATATGCCACAATAGACTTTACTAAGACACATCATTTGTTAAATTGTTAACGCTGTATAAATTACGCTTTCACTCAAATATAGATAGTCTATTTAGACCAATTAGTATTAAGTATATAAGTACATATTAAGCAACGTCTTACTAGTGCTAATAGCAACAGCGCCTCGTCACGGAGTCTGGTCCCCCGCCGCGCGGCTAATCGTCAAATGAACTTGCGACCGCCACCCGCCGCCTCCGCGACTAATTGTCGCCACACTACACCCGCCAATTGTTAACGCTCATTTAGACTAGGCGAGAAACATCGACGAACCGCAATACATCGCTGGCAATGATAGAACAGTCTTGTTATTACAGCTGTTCAACCCCGCAATGTATTAACACTCGCTTGTTTTATCTCGCGTCTCGTCTAAATGAGGCTTGTTAATTACACTCGTGGTATGTACGACTTGCTTGGCGACAAACGCGATAATTAATTTAATTGAAGTTAAGTGGGATCATTCGACGGGTAGTGTTACGCTATTGTGTTGGCGATATGATACAATGGAAGTACTTATTTGATATTGATATTTTATACACAGGCCTGTATTGGCTGTATTGTAAAGGATGTGAGGTTAAAAACAAATGCGACTCTTTGATGTATGTAGATATTTTAATACTGCCCGGATAGCCGAGTAGTATAGGTCTCCAAGCCGATTATCACTGCGCGCTACTGCACTGTGAAACCCCCCGCCACACAAGGATTAAATTCCTTAGTGCGGGAGTTGTTTCAAAAGGAAAAACAAATGACTGAGACACATTTAAATTCCATAAATTTCATCGACTGGAATAGGCAAAGTTTTTTTAAGGTTTTGTTAGAAACGAATCAGGTAGGTATATGTTCATAAGCTGGTTTGTTATCGCTCTGGTAGCAAGACACCACTACATTCAGTGTAGGGCATTATCTCGCTTCAACAATAGCAACCAACTTATAAAATTGCCCACAGGAACTATTTCCCGTCCCTTTACAATAATCGCGTTCTTAGAACTCTATACCTTTATCACAAGTTGGACGCAATTCATTCATTTCATAAGGAACGCCTTTGTCAAGTCATGCACGAACGTATTTCCACTGATCTACGTTCAATGCTCATTCGGAATGATTTCTTGCCCATACGTGTGGAGAACTAGCTATTGCTTGCGACTTCGCCCGCACGAATGTCGGTTACAACTGAAAAAACATTGCCCTTTTGTCAATCGGTTAAAAGCCTATGTGTTAATTCAGGGTGTCAGCAAACTCCATACTATATTTTTTATAAAAAAAAATCCATCCATTCATCCATCTATCCATGCATCCTTCCTTCCTTCCATCCATACTAACAAACTTCCTGGCATATAATATTAGTATAATGTACCTACTTGCTCCATTTGTATGTGTGTAGTTGGGTCCTTGCGGTGCCATTTATATATCGTTACACACTTCAATAGATTTGGTTTAATTTATTGCTTCGTTGTGTGAACTGAGATGTGATTTATTGGTATGCGAGTGCGTTATATAATGTATCTCAATATATTTTTGCGATATTTTTTGATATTGCTTGTATTGGCTTCTGTTGTTCATGTATTTATTTATTAGATGTTTTCTTTCTGTTTGTAGTTGCTAAGATTTTTTTTATCAGGTGATATATTTGAATATTGAGATATATATTGATTTATTGATGTATTTGAACATTTTATATTTGAATTTAATATTTTCAGTTGATAATATTCTTGACATTAAACTTTTCCTCATATTTTTAATATCTAAATTCGTGTCCTTAGCGAGAATAGTGTCATAAACTTTAGTTTAGAAGCATCATCATTTTCACCTCCTAAAAGTGACATACTCTGTTGTTAGCTTTTTATCTCTATACTGTTAGTAACAAATACGTCAAAAACAAAAACAAAAGAAAGGCCACACATTAAAATCGAAACAATGTGCAATTAATCACACACACACCGGCACCTACACCAAAGCTCCATTCATGTCCCCACCCATTGTTAGTGTGTCAATCACACCGTGGACCGCTTACACGCAAATGATGCGATTACAGACACAGACAGCGTTGTCTAGACTTCAGAGAGGAGAGGGGTACAGGAGACGCCGCTTTAATTACACGCAATCACTGTCGCGACCATTATAACTGAGGCTCTTGTTTTGGGCGATAATTGTATCTGCTGCTTAGAATTCTGTTATAGTACAGTATAAGTTGATCTGTAGAAAAAGACGTTTAGATTTACACTAGACTGTACTAACTGCAGTAATATATTATGTGAAAGTAACTCAGTGTATATAATTATCTTTTACGGCTAAATCGCTTCGATGATTTGATCTGGGCTTGCTAGGTATATGAATATTTTGAGCACCATTCGGTTATTTTTTCTGGCTATAATCGAGGGAAGTCTAAGGAAGTCGAAATTAGGGAAAAGCAAGTATTATATAGGCGCGCGTTGGCGGTTAACCGCTGAATCGCTTTGAATGAATTGTAATAATAATAATATCCGGACCGATTTCGGCCACGGCGGCTAGTGTTACTATGACACCAGCCAGCTTCGCGAGACATATTATAGTGCACAAGCGTGTCCGCAAACACAGGTGCACTCCTTGTTCTTTAAATCTCATAGCCCGGTGGGACGGCAAACCGACACGACCGGAGCGTGACCAGGCGCATTTTTTTACATCATCATCAATTTTAAAAGTGATGGTATTGTGTGAATATCGTGACATATTTATTTATTTATTGCTATACTTGTAGAAAATGACACCAAAACAAAAGTTAAAAGTATGAAATGGACCCTGATCGTAAATATCGGTGATATCTCTATGGCAAAGATCCAAGAGTGTAGGTATTGCAAGCTGTCGTAAATCTAATGCTTCTATTGGGTAACAACAGTTATATGAAACTATAAATAACAAGAAAATTAAGTATGTACTGATATAAAATGAAATATGTATCCATTTTGTTAATAGTTATCGATATTTCGTTCAGTTCATATCATTAAGATGTTATATATTGAGCTTTTAACATTACTATCATGAAGAATATAGATTAGTTGGGTATACTTATATTAACGTACTATACGATTATGTACAACTACATTCTTTTTCGTATCGCGGGGTTTCACTAAATTCACATGCACAGGAACACCCAGACTCAGAACAAGCATTTGTTGAACGCACAAATTCTTGTACTACGGGGGTAATGAACCTATAGCACTCGGCTATCCGTGCCGCCAAATTCATATAATACTACTAGCTTTACCCGCGACTAAATCCGCGTGAAAAGGAACAAAAAAGTTTATTTTCTAAAATAAAAGTAGACTAATTTACTTCTTATGGAATCAGCTATCTGCCAATAAGATTTCCGTCAAAATCGGTTCAGCCATTTCCAAGATCACCGGGATCAAACAGACAACCCGACAAAAATTGTAAAAGATGTTATTTTTGTGTAAATTTTTGTGTATTGTCTATAATATTCATATGCATGTAGTAAAAAACGTTTATTTCACTATTAGATACAGACACTCGAATATTGGTATAGGTATATTTTTATAGGTATAGATTAGTATAAATCAATCACGTTCTTTATTAATTTTTCATTTAAGAGAAAAATGGATTGAAACAGCTGATTCTTCTCTTGGGGATGTGCTCGCTGCTACCGTGATTACTTAACTAAAAGCTTTTAAATCATAGCTTGTAACAAAATATTCTTTATAAATAATGAAGATTTGTGTTTTGGTGTACAAAATCACTACTATCCATTTATAACATTACGTTATGAAATCATACAAAAAAGCATGTGAACACATAATTTTACAAATAAAATAAAAAAAAAAGATTCAGTAACACGCGTTTATATTTCACACACGACGCTAAATTTATTTTAACTACATATATACTTTTTGCACCAAACTTTTCTTAATTAATCCAACGCGTTGCCTAACTACATGAATTTAGTTTGGTATGTATTCTATCGTTCACTATCATACATGGCGGGCTTACCTCGTTATCCTAACTCGATTTACAGCAATAACAAGATACAATCCGAGCGGCGACGGGTTAGCCTAACTAGTTTAACTGGCCTAACTGAACGTAATTAACTGGAACTTTCAGTTTTACAGTTAGTGTTACAAACTGGTTGGATTACTGTTTGTTTTAGTTATTTTTATAATATTCATCCATTTTGCGATGGGCTACTCGTGAATTAGATCAATTTGATAACTATTTTTGTAACTTATTGTTTACGAGTTCTTACGTTTAAAATTAAGGATTACTAATTAACAGACATTTAATTTCGCAACCCAATGCTAAAAAGTAGTTGAAAACACTCTACATTTGTAAAAAAAATACACAAAATTTCCCCAGTTTTTAATTGAAATGTTCGCAATATACCTCGTGTAAACCTGCCAACACACACCAAATAGTTATTGATCGAAAACTTATTTTAACTGTCGCGACCGCAGCGTCAATCCATCGGGTAGACAGGGAAATTTCCGTTTTTCAATATTGCAACGCCAGTAAGGCGACTTGACATTTCCATTCCGCTATGAATTTAGTTCAGAGGGCCTACCAACATCGCTTTAAGTAATATTATTGAGCGTGCGAAAGCGAGATGGCGCGCTACATAAGGTAGAGCGTCGTCTCTCTTTCACACTTGCTGTAATATTGCTTTAAGATCTGACGGTAGTCTACCAGTTATTAAAACAGGGCGTGGGAAGTGGCACATGCACTCGTACTATGTAGCCTCCACTTGGATATCTTGAAGGTGCATCTTTGAGCATACTTGGAAGTGATATGAAGGTTTAGAATCGGTTTTATTACTTGTGTTGGAGATAGTGTCGTTTTCTGCGACAATGTAAAAATGGACTGAATAAAACTTGTGAATTTTACTACAGAGGATTGTGTGCCCCCACAGGACAGAACATACCAAGCCCTATTTAAGGTTACACTGTTTCAAATACTTTCTTTTCAATACTAAGTAAATCAGATCATAATTATTTATATCGTAGTTTCTAAGTCTAATTATTTGTTCTCCAAAATTATATTGAAATACCTACACAATAAACGAAACCTCTTTGATAACCATTGATAACTAATGTTTCGATTTCAGATCTAAAGTAAATGGGCGTCGCGCCCAACATGCCATCCCCAGATAATCGGAAACAAGGTGAGTCCTCATTAAACATCTTTAGGTTTAGCTATTAACAAAATAATGTTACAAGTAAACGGAAACATCCAGAAATCGTTACTAGAAAACTAGGGTCGTGACGCTAAAACAGGGCTATTGCCTTTGTGAAAAAAAGACATCGCTACGCACAATGTAGTGCCGTCTCTATCTTCCACAACGATAACCTCCCTGTTTTAAGAGGTCATGGTTGGTAGTTCTAAAGGAATAAATCAACGAGACATAATGTTGGACAGAATTTATTGAGGGAGGAAATTACCTCATACTTTGTATAGAGGAAATATCTTAAAGTTTTGACGGCTGCTCTGGTACTATATTGTACAATTTCATTAACATTCTTTATCATTTACAATTTGAGTTCTTATTCATTCACAATGTAAATAGCAACAGGTATACTTAACTCTGTTTAGAAACACGCTGTACATGAATAAATGCTTAATGCTTTCAAAAGACTTTAAAAAGAAGATTCATATTTTTCAGAATTCTGGCAGTTTTATAGGTATGTGCGTTATTTCTCGACACCTCTTAAGTGATAAAAGCTTAAATCACCAAGTCACGTAAACTAATAAAATCTGCTGTATAAATTCAGTTTTCAAGGTGTGCAAATAGTTTTTAATTATTCAATTATCTTCTTCAAATTTGATGGGTTAGCACTTAGAATCTAACTAGATCAGTATATATCAACAATTAGAGTTCTACCTAAACTTCGGCCTCGGCATTACGAATTCAAGATGGCGTCGCACATAGACAATAGACGTGTTAATTGCTACCTATTTGTACATTCGATGTTTGTCTATGGTAATGCCTCAACGCATTAGATATTAATACGGTGTTACTGCTATTTACCGTGAATAATGTCAATGTCAATGACATTATTATTATAAAGCGACACTAATTTCCTTTTTACTAATTACAAAACAAAAAACAACGGTAAGAAAACAATGCTTAATGCTAAGAATTAAAATCTAATCTATTTCATAAATTAAACTTACAAAAACTATTCTTAAGCTTTAAGCTCTTTTTAATTAAAAAAAGTTTAATGAAAGTCCTTCTAGTAACAATTAGCCCTTAAGTTTATCAAAATATATCATAGAGAAAACATTCGTTTTTATAAATTGTTTTTGGTTACACATCAAATATACCGCCCGCACAAAACTTGTTAATACAAAATTTTTAATGTAATAATAGAAAACATTTTTGTCTTTAATATAACAACATAAATAAGAGAAAAACAAAATCCTAATCTTCTGAAATTGAGTATTCTATTTGTAAAGCCTCGTTCGCAGTGATTAGTATTCGTCGTTCGGAAACGCGAGCGGGTTCGTATTACAAACTTTATGAAGGGACCGAATCCTCAATACTTTCCAAGTAAATTATGTGGATTTATGAACGAAAGAGGTTACATAACTGTAATATAGGTATAAGGTACCCAAAAAAGTTTTGATAGCTCGAAAAGATTATTTCCAAGCCTTTAAGTTCATATGACAAAAATGAATACATTATTCGTTACATGCACTAACATCTATGGCTAATAGGACCTTTCGGCCGAAATTGGAACAATCAATAGGGTACCGTAAAATATGAAAATTGTTGTTGCGACTGTGCACACCAATGACCTCATGTTAATCCTTGTAGGTACACAAAATAATTTGATGTACCATTGTACAACTCAATATAAAAACGATGACAATTTGAGCTGTTTTTCAAACAAATCAATTTCAACAACTTTTAATTTGCTCTACTGCCTCCTCAACATAAAAAACTCTATAAACCATAAATGAACATCCGCAGTAGAAATGCAAGTAGCTTTAATTTAAAGAGTAACGAGCGTGCCAATTACTTTCCACCATAAGGTCTACCATCATTCAAAGTAATGTTATTGCGGGTGTAAAAGAGAGGCAGTTCTACGCTTTGTAGAGCGCCATCTCTCTCGCACAAGCGTAATAGTATGACTTTGAGAGGAAGTAAGCGACCAGTGCTGACGTCGAGTGGCGCTTGACGGCTGCACTGATACAGCCTGTAATTACCGTAGTCATTCCAAATGCGATGAACCTTGTTATAGTACCTACTCTTCAGGTTTCAATGTTCAACGTGCGTACAGCTTGTGTAGTTAATAAATCTTAAAAATTTAAACGCATCTACATAATATATGGGCTACGTATTTGACTGGCCTGTTGATCTAGTGGTTAGTGGCTTTGACTTCTATAACGGAGGTCGTGGGTTCGATTGCCACTTGCCCACGAAAAAAAGATTAAAAATTAAGATTCGTGGATAAAAAAATAGATGTTGACTGATTCTCAGACTTACTCATTATTCTCACAAAATTTTAAGAGAATCGGTCATGCCGTTTCGGAGTACGTGAACAAACACTGATACACGAAAACTTTATAAATATGTATAGAGATATAATAAATTATAATTACATTGATATCCCTTCCTAAAAAAGATTTTTTTGGCAAGATTCAAATTACATTAACAGTGAATTCATGTAGGTACAATCATTTGTCAATAATCTACACGTCTCATCATCATCTTCCTGCCCTTATCCCATTTTTTTTCTTTCATTTTTTCCATTCTCCCCTATCAGACGTCACACTATAAGCCTAATTGTAGAGTTAAAATATTAAAAACTGAAATATAGAAGAAAGAAAGATGTATAAATAACTTGTTTACGCAAATTTACATATAAACGCACTCACACACACACACAAACGCACACACATACACACATACACACACACACACACACAGATTACAAAGACACATATACACACTCACACGCACACACTATTTTATTTCATGTTCTACAAATATATTGATATACTACTGATTGCATAGTTATTATTGAATTATTATATGTTATTGTAATTTGTTAAGGATAGTTAGAAAAACTCTATTATCTAATTTCTAATTACTTATAAAAAATTTTGATCTCTTTGTTTTCGAATATAAGTTCATAAGTTTATGCCAACGCAATTTGTTAAATAAAAAGATACACTATCTACACAATTATAAAGTTCAAATTGTTTAAAAATAAATAATTATATTAATTTTAGTTATAAATTTTGATCTCTTTGTTTTCGAATATAAGGTCATAACTTTATGCAAACGCAATTTGTTAAATAAATTGATACTCTATTTCATAGTCATAAGGTTCAAATTGTTTGAAAACAAATAATTATATTAATTTTAGCTATAAATTTTGATCTCTTTATCTTGTATAACTTTAGACTATAAATACATAAATATGTTTAAATTTTAATTTAGTTGAGTACTATTAATAAAACTATATTATGTCACTTCGGAGGGTAGCCTGGTGATCTGTAACACAGGTCTTACCTATCACAGACACCAGTCTCTATTTGAATGCCTACCAAATATTGTTTCATTATGTGATGATGAGAAAATAAACATTTTATTATTATTTTTATTATTATTATTATTACTATCATTTACTCCTTCTTCAATAATCTACTCGTCTGAACGTGTATATATTCTGCTACTACCGTATAAAGCTGTTGTCGGCTGTGTAAGTGACCGATAACAGTGGCAGACAGCTTAATGTGCCCGACGAGTGCCCGACACGTAACTGTGTTATGTGGAGTGTATCGTGTGACCGGTACAGTCAGCGACACAAATCTATGGACAAATCGTAATATTACGAGTATATCTTAGTAAAATGTAGATGTTTGTTTGGTTTTGACTGTACCTTGTGTCAAGTTAATTTTGTTTCTTAATAGTACAATAAAAATTTACAACCTTTGAAATCTGTTTATGCTAATACATCGGAATACATTTACATTTTACAATGAGTCAATCAAACATTTAAGTAATTTCAATGAAAAGAGGATTTAATATAATACTAAAGATCACTAAAATATTCAGATATGTCTGAGCATTTTTAAGCACAAAAACAAAAAAAGGCCAATAATTCCTACTTCCTGAACTAAATAGGTACCACGTTATCGAGCCGACCATACACCGTCGGCTACCAATTACTTCGTTAAGGATAACCATGATTAAGGAATGTGTATTGTTTCCTAGTAGCAACACACAACCACTCATATATAACACAAATGTAGGTATATACATGTATAACACACTCAATATAATTATGACGTCACAAGGCGGTATTTATCGGCGGTTAGCAGACAATTAACCACATGGCGATAGCGACAATTAGCGGCGCTCGCTTAATTGTAAAGGTACCAGACAAGGACAAGGTATGCGTTGGTTTGGACTCTAATTTTAGGTGGGAAAAAATGTGAAGTCGTAAATTTTGTTTTCGAATAATTGGCATTGACATATGACATAAACAAAGAGAGGCCTTATAGTGATGATGGATCAGGTATTGAGAAACATGCATCTCTAGATAGTATAAAACAAAGTCGCTGTCGCTGTCTGTTGGTCGGTTCGCTTAAACCTTTATAACTACAAACGCAGATTTTAAAGCGGTTTCTTTTTAATAGATAGAGTGATTCAAGAGGAAGGTTTATATGTATAATACATCAGTATTTCATCCGTCCGAAGCTAGGACAGGTCGCTAGTATGACCTGATATAGCAAACGACTCTACATTAAATAGAAATGGTCTGCTTTGTATTTATATGAACTGAACTAGAAATACATAAAAAAAACTGCTAGTATTGGATTACTTAGGCATTTAAAAGTAACTAATCTCATAAAATGTTATTGTCTGTACAACAAACGGTCTTTTAATCGCGCCCTCACTATTCTCAGGTTTCCGATAGTTAATGCGTAACAACTTACTCTATCATAAACTGTGCTGTCATAATATTAGCTCAGTTGTTTATGGTGTTTGTCTGTTTACACAACGCCGACCGCCGGCGGTACGCAGCGACCACGCAACGACGTCGCAACGTCGCGGCGGAGAAAGTCACAAATCATCAGTTCATAGTATTTTTATGCCATCCGGTTAAAAAATAATGTTATGTTTAATTTTCGATAATGTTAATTTACATCAGTGTGAAAACAAGAATGACGACGATTTATCTATCTAATCACAAATATGCACAATGTACTTTTAGCTACATAGAATTAAACTTTATAAAATCGATTTTCTATGTTTTCCTTACATATGTATGTGCAGTTATCAATAATCGAGTAAGGTTTTAATGCTTATTATACTTATAAGAACAAACATGTCACAATAATTTTTCCGGTAGTTTTAGATCTAAACAAATGAGTAATAAGCATTGTGAGGCCGCTTCTTCTTTCCAACCACATCTCCAAATGATTGTAAGCAAACTTCCGAAAAAATTCAACGTAAAAAACCTATCGCAATGAATCATCAAATTCAACAATCTTTTAGTTAATGTATCACCAAACCTAACATATAAAAATGATTGCTAAATAAACAGAACACGATCGATACATGTTTAAATAGACGATAACATTGTATTTGTATTGTCAGATCCATACAGGAATAGATATATGAGTGATAGCAATCCATTACTGGCATGGTGAGCAGAGCTTTGATCGCAGGCTCTGCCGGCGCGCGGCGTGTGTAACTCTTTCAATATTGACTTAATATGAGTCAATGTAACTGTTGTGTTGATGAATGTTTGAGAGCGGAATTGAATGAAGTGTGCCGAATAGAAAGGTTTCAAAATAAGGCAGAGCAAAGTATAGACTTTTTAGTATAGAATTTTTTGTATTGATTTTAAAGACTTCTAAGTACGTAGTTTTAAGCTTAAATTATTTAAATTATAAAGAATACGGACTACGGAATATTAGAATTTTAAAGAAAATATCGTCAGGCTTTTAGCGACATTCGGTAAAAATTGGGTAACGTCATGATTTCGATTTGAGACTCCACCCACGCGCCGCCGCGTCAGCTCATGATCAAGGATTTGGTTGGGTCCGAAACATAAATAGTTTGGCTGTATAAATACGTAAGTAAATCGTCATTTAATTACGATATGTGTAAAAATAAAACATCGTCAAAATCAGCAATGGTTATTCACCATAGCAACCACTGCCATGATTAATACATAACGATGATTCAGGTAAAAGGGTACTTTACCTATAACGACTCACGCTGACCTTTGCGCCCTAAACTGCAAGCCGTTACCTGGAATGCGAAATAACAGTTGTTGCCATGGAAAATAGAGATATAGAATAGAATAGTAATAATGTATATAGAAGGAAATACTATTACTATAGTTAGTATTAGTCCTGGGAAATGATTGTCATTAGCTGATTCAATTTTTACTGTGTCGTCATTGGAAATTGATAAGTTGATACCATTTACTGTTACGTAAATCACTACATAGCATTAAACATAGTCGCTGTCGCTGTATGTCTGTCTGTCTGATCGCTTAAATATTTAAAACTGCGCAATGGATTTTGAAGCGATTTTTTTTTAATGTATGGAGTAATTTAAGAGGAAGGTTTGTATGTATATTTTTAGTATTTCACCCGTGCAAAGCTAGGGCGTGTCGCTAGTAGAAAATAAAAATACTAAATTGAATTTAAATTTCTTGAATCATTTATCCGTTTTTGTTTGCAAAATGTACGGCAGAACAAAATATGGATTGGTCTACGTTCTATGGTTGTGCCACTTATACTTACTCTACCTGTATATACCTAGATACATATACATAATTATAATATGTATACCTATGTCTGTCCGCAGCGGGGACGATCGTCTCGATAACTAACTTAGCACAGACCGACGCTCGTTTAAGGGGAATACCCTTGGCCCTTATGCGTATATTGCTGAGGTTCTCCATCGATCGGTGTTACGACTAGCGATGGAGTCATATAAATTGGTATATTTATAGTAAAACTAGCTGTACTTGCGACTTCGTTCGCGAAAAAATTGTTTGGTAAAAATCCGTTAAGCCGTTTCGGAGGAGTTCGGTAACTAACATTTTGATTCGGTAATGTTATACATAAGATTTGTTGTATTCAATCAAAATTTATACCTATTTTCTTAGTAACCCTAAATATGTTTGTAATCGTGTGATAAACTAGTGACAAAAAATGTTTTTAGACGTAGCTTCTTATCCACTGGTGTAGCCACTTATAAACGGCCTCTGGAAAGACACGTCTACCTTATTAAGGAAAAATCAACCTTATCACTAAAGACATAAATACTAGTATTACAAAACAAGAACATTATCTTTACCTCACCAGCCGGCCAGTATTTGTTAGGAAGCAGGACACTGTTGAGTTCCTGTGTAATATCGCTAATGGCAGTAAGTCCACTCCGCACTGTCCACAAGGCCGTCGACTAACAAACACTATAAAGATATTAGTTAGCTAAGATGTGGAGCTTGTACAAATATAACAGTTATTCTGTTAGTTGGGGCTTGTTACATGATTAAGTATAACTGGTATTATGCTTGAACAGTCACGAGCAAAAACATGTATTATACTCGACAAAACAATTGAAGTTTAAGTACTAGTCAAATGATATGAAATCGTGATTTTTTCTTTAAAATTAAAAATTATATGTTTAGGCTGACCGCACATTGGAGTCAAGATTGTTTTAAGACAGACTATTGCTATACAAAACATATGAAGGTGCGCACACTTCAAACAAAACGTCTCATAGACAAAATTGTCCAAATCGCACCAGACATCTGACTAACGTTTGTCGGCTACCCTTTTTTATGTATGCGCACATCAACGACAAAACAGTCTAGTCAATGCAGGTATAAGGCAGACTTGTCTATGTGAGGCAAGTCTGTCTTAAAACTGTCGTGACTCCAATGTGCAGTCAGCCTTAGCGTACAATATCAGAAATATTCCATATCAGCATGCATGCACAGCATTTAATGACATGTAAAAGAGATTACATTTATCCTATTTGCAGAATAAACAATTTCATAGTTTCAGATATTTCGCATAAGAAATCTACTGCAACTGTTTGGTCGTGTATACATGTTTTTGCTCGTGACTGTATTTATTTTGAGGAAAAAATATAATAACATAAAATATTAATAACTAGCTGCTGCCCGCGACTTCGTCTGCGTGGTATTCAAGATGTGTAGTACTGTACAAAAAGTAAAGCTAAATAATGTTTAATGCCAGCTCCCTAATCCTGTTCCGTTCCAAACTACCTAATTTCTTAATCCTAACCTCTAGTCTTACAAACATATTTGACTGTTAGTTAACACTGCTAGTTTTTTGGTGTGGCCACTATCTTGCACTGATTTGACAATTTGGATTGAAGGACTTGAAAACGGGCGATGGCAAAGAAGTGTACTGGACTCTTACTGGCTAAACCACCAGAGTGCTTCACCGTATCCTATTGTCGGGGACCACGGGAACGCTTTCGCAATCTACCGCAAGCCCCGACAGGAGAGCTCTTTTTAACGGGAGCTTCTTCGTTAACGTGGAGCCAGCTTTTGCCAGCCCTTATTAAGAGGCGCGTGGAAGCACCACGCATTTGGTCTTTGCTTTTATCCAGTACAGTAGACTGCCCTGAGTCTACTGGCGTAAGTTATTTATGGTGGTTGGAGGAGGGCAAATAAGGCCCTTCTTCTATCCTATGCTTGCTTATCGAACATGGATAAGCCTGTCGTGCTCTTTCCACTTTTCCTTGAGCGTCATCACTTCTTCGCAGAACTTGGTGACGGCGCACTAACTAACCGCGGATACTTTGGCCACTCTAGGCGGTGTGACATCGTCGTTACGAAGATGTCGCATTCTCACTGGATGTGAGAGGGGTCTGTATACCCAAATTTATCAAATTTTGTTTACCTACCTATTTGGGTTCTGAGACGGTTGAATGCTTTCCGAACTGAGGTAAGACATAAGTAGTAGGTGGTAGTGGTTGATCTGCCCAGATCTTGCACCGAGCTCGAGTTAGAGTTGCAATAGTAGTCAGTGTATATCGGAAGAAGCTCTTTTAGCTCTTAAGTCTACCCAATTTAAGTCTCTTCTAACGTCAGGTAGAGCAATGCCAACCAGGAGAAGAACTTATTGAGCGGGGTTGGTCTTAAACAGCCAGATATTATTCGACACGTTTGCACTGTGCGCTGTGGTGCGGAGAACAGCAGGCGCTGCTCCCCATTCATCTTCTATTTCGTTTTCTTTCTACCCTTGACAGATGTTTTTTTTTTTAATCATGAAGTAGTGCTTACTTACATGGTTATCAAAGTTCCAAGTTTCTAATTCTAGTAGTTTGAGCTAACCCAACTGAGCCTGAAGAAGGTTAATGTTACGCACACATACAAAACAATCGCGGCAGTACGCGTGCGGCGCATATTCGTACGCAATATTAAACAAACATTAATAATAACAGCCTATCTTTATAATACTTTACCTATGCAACTACCCTATACCATCGCAATTGGTGCACAATTGTGGTAGTGTACAGGCACTATCAAATCTTTACAGCCACGCGTCATACACACCAAAATTGCAGTCAACAGCTAAGCAGTTATTTAAGTAGGTATAGTAAATCATTTACCGTCCACACTATTTTTTGTTTTAGTGTCGTTGGTTTTCTTTTACTTCATATCCACAGCTCCTCCTAAATTGGATAAGACTGTTCTAGCTTAAACAGTAAGTAGGTAGATACCATATAAAAGTGTTTTAAAGATCAATTTTAGGTATGGCAAAAAAATCCAAGCGCTTCTTACAATACTTTTGTACTACCAAAAACGATAGAAGAAAAAAAATGTTATGCTTGACTGAGATGAAATTAAATGTTGTCGGAGTTTCATAGAAACGTACCTCCCCCTTTTTTACCCCCGTTAAGGCAGAATTTTCAAAAATCCTTATTGCGTCATTCTTAACTTCTAACTAAATAGCCAAATATTAATTTTATTCGAATTAGCTTCAAAACTGACGGAGTTTCATACAATCTTACCAGTCCCTGTTTACCCCCTTTAAGAGCAAAATTCCAAAAAAAAGATAGCTTAAATGTTAGCGAGGACTAATAGCTACATAATAAAAAAAGTTTCATCAAAATCCGTCCAGTAGTTTTTGAGTGAAAAGCGGACAACAAACAGACAGACAGACAAAAATTTTTTTTTTTATACTTTTGGCTTCTATTGGTTGTATGAAGATACCCCATCTAAGTTTTTTTTTAATATCTTTAATGTACAGACATGAGCTTGTTACAATTTTATTATATGTATAGATAGATTAGCTTCAAAACTGACGGAGTTTCATACAATCTTACCAGCCCCTGTTTACCCCCTTTAAGAGCAAAATTCCAAAAAAAAAGATAGCTTAAATGTTAGCGAGGACTAATAGCTACATAATAAAAAAAGTTTCATCAAAATCCGTCCAGTAGTTTTTGAGTGAAAAGCGGACAACAAACAGACAGACAGACAAAAATTTTTTTTTTTATACTTTTGGCTTCTATTGGTTGTATGAAGATACCCCATCTAAGTTTTTTTTTAATATCTTTAATGTACAGACATGAGCTTGTTACAATTTTATTATATGTATAGATAGATTAGCTTCAAAACTGACGGAGTTTCATACAATCTTACCAGCCCCTGTTTACCCCCTTTAAGAGCAAAATTCCAAAAAAAAGATAGCTTAAATGTTAGCGAGGACTAATAGCTACATAATAAAAAAAGTTTCATCAAAATCCGTCCAGTAGTTTTTGAGTGAAAAGCGGACAACAAACAGACAGACAGACAAAAAATTTTTTTGTTATACTTTTGGCTTCTATTGGTTGTATGAAGATACCCCATCTAAGTTTTTTTTTTAAATCTTTAATGTACAGACATGAGCTTGTTACAATTTTATTATATGTATAGATTAGCTTCAAAACTGACGGAGTTTCATACAATCTTACCAGCCCCTGTTTACCCCCTTTAAGAGCAAAATTCCAAAAAAAAGATAGCTTAAATGTTAGCGAGGACTAATAGCTACATAATAAAAAAAGTTTCATCAAAATCCGTCCAGTAGTTTTTGAGTGAAAAGCGGACAACAAACAGACAGACAGACAAAAAATTTTTTTTTTATACTTTTGGCTTCTATTGGTTGTATGAAGATACCCCATCTAAGTTTTTTTTTAATATCTTTAATGTACAGACATGAGCTTGTTACAATTTTATTATATGTATAGATAATGTGTATGTTACTAAATGTATACTTCATTATTAGGTTATAAAGAAGTGCATCGACTACACGGATGTCGGATAGCCGAGTGGTATAGGACACCACGCCAATAAACACTGCGCGTGTCGTGTCGCGGGTTCGATCCCCACGTAGGATAAGAACTTGTGTGTTTCACAAATGCTTATTCTGAGTCTGGATTTCTGGATTTGTACATGTAAAATGAATGTAGGTGAAATCCTCCGCGATACAAAGATTAAATTGCTAAGTGCGGGAGTCTTTATAAAAAATATATAAAAAAAGTTTTTGGACAAAATATAAATTTCATTTGCATTTCTAAACCTGGAAAATAATAGGTACTGATGTGAGTATAGATTTACTGTTCTTATTTGCTCAGTGTTAGGTACTGAAAACACGTAAAGTACCTAAAATTTATCGTTGCAGTTTCCTGAGTTTAGAAAACATCGTTTGTTTTCGAATGGGGAACAAATAAGTTAGTGGAACTCAAAAGCTCATAAATAATAATAAAACTTTACAAACTGGACGCTAATTTGTTTCAAAGCGAGTTAAAATAAAGAATAAGAAACGAAAAGAACTGCGATCTTTAATATCTATTACGAAGATAAAAGACTTTGCAATTTTGTTTTAATACCTAATTAATAATGAATTCGTTAACATCAGAGTGGAATTGAATTAAGCTCTTACATTTATTCTAGTTCCATTGTAAATTTGTTGGAATAGTCGAGAACATTAAAACATAATGTAAGTATCTTTATTAATCCTAGACTCAAAGTACATATGTCAATAGGTACTATGTAGTAAGTAAATTCAATTACGAAAATTAGCATTACTATTCAAGACTAAACTCGCGTATTAATATTGCGCCATTATGACAGGCAAATTATAATTTTGGTTCTCAAATACAGGCATATCTAATTTCCCCAAGGTACTCAAATATGTAAGCATTTTGTTTCAAAATCTGTTAATATATGGATTTTATCACGAATTTTCGCTCTCACTTTTTCTACTTGTCACTCTTCTGATTATGGATTCTGAATCCGTTTCATCTTCAATTTGGTGTTAAATATTTCGCTGACGTATTTTCTCTTTGATGTTTCATTGACTAAATCATACGCAAAGCTGTAGGTATATAAAACCACACGCTATGAACTCTCACAATATAACAAAGTGCTTTACAAATTATAAGCCTTTAGGTGTCAAAATAGAATGGCTGAATCACTTAGCACCGAGTTAGTAAATCTTTAATGAGAATTTAGTCTAGGCCTGTACTATGAGCCAGACCGAGAGCGAGGAACTATTGAGAAAGCAAGACAGCGCACTACACTGCTCATAGCGGCGTCTCGCTTCCACGATGACACTCATGCTTAGAGGTTATTGAGTAAGCGCTCTATTGTCACCGAAGAAAATTATAGACA
Source organism: Chrysodeixis includens (assembly GCA_941860345.1). Taxonomy (NCBI): domain Eukaryota; kingdom Metazoa; phylum Arthropoda; class Insecta; order Lepidoptera; family Noctuidae; genus Chrysodeixis; species Chrysodeixis includens. The sequence goes on along the minus strand of OW796093.1, from coordinate 11,803,774 downwards.
GCTAGCCCACCTTTACCTGTGTATATATTCTGTAACACCCAATGATTGTCCCCTCTTCACTTTGTACTGCGATTAATAATTGTAGAGCGAACTAAGTACACATTTGCTTGAAAGCAATTTAGGTTCAAATACCCTCTCTACCTTTAGTTTTCAGTTAATTCAAAGTTTAATTTCTAAATTCTAAATGCTAGGATATTGAGTTGTGGTAACGTATTTTAGCGATCGTTAAATTAGAATTTGCATAATTCATAATAGTGTACGAGTAGAGTTTTCGGAATCGGTGATTTCATTTTTGTTGATTCCAGTTTTCAAGAGGAATTAATTAATAGATTTATTTCTGTCAGGAAAATTATGTAGGTACGTGAAACTTATATCGCGAAAAATGTAGTTCCACAATTTATGCAATACAAAGTAGATTTATGATTAAGAAAATTGTAAACGTAAAAATAAAATTACGTAAAATGTTTAAATCTATAAACATTCGTCCAGTCACGTAAAGTAGAGTCGATTTTATTTTTCGAGATTTATGAGAAAAGAATTTTGGAATTAGTTGGTGGGCAACTGCCATGTATGGTATGATATGATATTACTTAGGATTAGGAGAGAGATTATAGTCCGTGCGTTATAGCATGGTGCGGGTGACACTTGCCTGTTTGACGTTGACGTCTGTCAGTGCCACATGATTAGTGATGGGCATTAGAAAAATCTTTTTTTATTGTTGTCGATTTTCGTATATTATATAACAATCAGAACAAGGTTTATGATTCTTTTTTACTCTTCTTTTTTATTTTGTTTACTCGTAGCAGACAGTACGAGTGCTAGCGCCTTGTATGCGACACATATTTTGTTCTAATTCATTTTTGTTAAGTTGTTTTTGGTTTTAGTTTGTTAAGTTTTTTCCTTAGGAACTTTATAACCAATCCTACAATGTTGCGTTATTTCATCAATATAATTAAACATTTTTAAAAAATAAAAATTGAACTACGCACGATATTCGTTTTTTATTCCAAAATAACATCGACAACCTGTCCATCGTAGCAGTAAATCCGATCACTAAATACATCTATGACGTTACGTTATACGCATAACACTTTACTTTATTTTTCATTTCATTCGATTTTATTTGAAGCCTAGAATATTCTGGTTGGCTTTAATTTAATCTACTACAGTTATAAACGATTTTGCATAATACGAATGTGATACAGCTACAATAACAAGTCATGATTTTTACATCGCAGCAACTTTCAAGAGTGACACGAAACGTTACAGAAACTGTCACCCGCACCATGCTATAACGCACGGACTATAGTATACTTCCCAATCTCTCTCCGGTCATGTTAGATTGCCGTCCCATCGGGCTAAAGTTCCTGAGAGTAAAGGAACAGAGAGCGCACCTGTGATTGCGCACGCGCTTGTACACTATAGTATGTCCGGGCACACACTAATATATATTACTTATTTGTACGTTTGTCACGATACATAGCAGACACAATACAATGCTAAACCCGACGGTATACGCGGTTAGCTGTATGCGGTCTTTGCGGTCATAACCCAATAGCCGTATGTGGCTAATCCTATAAACCCTTGGTATTCTAAGGCATAAAGCAATCGCATATACCTTGCCGTTGAATGGACTGTAAATAAAGTTTTTATTAAATGTATTTATAGTAAGGTTAGTAGTAACAGTTGCTCACAATAGGTTTTTTAAGAGAGTGAGACATAATCGTAGCCCAACAGTGAACTACAATGGTCTGATGATATTAATGATTATGGTGTAATCAAATTAAATGAAATATTTTCCTGTTGCATTTTAGGGTGACAATATAAGCTTAGCTTAATACTTAGAATATTCTGTGTAAACATGGCAATGGTAAGGCATTAGCGACTAAAACTGCAAAATAATTTAGATTATATTTTTAGATAACTTTTAGCTCAGATAGATAGTCTATCTGGAGTATTAGTGTTAATAGACTACTCCTACGCATCGGACTAATGTGAAACAATTCAAGGGCACGGGAATACGATAAAAATACATACTTATACAGAAAACCGCATATATAAAGCCAGCCTTATTTCAAAGATGTAAGATTGACTTTTGTAAATCAACAAGCGTTGATAAGCGATAGGTTGACTGTATTAGCGTCACCAGTGTTATAAGAATAGCTGGATGTATTTGCCTACATTATGATATAAAACGGAAATTTTAGTTCTTAAAATAAATAGTACACAGTTTACACACTACGTTAGACTTAGACCCTACGTCAGTGTGATGAAATACAAAAATAAACCTTACACCATTGTAATGAAGGCTTTATTACACTAGAGAGTAACCACACTCAGTCTAAAGTACATTTGTAAGGGCCCACGGATAAAGCAACGCCAAGAGCATTGTAAATTACTTAGAAACGGTTCAGAGAATGGAAACATTTGCTCAGTACAACTGTTTAAATATTCTTCAGTAGAATAGAATAAAATAGTCCGGTAACGGTATTACGTATCTTGATAATAAAACGATAGCAGTTGATAGAGCAAACTATATTTACAATTATTGCTACAATTTTGCTTTTACAAAACAAATGACGCTACTTCACATGCAAAACAGCAATAATTGTGCATATTTTGCTATTGCTTCGCGTTTGCTAATTAGGTAATACCACAAAACACCATGTTAACAATACTAGAGTTCTCTAAAGAGCACTTGTGAGACACGTTTAGTCTATGTTTTAGTACCTACCTATATACGCCGTTTATGAAAGTAGTGTTCATAAAGGGAGAATATAAGTAGTATTAGGTCATAATTATCCTTTTTATTTCATCTTTGGATGCGTTTGAAGTGACGTGAAGTAGAGTTTGATTGTTCAATTGGCTGGTGATTCGCTTCGCCCTAGTTTACCCAGTTCTAAATCAGTAGACGTACCTATCTAATTAATCTAAATACTATTTAATCGGGTTCTAAACTTATTTTACTGCTGACATCTGTTTAACTTAAATCAAATAATTATGATTGTGAAACTAAACAGAGAATTGATACGATTACCAAACTGAAAACTGAATTCATTTGGTCGACGTTTCGTTCAGATGTGTGATAAATGATTAAAAAAGCGAGAACGAGTATAAGATTTCATTGACAAAATCTCTATACGAATTGCTTTGCTATCATCACAAGTACTCTGTCGATAATATTCATACTCAAGCCAGTGGATAGCAAACATTACAATTAAATAAATAAATATTCCACGACTTTCACACAACGCCATCTAGCCTTAAACTAAACAGAGCTTGTATTATGAGCACTATACAACTGATAAACATACTTATATAATTCTAAATAGTTAATACATGCGTATTATAGATAAATTACACCCAGACACAACAAATTTTAATGATCGTGACACACAAACATTTGTCCTGGGTGGTGATTGAACCCACAACCTTTGGTATAGCAATCCGAGCCACTAACCACTAGACCAACAGGCCAGTCAATTTAACTTAGACGATCAACAAAAGACATGACTATCAGCTGTAGCACAGCTTGTGATACCGTCGTATTATCACCGCGTCTCGGGAATAGGAACAATTGATCTGGTTCCAAGAGGAAATGGTTCAGTAAAGAAACAATTGATATCCAGTTCCAGAATGAATGGTCCAGCAAGAATAGTCGTCCGCCGCGCCGTGGTGGATGCATTGATGCATATGTATGAGGGATCTGTGCCAGCTTACCACGCTGGTACTTGTTCGTTTGTGAATGGAAAAATTGATAGTGAATGTCGCACTGCAGGGCTATAGGGATGTTGAGATAGATTGTGTTTATTACTTAGTAGTTAATAGTTATAGTTTTGATCAATAATTGTTTGTCTTAGTTCTTTCTTGGTGTTCAAAAAATCTGTTCGTGAAAAATTTAGGCTGGCATTGTTTTAAGTCTAAATCAAAATAACGTACTTTGTACATTCGTCAAGTAAATTACTTTAGTAATTCCAAAAGAAAACAGTATTACTCTCTTTTTAAGCTTTTTCTACTCTTTATCTAATTAAACCTCTAAATTGGTTACGATTTGTCTCCTATTGTCAAAACACAATTTTCAATTTAGTCTCTCTCATTTTATTTTATTTGCAGACAAAGTATTCTCGAAAACCTCGTTTACGAAGGATAAAAATAAGACCAATTGTTTGGATTTATTAAAAAGAAATAGCATTAAACGATAATCTTAAAGATATTTTTTATGTCTACAAAGACGCATTACTTGAATATTGCCAAAATCTACAAATATTAGGCTTAAAGATGTTTTCAGTGTCGGTTTGACTATGTCTAGCTATGGACAACGATTGCAGGCCGTGATGAGTAAATGTTTCTTGAAAGATATTATATTGGCTATTTATTTTCAGGTCAAAACTGGTTGGAAACAATGGTGGAGCTTCCTTCTGGGGTCGGCGAGGAGGAGGACCACACACACACTTGGACAACTGGCAATGTATGTACATTTTAAATTTTGTTGTTCCAGGTTTTTTTATTTATGTTATGTTTTTAGAAATGCCAACGAGTTGTCTGGCAGTATCAAAGGATTACTTTAAAGTACAAACGGCACTATTAACTCTTAAAAATGTAAACTATAATGTTATAAATTAAAAATATTAACTTAAATTCTAAACCGTTTTTCTGTGGAACTATTTCTTTAACATCGTATGGTTCTTTTTAGTTAGAGTTCTGACATGTAAGAAAATTATATACAGCCATTCAATTGAATAATCCAGACATTTTGTGACAAGAAAATAATATAAGCGCCTAAACGCGAAACATTATTTTACAAATCGCAGTAATAAACTCAATGGCAGCCAATTCTGGGTAAACGAAATACGCACTGGTTTTTATTAAACACGAAAATTAGAAGTTTTTACAAAACACTTCCCAAAATTCTATTAACGAGCTAACTTATCATTGTATTTATAAAGGCTGTGCTTACAATAAAGAATCTATTTATCAATGCCCATCTAGGACGGGTCATAGGGTAACACATTAACATATTGAACGGTTTTAGGCTGTTCACAGTAACGTATCAATAAACAACGCAGGATATAACTCGATAAATACGCAAGTATCAACAACCAAAGTTGTTGTACTGGCTAAATAATGAAACTCCTGACGCCTATAATATTCGAACTTTGGTCATAGACCTACAAATATTTAGAGATGACATAGCTTTAATTCGAAAAGTGGATAAGGAAATTGAAAGAGCTTGTCAATAGTAATACATACTTGCCATACATTACATAACCATAAAATATGATACATTGATAAAAATAAAGTGTTAAAGTTTAAGGTCACCGTCACAAAAATGTTTCGACTTAACCCTTTACATTTTTGAGTTAAATGGTCTGATCAAACTGTTGAGTATTTATAGTTTTGATGGCCACTTACACCTAGTAAATTATATGACTAAGTGTAAGTGAGTATGCTTTTTAAATTATATGCTCCAATTTTAAAAGTCAGATTTACGTCAATCGTCACTTACTTGTACTTATGACAATCTTGTTTATTTTATTTCGATGCCTATTTTCTGTCTATTCTTGTCTCTAGTCTGTGGAATTAGAAGTAAACCGTTTGACTGCACTAATAAATAAGCGAACCGCTTTCAGCATAACCATCGCACCGCCTATTAACCGTCCGTCGTAAGAGTTAGATCTATGCGTTGTCTCCGCCTTTATGAGGCCTTACGTACTTTGCAGACTGAATCGGTATTGAAAAGCCTAACTGTTAGCTAGGTTGGGCTTATATTGTATATAGTGCGATTAGCGGAACTTTAGTGTTGGTGTCGTGATTTTAGATTAAATATTCGTTGAGAATAAAGTAGGCTGTATCTTATTATGCTGGGGATTTAAATATCGTTATCCTCGCTCTTTATTGCGACCATTCTTGTTATTAATGTAAATTTATTTTTTTATGTATTTCCATCAAACCAAACTTCTCATTTAGACAAATCTTTGTATGGGAAAAATTATAACTCTATATAAATTTGCTGAACTAATACCACTCGGCTATCCTAACCGAATGATATTTCAACACGCTAATTACTCCTGTACGCGACGTGTCGCGGGTTCGATCTTATTCACAAAGGCTTATTCTGAGTCTGGGTGTGTTTATGTATGTTGAATTTAATGTCTGTGAAATCCCCGCAATACGAAGTTTTAATTATTTAGTACGGGAGTCGTTATTTTTAAAATTCGAAAAAGAAATCGATTCGAAATATTTGAAACCTTATTTCACTGTACGTCAATCCAGCCGGTACCAACAGCGGTATGATGGAGCCTCGTTTGTCTATCAGTATATTTATACCCGCCCGCGCCGAGGCCAGCGGTAATGTTCAAGCTTATTGTTGACTTCGTTTGTCCATATCCCTGTCACTTTATTTGTGGATATTCGACTGTTATGTAGGGCTGTCACGATGTGCGATTTCTTTTACAATGTTTTTATAATAAAAAATACCAGATACACGCGACACACATAACCCTTCTTTTGCAGTCGGGTAAAAAGTAGCGTAACGTAGGCTTTTGCGTCATAACTACTGATTTTTAATAGATTAGATAGCATTATCTGTATTTAGAAAAAAAAATCATTTTTCTGAAATTGTTTTTTTTTCTAATAAAAATTTAACAACGAAAGTACAAGGGTCATATTATGACACATGAAGGCTTTTATTATGTGAGTGAACAATTTAATGTCACGTCTTATTAATTAATTGAATAAGCGCTTGACGGCACTTACTTACATACCAATATGTTTCACAAAATAAAGTCAACGAAATATCTCCAGTACCAACCCTAGCAACCAAAAGAAAAAACACTGACGTTGTTTTCAAGTAGTTTGTTGTCATTTGTACTATTAACTAAGTACTAGTATATTACAATCAATACTCCATCACTCCTACGAAATTAAACAGTAATATAAAGTGAACAAACACGCTGTCAGTACAGTCATTGTTAAAAGTGTATAAAGAAAGTAGAGACAAGTGAACGTCGAGACTCGCCGGCGCCATTGTATTTATACGTCTGTGTTACACGTTACACGATGTTAGTCTGATCTTATCTTGAGTTGCATATCTACGAATATATTTGCGAACCCTTTCGTCTCGCTTTCTTGGCGATTAGAACAAAGGGAAGTTAATTAATGTAAGGCTGTTTTTTTTTCCCCCGGAGAACATGAAGTCTTGCTTTAAATTAATTTTATCAGGATTTGTATTATTATTTATGTCTAGAGTGACGTTTTCGAAACTCTTTTTCTGAATCCATAATTTCAGAACAGTTGTAGATCTTGAATTATTTCTAACAATTAAAGTAAACTTTAAAATACCTTTTCTCCTATAAATAGCGCCTTTAATATAGTTACAGTAATTTAATCAATATATTACTATGCGGTAATAGCTGGCTGATGCTGACGATGGATAAGTAGTAAATAAGGACCTACGTATATATGTTATGGACCAAGTGATTAATGCGGGCATTATTTATAATGTTTGGGCATTATGAATAATGCCTAGCATTATCGGGCTAAGTGGTTAATTACTATCTTAACTTCATTATTATCATATCGCTAGGTCATTATTATATTGCTAAATGATAGTTGGGCAATTTGATACTAATGCTATATTTAAGTTGTATCAAGCGCTAAATAAACCATGGCTGCAATTGGGGACACCGTAAGAGTTCGAGTTCCGATGTTGATTGCGGTCGTAATGTTGGAAGAAATAAAAAAAAACCTAACCTAACCTAAATTAGGTGAGGTTAGGTTTTTTTTTTATTTGTCAAAATCTATATTTATTGAGGTGAAAATATCATCTTATGTTATTTTAATTGTTAAAATAATCTTTATGATATGTACGCTTAAGGCAAATTAAAATACAAATTAATTCTGAAACGAATATCTACTTGTTTTATTACTTTATCTAATTCTTCGAAAATATTATATATAATAAGCTAAACAGTATCTATAATATCCAGATTGATCACTTTGGCTGTAACATTTGTATTACTTGACCCAAAAGGTGATAGGCCATATGTATAGTGCCCGGTCAATTTGATTATTTGAATAATATTATCAAAGTGCACTCTCATATTGGGCATTTTTCATAGTGCCCGGGCATTATGTATACTGCTCAATTTATCACTTGGTCCATAACATATACATAAGAGTATAAGTATTTTTTTTTGTTTAAAATACTACTACAAAAAAACGTTGAATATCATATAAAATTTAATATGATTTCTCGATATCGTAGAAAATTGATAAATCATATTATGATGATCACCATTTTTTTATTGTAACTACGAGTAGTACTGGTTGTGGCACTAGGAGGTAAGAGGGGAGCAGAGGGAAAAAATTCTTTAGGATTTGTTTGTAAATTAGTAAGGAGATTTGCTTGTGGACTGAAGGGATAAGGTTAGTGAGATCTGGGTGATTGTTTTTTGTTTTAGTGAATACATTATTATGCGTTAATAGCTGACTAATGCTGATGTTGGATATGCAGTATGTAGAGACCTATATTACCCTTTTAGGAGCGTCATGTGTTTGTTTAAAGTACTGCTATAAAAAAAAAAACGTCAAATGTCAATATCATAGAGAATTAAGAAATCATATTTGTGAAAAAAAAATATGTCTATTTTGTAATATTTTTTAAGTAATTATGCCATAGTAACAGGCTTTTTACAAAAGATGATGTTTTCAAATACTTAAAAATGTTACATTAATATGGTTCCGCATTCTCGTTCTTATTCCTTCGACAAAAAAATGAACAAAATATTCTTAGTAAGGCTTCAAGAATCTGTGCCCTAAATGTAAAAGAATAAACATAACCCAATAAAAGAAGACCTTTCTTAATAGAATCATATCGCAAGATTGTGTAATTCGATAATAAAAGATGGATAAAAATAAAATATAGAACACTGTTGTTGAGATAATAGGGTGAAGGGATTCTGTTAACTTCGTTACAGAAGTGGGTAAAGCTCTTCGGTACACGAGTGGGGCACAAAGAATATTGTAGCACAGGAACAAGGCAATATGACCTATTGTTGTTATCTGACAATATTTATTTTATACATATCTTTAGACTTTGGTGAGAAACATTTTTTTTATACCTGACTCCCGCACTAAGGAATTTAATCCTTGTATCGAGGGGGGTTTCACAAAAATTAAATTCACATGCACAGAGACACGCAATCAGAACAAGCATTATTTTATGGAAGGCACAATTTTTTTTTACCGTCTTGACACCTGGCGCACAGTGGTAATTGGCATGATGACTTATACCACTCGGCTATCCATGCAGTAATTAAATAATGAATTAACTTATCAATTTTACCGCAAAAATAACATGTAATACAAAATAGTTATAATTGAGTTTAAACACAAATAAATTACCAAATCTAGCTTCAGATTATGTATAAATCATTAATCATACCAAAAAGAACTCTTTTTAAACGTCTTTAAAAAGAAGTTCGATTTATCAACCACCGCACATATTTAATATATTTAACCACAGTAGTATTTCTGACCTCCAAAAAACAAGAATTAGCGAAGCAATCACTAGCCGGCAGGAGTCCGCCGAACTTGGCGAGTTATAATTGGACTGTTTGCTTCAATTACTTTCAACTCAATAATGAAAGGGAATTCACGTGGAAATTGTTATTGGAACTCATTCAACATTTACACTATAACGAGCACTTTCCTATTCTATGTAATTCGTACTCAGAAATTTGTTACTAGTATAAACAAATCTAATTTTAACCGATTTCAATATAAATAGTAATATACATAATTATTTGCCTTGGCGAGTAAGTTTAATAGTTTACACAATTTCACTACAATAAAAAATCTACAAGTAGGATAAAAATAAACAATGTTACCGTCATTAGATCTTACAGCTAGAATCTCTGAATAATAAATTAATAAAACCTAGACCAAAAAACAAGTTTAAGTCTATACCAAGCTCTACTTGTTACTTTAGTAATGAGGTCCCTTAGGATTTTCAAGCGCACCAAGAAGGTTTTAATACTCAAGTACTAAGAAATAGTTGAACATAGAATCTCCTTAAAGGTTTTTTTTTTTTAATCGCCCTTCTTTTGTTTCCTATAGACTGCCAGCGACATTTAGAATGCGAATATTTATTGGTGCATTATTAATGTGTCCTGTAGGGCAATGACCTCTTGTATTACCATACCTGACAGTATTGGGTCACTTGCATCCGATTTACCTCACTCACTAGTAGGTCAACCACGTACTATAAAATCTGTATGCAGAAATCGAAGTTGTGGAAGCGAGACAGTGCTATACCTACAGAGTGAACTGCACTATCTTGCTTTTGCATTCACATTCCTGCTTTAAGATCTAAGTACAGGCATTGTTTACTTTTACCGCGACTGTCTAATGCCCTAGAAAACTTAGAATATTTTATACGCTTTTATAGTTTAGTGGAAACAAAGTGAATTTTCTACAACGATTTTGTTGAAAATGATACTTTTATGTGCTTAAACTTGGTGATTTTTCATGAAACTAACTTGTTTTAGTCGCTGAACGTCACATAAATTGTCCCCGGGTCCTCTTATCTTAGACAGACTCTGTTTTATGTGAACTGTTTTGTTAGTAGTGTATCGACAAAATACATTATTATTTGTATTTAGAAAACAAGTAGTCTAACATACAGACAATAATTACGAACTAATTCTCCTAGTTAGTTAGGCTTTTGTTCTTTTACATATTTATATTCCCTAATTCTTTACTTTTCGCAAAATTTATAGAATACAACTCGTAGGGATCTTGTATGTAAAATGCAAAAGATGAAAAGTGAGTCATTGGTATAGCCATCAAAAATGATATTAGCACGAAAATAAAAATTGAACCTTTAAAAGCGGTGCCTAACACAAACATTTTGCAACATAAATAATATCACTGCGGATAGACTTGATAAAGACATGTATTGTTTTAAAACCAAGCAAGACCAACAAGGTATTAATGTATCAACTGCAAGATAATATGTGAGCTAACAATATGTGCTGGTTAAGTTTGCTACTTGAACGCGATCTCACTACTAATTAATTAGGCAACTTGAGCACTAATTAACTGCAACTACACAACTTGATTCATATTATGATTCTATATGCGAACATGCATGCTACTCTGTAATTAAATAGCTATATTTTAGTAGTTATTCCTGTTATTAAACTTAATAAACTTGTCTGTATGTCTGTCAAATCTGTTTCTTATGTGGTGTACAATAAAGAATATTCTATCTATCTATCTGTATGAAAAGTCGAGTAACTTAATAACGCTATTTATAAAAGTTGGTTGGATTCTTTTTATTCTTGTTGGATTCGTCTCAGTGCCGAATAGCAAATTGACTATCAAAACATCAAAAAAAAATCAAGAGGCGAGAAATGTGTTGTGTATGTACTTCTGAAAACCGCGGGTCTCAGCGAATGTATCTTAGCCAGATGCAGTACATTTTATGCTTATAAGCGAAACATATATTGATGCCAAGAAAGTCTACTTAAATGCTTCCTTGCTAATCAAATTATCGGGATGATAAAAACATCTGCACTCTGTAACAGGAAGTAGGGGAGCGAGTCACAAACAAGTCTAAGTGGGACAAACACATGTAACTGTCGTGAAATAATTCATTTGTTCAGATTCATTTGGAGTGCTTCATTACAGACAATGGTACTTATAAATTAGTATAAATAAATAAATATTCCTTAACATTTACACAACGCCATCTAGTGTCAAGTTAAGCATACTAAATGGCTTGTGGTATGAGTACTAGACAACCGATAAACATACTATTTTTTTTCTAAATACGTATTGATAAATTACACCGAGATAGAACAAGTGATCATGCTCATCACATAAACATTTGTCTTGGGTGGGAATCGAACCCCAGGCCTCAGATATAGCATTCAGTGTTACAAACCACTAGACCAACAGGCCAGTCGCATAATTCTAACATCTTTTCAAAATCAGCGGTTGTATGTTTGTAAATGATATAACTTAATATAAAAGTCAGTGGCTGTAAGAAAATAGTCTCTCTTACACAATATCTCTTTCCACTTATTCGACAATAGCTAGATAGTTGAGTCTAGAATTTTCGTCGTAGGACAGCTAAAAGTTTTCGGGGCCCTCTTACATAGTTCGCTGAGCAAGTCTGAGTGAGTTCCACGGTCTCTAGACCGATACTAAATGGAATTTATGTTACAACTCGGCAACAAATAGTGGTGCAAAACAATCCAGTGTTCGTGAAGATGTAAATAAAAGGCAGCGGGTTTGAAAGCTTGCTTTTTCGGAGCTCATTTGTTTTATTACGTCTTTGTATTATATTGCATTCTAGAAAGGAACTGGTAGGTACAGTAAGGGTCTTAAGTCCATATCCAATTTCACAAATTTATGGCATCAAAACAAGTGGCGCTTACGACCTCTTGACATAACAAATACGCATAACCTTTTGCACACATACACGGTTCCCGCACTCTTTCATCATTACCTAGTCAGAAGGAGCGCGATATAACGATAATGCTTTAGTGACAAACCTGTTTTGTCGCAACCGTGACCGCGACTGTCTGGTGGGGCGCATAGATATTGGTATTCATTTGTTCGTAAACTTTGTTCAGAGAGTTTGTGTTATTATTGTTGTTCGATTATCTTTAATCAAGATGCAAGTAAATATTGCTATTGATGCCAGGGCAAATATTGTCTATCAAAATATAAATATTTCTATTTTACTGTAAACATTTCTCAAATTTCAAATCAAACCGGCTGTAAGTATTTTTTTATTAATTTAATTATGATTGTTGTGGTCTATATTTTTATGTTTATTCACATGTTACAAGATAATAACAAAATTTTCGTTTTTTACAGAAATGCATTGAGCCGTTGGGTTCGAGAGAAAAGGTAGTTAGCCGCCGCTTATTAACCCGACTCAGTGACGTGTCATGATCGAAGAATATGAAACAGTAGAATAATTGTGAACGTGTGGCGGTGGATTTGTGCTCAAGGGCCGAGTGAATTGGAATTTCTACCTACACGTGCGAACAGCTCTAATTACGTCGAAGTTTTTAGTGACATAATGCTACCGACTGTGCGTATCTAATGTTTACCCCATAGAAGACTGTAGTGAACTAACTTTTGTTCAAGATAATTGTCCGATACATCGTGCCAGTGTTGAAAAAGAGTGGTTTAGCAAGCATACTGACATTAAAGTTATTCCGTGGCCAGCACGTTCCCCTGATCTAAGCCCCATTGAAAATGTATGAGGTTTATTGGTTCAAAAATGGAAAGCACGAGGTGAGAGATATCCTGAGCAGTTTAAATATATTTGCAAATATTGTGGCCTCCATGCGGCGACGTCTGCTTAGCTGTATTGAAAATAATGGAGGCTATACTAAATATTGAATAATACGCTGTATTTTTTACAGTGGGCGTGCTGGTCATAATAAAGTCTTACGTTAGTTAGTTTATGATTGTAAAATTGGGATTACGCTTCAATCTTCTTTTCTCTTTGAGAATATCTTTGAGAAAATGAATATATTAAGCTATAATCTCATATAGTTAGAAGTATAATAATACTTATTTAAATATAAAACAAACTGAATATTTATATTTTTTAACTTAAGTAATAGATAATAATATAAATAAATGTTTATTCAAATTACCTATTATTGTTTTATTTGAACCTAAAGTTATGATTTATTATATATTTATGTAATAATATCAATTTAAGTATGTATTATATAATATATAAATAAATATTATACACAACTTATTATAAGAACATTAATTCAAAAATATATTATGATAATGTCGCTCATAAGTAATAAAAGAGCAAAGAAAAATAAAAGCGATCTGACAAATCACTTGAGATTCGAACCGACTGCCACTCATTTCTAAGTCACACATTGTTACACGTGATCAAATTTATATAATAGTTCATTAAGACACCGCAGAAATTATGAGGTAGTTTTAGTTAAATTATAAAATTGTGAATATGTTGTAGGTAGATTTGAAAATTAACTTGTTGACTAAGGTTCATTCCACACTAATAGGAAAGAAAACAGATATATTGTTATCTTTGTCTAGGATTACCCACACACTGTCATCTTCTTGTAGTTATACTGTATGACGGGTAAATGTTTGCGTTGACGTCACGCACACATGTATACGCAGTAGCATGCAAGCGAATATGAACCTTGATGTGCTAATGAACTTATGGCTCCAGACTGTACATTGTTCTATAAATTAGATTAATGGAATAACAAATAGGTTGTAATTGTTATTTTTTTTAAACTATAAGTCGTCGTAGTGTTGTTCCTTTAAAATAATAAAAAATAAGTCCTTGTTAGAGGATAAAGTATGCGTGGAATTCATTGTTTGAAAACGTTCATTTTCGTCATGATTGCATAAACCTTTCGCGCCGATTAAATTTTTCACAAACAAAATCAATTATCGTGTGCATAAAGTAGAATAATTGAATACATATATCACTGCCGCAAACAAAAATGAACCAAGTGAAACCTTCATTCTCAACATCTTTATAAAGTAAAGTTAATTTACCCAACTCTTAACTAAAGCCACAGTTGAGTAAAAAAACTGGCCAAGTGCGAGTCGGACTCGCGCTCGAAGGGTTCCGTACTATCATCTAGTGATGTCCTTTTTTGATTTTAGTATTTGTTGTTGTAGGGATAACTAAAATACCTCATTTGTGAAAATTTCAGCTTTCTAGCTATCATGGTTTATGCGATACAGCCTGGAGACAGACAGACAGGCAGACAGACGGGCAAACAGACATACAGACAGACAGGCAGGCAGACAGACAGACATACCTACAGACAAACAGACAGACAGAAGGGCAAACATGCAGACAGGCAGACAGACAGACAGACAGCGGAGACTTAGTAATAGAGTCCCGTTTTACCCTTTGGGTACGGAACCCTAAAAACTAAGAGAATTACTTCTATCTGACTGCGCCTCAGTGCGGCCCCGGTGGTGCGGTGGAGCGGCTGCGGGCTGCACACTCGGCTAGTCGGCTGTCTGAGCCAGGTCGAGTGTGAATACGACCTTCTATCTCTTACAAGGCCAAGGTTTTGCTCAATTGCATGATAAGCATTAGAAATCGCAACGATGCTACATACGTAGTATATTGTTAGAATGTTAGGTAAGTGTCGTAGAAATTATTAGTTTTTCCATATTTTTTAAAATCTTTTGTATTTTGTATAAGTTCGTAAATAGTTCAGATGTCGTTTTTAATATTAAAGCTAATTTAAATTATACTCAAATTAGTATCGTAGTAAATAAAACACCAAATATGTGTTTCCATATTTATTAAAATTAAATAATAATTTTTAACGGTATACTTAAATTACATGGTACAAAACGTACAAGGCATTTAACTTTTAAAAATAATGGTTACAAAAGATAAACGTATTATTTTCAACGTATTTGGAGAATAGTATCTTCTGAAAATACTCACTACGTTGATAATAGATTCAACTTTCTACCGATCTCAACCGTTTAAATTATTCCTTCTTCACAATTTCAAGTAAAACAGCTGTAATAAAATACAGTCTTAACAAAAACGTTTAGAACAAGGTTCACAAGTTATACCGAGAACGGTTTGGCTTGAGCTCGGTTGTAGTTACAAAGAAACTTATTTAAACTTCGCGACGAGGTTTACAAAACTCAAACTGTTGGAATCTCGTTAGATTGCAATTTAGGTTGCGAGACTTTTACAAATTAGATCGTGTAGAGTGTTTCCGTGATGTTTACAGCGCTACTTTAGATAACAAATTACTTGGATTATAAACGTTATGTACAAATTGTAACGCTATGGGTATTGGAAGAAAGTTACTGAGCATGTGACTTTATTTATTTAAGTTAGTGGAAAAAGGCTACTGGCATTCGATTTTAAACTGCTAACCTTGAATATTATAACAAAAAGTTATTTGAATACAATACATTATGGTCTGATGCGATTTGTTTAATATCATGCAATTCCTACTGCGGTTTTCATCACAAACGAAATCTTAGAATAGACTTTACCAGAAATTCACATGTTAGAGTTTTATAAAAAACCGCAGATTTAATAACCGATCGTTTGTCGTTGCGCATTAGCATTTTCAGCAGTGTTTAAGTTCTCGCCAAAGATTTCATATCCAGGGACAAGGGCCGTTTTGAATATTTTGTACAAAAATAACACCCGAAAGCTGTCCTTCACTGGAGGAAGCACTCGCTAAAGTAAACAGAATATTTTTCCATCTTCGTCCATTACTGATCCTTGCTTAAGCCGTAATCCGTAAAAAGAGATTGTTTGATGAATAATATGATGATAGGTAATTATAAATTATTTATTCACAGAGTGATGAATATACGTATCGGTTAGAATGTATTTTTCTGCCTATTTTATTTTTTACTTTTTTCAGTAGTTTTTTTTCGGCCTAACCTAACAGGATAATTACCTACATGATAATTTTCTGCAAATTATAACTAAAAGTCAAGAATAATTTACGTCTTTAAATATTAAAGAATGTCAAAAGGAATTCATTATTATTATTGTTCCAATATTTTAACATTTACTTACCTTCCTTGCAACATAAGTACCTACAAAGTTAACAAACAATAACACATTCCACACACTTAAATAAACCCACTAATTACTACGTATAACAATGACAATGTAATTATCCGTGACTTGTTCTTTCATTCAATAACTTCGTACCTATGAACTTAAAGTACTCGGATAGTAAATATGGGGAATACCGCGGAAAATACTTCGGCCACGTGCGCGCTCGTAATAGGAAATACCCATTTATTCAGAGCAAGTACATACCTATTTTATCTTGTTTTGTTAGTAATACTAGCTGTGTACTATAGGACAGAAGCCAGCCGGAATCGCGTAGAGCCTGCACGAGGGTTCCCATGCATCTGGCTTAGATAGCAGAAGGGGCCCGGGGTGTTTTTTAGCTGATGGGTGTGCTACATACCCACGATGTGCCCACGCCGTGCCCTCGGCGTGGGTTAAAGTCATTGATATTTCACAACGGACAAAAAAAGACTAAATGAAGGTGTGCAATTTTACCTGTGGTATGTAAAACTGGCCATACATAAGCGGCAAATTGTGTGATAAAATATACCTTGAACAGATAACTAATCATAATTGCAATCATTTTAGTATTCGAACCCCTGGTTTCTCAATCGCAAAAAAAATGTTACCCGTCAGTCAAATCTAATGTTATGCTCTGTGACTGGTTGTAAATTTCATGGTCAACCAATCACAGTCGCGATCAGTTGATCTGATAGCAGATTCAACCATTCTTCCAGAAAAGTAGGTTTTATTGAAAAACAACAATTCAAGATGTACTTTTCATAAGTAACACTTTTTATGAAATGCAAAACTTGTTTCACATGACAATTTTTGTGTTTCTCGTCGAAATGTTATAAATTGTTCAATGTATGTTTTTGAAACTTTATTTTCGATGACCTGATAAAGGGAGTGTCAAAAACACACAAAAGTAATGCTCATAACTGAATGGGTGTGCGTTGTGAGCACGTTTTGTTTTGCAATACCTATTTTAAATTTGCAAAGCCACTATTATTTTGCATTATATGAAACTACTTTACATTAAAGTATATTAAACAATCTTTTTATAATCAATTCTAAAATAAAGTTAGTACAATATTATAAAGTAGTTTTTTTTTCAATAGATATGTTTACAAAAATAAATATGACAACAAATTTACAATTTTATCTTAGTTTTCATTTGAATCGCAGCACAAATCAGGTGAAGACTCGAAGGACCAAAAAAGTGCTTCGTAATATTATTTATATTCCCTTTTAAGGTACGCTGAGATAGGGCGCGCCCTCCGAGGAAAGAAGCACTCGTTTTATTGCAGTTAATGTTTTATAGGCTCGATGTGAATGAGGCCAAATAGATTTTATCTGACGCCCTTAGAGGGAACGCTTGTTTACGATTGTTAAAAATAAACGTCACTTAAATACGGCATTGAATGTAGAATCAACAATATGGTTTTATATTTAAAGTGTGGAAAAATACCGTTGTAATTCAGTTTAGTATCGTTACCAACTTTATCGTAAAGTTTTACTGATTTTCTCCTAAGACAGATGACGTAATCTTAAATAGATCTAAAATATTTCGGAGAAATAAGCCAACGATGAAGAATTTGACGTGAAATTAAATGCTTATTCCAGCTAAAGAAATAAGCATTTAAAGGGAAACAATCTAACGTCGTAATTGTTCATATCCTTGGTTACCAAACGACTTAGCTTCCGAGAATTCAAACCGCTGTGCATATGTATCTATCCCACTGTTGATACGGGAAATAAGGGAGATTCCGTGTGTGCACGGCGCGTGATCTACGCATCGCTCAGGGGATCAACGCAGACCTGATCTGATAGCGAAATCTTCTGAAGAAAGCCGCTGTGACAAGATTGAGCAGCGTCCTTAAATAAAGGAGGCAGTAAGCCATGTTATATTATAGTCGTAATTGTGATATATTCTTGTGTACAGAAATTAGGCGGACAAATTCTTTATCAAATTCAATTGCTGACGTTTCAGTTAATGCAGCGTAGTTATGGTATGGTAAGGCTATCAAAACCTACGTTAAAAGTGGCAAAAGTTAAGCTCAAAATAAGAAGAAGGTAAGTAGGCTTAAAAAAACTACAAGTACGTTACTTCGCACTAAAACTAAAACATATAAATAAAATCACGTAAGGAAAAATTTTAAACGAAGAAGATTTTTTCAGTTTGCAAATAAAAAGTCTGGTCCTCAAATTACCTTAAACCTTAATAAAATTAAGAAATAATGCCCTAATCGCCCTCCAATATATTAGCAAGGAACTCAAGGGTGTTCCGAGATTATTAAAAGGCCCTCTTAAGTGAATAACAAGACCCTGATTGGAGCTCGCTCGAGTGCTGCCGATATAGATTCTCATCCTTCATCGGTGTAAGTAATAGAAGTGGTTCCAGAGATGTTTAGATTGTTTCTTTGATGGGTACTCCGTTTTATATATAAAAATATGTGGAAGAGGGTAACGAAATTATTAAAACACATAATTATATCCTTAATTACTTTTTGTCAACCAGTCAAAACATAGTATAAAACAAAATCACTTCCCGCGTTTGTCAGTCCCTACGTATGCTTAGATCTTTAAAACTGTGCAATGGATTTTAATGCAGTTTTTTTATAGATAGATATCTTTTAAGTGAAAGATTTATAATATGTATAACATAATTGTCATAATTACACCCGTGTGAGGCTGGAGAGGTAGTTTAATACACCGCTAATTTAATACACAGGTCCCTTTATTTGCGGACATGGTAGCTGCAAACACTATAGGTGCTCGTAAGTCTATTTAGTTTTATCCTTATGTTGCTGAGACGATACTCAACCTAAGTACATGTTGAAAAGTTCAAAATATAGTAGGAACTATCTACGTGTCTAACTTTTACCATATTTTTTTATTTTATGACGAAGGTTGTCTACTTGTTTACTACTAAATTACGTTTTTTTATCGTACCCTGGTCCTCCGACACGGACTCAGTAGTGTATCACAACGATTTATTTATTCCGCGAGTCTGCGAAAACAGGGCAATCCTATTTAATCCTATTGAAATTTATTTAGGGATTTAGATATTTGTGTAATTTCATTTTCGATCACGTTCGCGACGTCACAGCTGAAACGACTTGGATTATGTTTACTTTGAAATTACGATGACTTCTGTAAGGGAAAATGGATATTCTGTTTTTCAATATTCATATTATAGCAATTGTTTGTTAATAACTTCCATGGTTTACTTTGAAGTTTGGTAATCCCCTTGGAGGTTATTAACAATGAGTTGCTACAGTAAACGTAATCTGTGAAACAAACTAGATACATACATTGTACAAAAAGGGTTGGTTATCTGAAGATTTTTTTCAAAAAGTAAATATGTTTCCAAAACTGTGAGCACCACGTTTTAATAAAATTAAAATAGTCTTAATAATAAAACCAGCAATGCGCTAAACCAAGCTCTCAAAAAACATGTTATTCCTCGACCACGTTCCATTTCATAGCTTTCGTTATTCCACCTCACATGGCCGCACAAACCAAAACCTCGAACGAAAAATCCAATCACCGCACACACTTCGTGAATGAACACTAATTACATTCAAACTTGAATAAAAACTAGTTTTCGAGTCAAACCCGTTCTTCTCGAGTTTTCCAAAGTTTTCCCGACTTTTCCCTACTTTACATATTTGATTGACAAATACGGATAATAATTAGGACGCGCCTCTTGGGACGAAGGATGAAACGATAAATTATGTCCTGATTTAAATTTGTTTGATTTATGTTTAAGCGTGACTTTGGGAACATTGACTTGTTTATATTTACTTTGTATATTTTTGAGTGTCGCTCGTTTTGGGATTGATTGAAAAGTTTTGTGTTGCGTCTTTGATGTGTATGTGTGTGTATCGGGGTGAGTGCCACCATCGCGCCATAAAGATATATTGGCAGTAACTATAGAGCATTCATCGACAAGAGTTGTTTTAATTGTTAACTAATACATCAGCTTTCCTATCGGTAATGTTTTGTGATTTTATTCTATTAATATTATAAACGTGAAAGTATGTAAGTATGGATGGATTGATAAATGTTTGTTACTCTTTCAAACTGAAACGGCCGGAGTAATTTTGATGAAATTTGGTATGAAGTTAGTTGACATCCTGAATAAACGTCACTTTTAACTGACAGCAAGTTGAAAGAGAAAGGTTATGTTTTTTAGCTAGTAGCTAGCTAGCTAAGTCACAAGTAATAAATATTTTACCAACTTCAGTTGTAGCATTAATCTAAGACATATTAAAATAGATAGTAAGGAAACTTTGTACCATACATTTTTTCTAAGGTATGACATTCTTATGGCATGTCAAGGTTCTATTTTATTACAAAAGCAATAACCCTTAACACATTTCGTAACATTTCTAGGAAAACAAAACACATATGAATTTGGGAACTATTTACTACCATATACTCTCGACGTCAACTCTCGTGGTATTTCCTCATATGTCATAATATGACCATCATCTCTTGTATGTCATATTCCCTTACAAATATGGCTCATAAAAATTCTTCGCCCCATTTCATTTCCCTGCTGGAGCCCATAAAAATCGCAGTACTCAGGATTGTTGTTATCGCGTATCAGTGAGATAAGGCCGACAACACTAATGCGTTTACATATCGATCCCATTAACGCTAACCTTTGAGCAGGTGGAATATTATTTTTGATGGCTCTACATTAAATATACGTGTAAATATAAAACATACAACCGTTCAAAGAGCTTGACATAAGATTTGATCGACGATTGACATAAATATAGCTACATAAAGTTCCAAATCAACTACATTGTATACTTCCAATACTTAAAGTTTTGTTGAACCACAAAATATTGTTTCTATAAATATAACATTTAAATATTCAAATATTATTGAACATTAATTACGAATTCAATCAGGGATCAAAGGACCAAATTCTTATAATCACTTCTTCTAGCTAACTAATTTTGAAAGCAAAGTGTTATCATTGGACAAATTTATATAAAGATTAACCTTTATTTGTTAATTATATAAAAAGCAAAGAAAGTGCACTTAGCTGGTGAAACAGGCGATTACATGCCGGAGGAGTGGCGCTGCACCACACCTACACGAACGATCATAAACCCTAGTGCTACCACACATGACACATCGCTACTTTCCTATAACCTACAATAATAATTAGGTATCATAGAAATTAAATCTAGAAGAATGATAAATATAAAAGTTGTAGGTTATCATCAGTTACATCAAATTTCGAGGATTGGTGACACATTTTGACCAGTCGTTGAATCAGTTCGTAAGAGACCTTTTTATGGAGATTACAAAAGAATCCTTTTTTTTATTACGCATGTAAAGCAATTCTGCTCAGCCAGTGATCTTCGACAGCTTAATTTTCAAAGCGACTGTTGCGTTACCCAAGGGTTGCAGGACTACAGGAGGTTGTCTAAGACCTATCTGAGGATAGCATAATAATATTTCTTATACACTTGTATACAATTCAATTGAATAATGAAATTTACATATTCAATAATTGACAGGGAAGTCACTTCCTTTTATGCTAAGATCATATCTACATAACTATATTAATCTCTCTTCACCATGATTAGTACCTTTGTATTTTTGTTACAGTGTCTAAGTTGCGTGGACAACTCGCGGCCGACCGAGCTGGCGCGCTCGCACACTCCGGAGGGGGAGCGGGTGCCGGGCGACGGCGCCAGCTGCTCCGCGCCAGAGGACCAGGTAGTGTTAATAATTAGAATAATTTGTTATGTAAGTATAGCTAATAACACTGGCAGGCAGGCGGGACGAGATGACGAGCGACCTGTTCTTAACAGGCTATTTTACAAAAACGGTGTAAATATAATTAAATATTTATATAATAAATATAATAATAGTTCGTCAGGTAGATTTTAAAAAAAATATATAGATACGTATTTTTTATTTTATTAAATAAAAAAATACTAAGATAAAACGCAACAACGTATGGAAATGGAGCTACTAACGTCACTTGCCAGTAAAAAGTGTACTTGTATGTGACGTCACAGGAGATTTTAACATACCGTATCACCTTATGTTTTGTTAACGTGATAAAAGAAAGAATATGTATCCAATATTTTTTGGAAATCTATGTGTCGGACTAATTAGATTTTTTTAGTCAAATACCCAATTGGTGTGACGTGGCTCAGGATAGAACTGCCTAGAGTCAAATATGGTTTTCAAAGCCGCAGGACATAAATTAGGTTCCATAAAAAAGTTGGCAGAACTTATTTTACCTCTATTAGACTTTTATTGAAACAGAATTTGACTACCTCTACAGATGATCAGAAATAGCAAATAGACAAAATTATTGTAGTTCAATAAATTGATGGAAAACCAATCTACCGTTAGGGGTTTCCCTAACTAAACTAAGAGATGAAGGTAAACTAGCACTCAATATTCTATAGATTAGACAAGTTCAGTAATAAATTGTATTCAGATTTGTTGATGCCCAGTGATAGTGTAGTTTATTAATATTCATACTATTAATAGAGCCTTTAACATAAACCCCACTCTAAGAACAGTAGTTGTATAAATAGTAATTTGCCAAGAAAATACTACACATAAGAAAACTATTCCCTAGCGTGAAAGAAAATATCTTACCTACGCTTCATTCAGACTTCAGATGAAAAAATAAAGAATACATTACAAAAATAAACCTTAAACCATGCAAATAAGTCAGGTTTTTGAGCTACCGCTGATGTATTAATTGATTTACCGTGGCAATTACAAGCTGTTTGCTACTTTTACTACGTAAGCTGCTAAATTATTGATGTGTGACGTTGATCATGTAATCTGCATGTTAACAGATTCATTAAACTGTAATACGACGCTTTAAACTTATTATAATACGTAACAACTGTTTACTTACGCGATATTAATGTATCAATAATTAATTAGCGCTTAATTTGTAGGCTCAACTATGAGCCAGATCCATACTTAATTACACTAGCTTAACTTTCAATGTAGGTAATACTATTTGCAATTAAATACAAATATGATAGAAAAAAATATGAGGGATAAAATAAAGCTGTAGCACAAGCCCCTAAGACGATTGTAACTCTCATTCAGTGACCTAAGCAGCTTAGCTGGTAAAGCGACTGGCGCGTTTAGTGAGGAGTTGCAGGTTCAAGTTCTGTCTAAGGTTTTAATTTTCCAGACATGTTATTTGTATTTAATTGCAAATGTTATCTGCGTAATCTACGTTTTAAACTGTAATTGTGTAATTAAAAATGATAGTGTTTTATTATTGATTTTGGTTTTCTAATTTACATAATACTACTGTTGGAATGACCAAGATGAAGCTAATAATTATAAAAAATAACCAACGTTATTTCAAAAAATATGACAAAGACAAATTTCTTTAAGTATAAACAAACATGCAACAAGAACGCAAGAATGTTTGATGAACTTACTCTGTGACGTCATACATCACATTCCGTCACAAGACGCTTCAGTGCAAATATGCAATCCGTACGGTCTGAAACAAATTTTGATCTGGTTTACATAATATTAGGTTTATATTTCTAGAAAGTTTATTAGTTATTCTGTATTTTAATAAAGAGCTTATAGAGCTTGTAGTTAAACGCTGCTTTAGCCAACTGGAAAAAAGTGTGACAAACAGGCAATATAATATTCACAAGATCTATATAGCATAAAGTTAGGTCACTTTTATTCACGTTATATATTTTTTTATTTATTTATCTTACAGGCCAATCGACAATTGTATATTCATGATACGTGACAAATTTTTACGTCTAAGATCTAAGCTTAGTGTTACAATTTCTTTTTTTACCATTATACTTATGCATATTGATTTCAAACAACTGGCTTATCAAGTTATCACAATTTGTCTAAATCTGGTATAATATTCTCTTAAATGATTTCCCTATCCCGCTTATTATGTGGTACACGTTTCTTCACTTATCCATTGTATTGCTCCTCAGCCGCGGATCAGCGATGACGGCGTCTCCGGAGAAAGTGTTAACCCCTTCCAGGAGGAACCAGGTGAGTTCAATATCATATACTAAAGAATATAGTAAACTAACTCTATACCCCTAGCCTTTTTCTTTGGTATCGTCCAACTGCTGCCTATCGTGGCGGCCATCTTTGAGCTGGCTAGTCACCGCCTGCCAATTTAATTACATTTTTATGTATTAAAAGGCAGGTGCCATAGTTTTCCATAATAATATTTACAAATTTCTACTATTATTACGCCTAATATAAAGTCATAATATTTACCGTTTTATCAAATAAAACGATTTAATAGCCGTGTCTTCGAATTCTTGTACAACAGAAAATATCACGTAACTATAAATTGAAATAAACTCTTGCAAGCAGTTTATTTAACGAGCGAGTAAAATACCGTAGCACCGACTTCGCCGACCGAAAACGAAGTTATGTTAAACTTTAAACTAATCTCGCCGTAAACGTCGTTAGCCGTAGGCGAACGATCTACGAGGCTACGCTAGATGCTACGACGTAGTACTACGCTTTCACAAAATGATAGTATTTTCGTCTTTCGTCTTATGTTTAATTCAAGAGTATTCAACGTTATTTTGACTAACGCTGTGTACCGTGTGCGCTTTGTACATGTAAATAAATATGTTGAATTTATTTAAACGTTTATGTAAATTAATGTTATTACTTTTACTTGTAGTGGCAACTGAAGGCATGCTGAGAGCGCCCCGGTATTACAGAGGAATATACTGGCCATCCATTACAAATACTTTTAAGGTAACTAAATGAACATTTTTACAATAATTATTTTCGTTTAAGTTTTAATTGAAATGTTGCTCAGGATACATCCCTATGGTAATGTAGTCTACTAAATATTAAACTATATTTTTATTTTGAAGATTATATCAAAATTAACAGAAATACTATGCAAATGCCAAAGTATTATATTTATTGGTAGTCGATTTAGTATTTAAAACATTAACTACTAATTTTTCGATTTTTTTTCTATTATAAAGGTAATTACGTTCTAAATTTATATTTATTAAGCTATAGCATATCTTCTATCGCGGGCCTTGAGCGTGGAGACTGAATCCAGAAATTTCGTAACGTTTTTTTGTTGTAGAATAAAGCAGTAGAGCTATCATACCAAAGATATTCGCGGCGACAGCGGCAGAAATCACTCATCATGGTCAACGTCGTGGACTTAGCGCTTAAAGTAAGTTAATTATAACAATAAGCAAGTGTGCAATAAGCATGAATATTCTGTTTAACAAGTTTAACTGAATTATTCGCTCTATCGAAGCGGCAAACTCTCTTTTGGTCCTTCGATACGAAAAGTCAAATTGAATAAAACCTGTATCTTTGTAAGGTTATTAATTGTTTGACTTAAAAAAATATGAATGAAGAAACTAGAAAAGAAAGTACAATATTTCTAATGTTTAATGTAGGTTTGTCTGCATTCCAGATATGCCTCGCAGTTATATACACGGTCACAAACAGAGATGGTGAGTTTCTAACTATATAAATAAGTTTAACGGCCCCTGTAGGTAACTGCTATGTACAAAATTTCTCAAAAGTATGGAAATATCCATTTCTGTGCGACAATAATCTTACAACTTAATTTTAGACTGATTACATTTCACACGTGAACGATTCAGCTTTTATCAGCGATAGTTCTTGTTGAAATATACAACAGACAACTATCTAAGGAGGTTAAAGTAAATACTATAATGTATCTATGTACTATGTACTATAATGTGTTCAAATATATGATGGTCTGTGATGCGCTACAATTGTTTTATGGCGCACCAAGACATGCCACGACACTGAAGTACTTATTTGGCTTTACACAAACTGACCGGCTATCTATACAAAGGAATGACATACACGGCTTAAAAAAATATAAACCTTATTTTAATTTACATATCTACATTAGTTTTGTGGATTCGTTTCCATGTCATTGGTTCACGTGTAAAGCGTAATTACACAATTCCATGAAACAACTTTTATCGCCTTTTTCATGTCAAAGGGCGCTAAATTGTTTTTAAATGTTTAACTACTGTTTTTATGTGGCTTTAAACCACTCTTTTATTTTACAATGAACAGTTATAGATATTCAGTACATATAGCATGAATCTATTGTACCCAGTTAGTATTTTGTGATGGTTTTGATATCTTTTGCAAGTAAACAGTAAGTCCGTGGGAAAATGTTGGCTTCACCTGTTGATCCCAAACCCCACTGAATCGTACTTACTGTTAATTATAATAATTTCTCAGCCGCTCTGACCTATAAGACAGTCAGCAAGGCAACAGCAGTTTGTTAAAACTGTGCTAAAAACAACAGCGCTGTTCGCAGTCATAAAAGCGCTTCCAACGTGTCATACTTTCCACGTATATGAAGACTGTACCAATATGTCAGCAAGTCACTGAAATTGCGGGCTCTTCAAGAAGAACTGTTGTCATTGTGGAAGTGAGATAGCGTATAGCGACGTTTCGTTTCCTCAACGGCATCAGCCCTTTTATAGAGCTCAAGAGCTGAATATTACAGACGGGCCTGTTGGTCTAGTGGCACTGACTGCTATACCGGAGGTTGTGGGTTTGATTCCCACCCATGACAAATTATTTAATGTTTGTGTAATAAGCACGTTCATTTGTTATGTGTCTGGGTTTAATTTATCTATAAAATGTACGTATTTAAAAAAATATAAGTACCTATGTTTATCAGTAGTCTAACACTCATAACACAAGTTGCTCTCGTATACTTAATTTGACTAGATGGCGTTGTAAGAATGTTGTTGTTGAGGAATATTTACTATTTGTGTACAGTAGCAGCACCGAACTCATACCAGATAGCGTGGACGGTGGCGTTCGCGGGGCTCAACGTCGGAGTCTGCCTGCTGGGCTGGTGGCGGTGCTTCGCGAATAACTACCTGCATTGGGCAGCGGCTGCCACGTGGATACTGCTGATTGCACAAGGTTGGTATTTGTGAAGAGAAGAGAGTGACATCATGGCTTCGAACATGATAAAATTATTAAAATATTATTCGCAAATCCAGCACGCCATCAAAGTTACCGTATACAGAATACATAAAAAACACTTATGTACTTTCGTAAACGAATTTGAGGTACTATTTTATGCACATTTAGCTAATTTAACACTTGTTATCTGTCAAAGAAACCACGACCGAAACTCAATATTCGCGGTTCATTATTACCTGTGTTGGAAACACACACAGAAAAGTTCTCAGCGTTTATAAAATCACGAAGGGCTGGCACTTGCTGGCGCTCACTTTCTCTCTTCTTATTATATTATTTATTCAATTTCTGACTTTAATCTCTCCCTCACCAGGTTTAAGCGGCCAAAGCATAGGCTTCCAAGAATCCCAGAACCAGGTGTGGTACATGCTGTTCATCGTGTTCGTACCGTACGCGATGCTGCCGCTGTCCCTGTTCTGGTGCATCGTGATAGGACTGCTGTCCTTCATGGCGCATGTCCTCTCCACCGCAGTCGTCATTAAGGACCACATGGATCTTACGAAAAGGGCCGTCAATTGTAATATTAATGTAAGTATCGAGTTTTAATTAGATTTAAGTAAATTGGTTCTGACTTTATCCTTACGTTTTTAAAGTCAATTAAAATTAATTAAGTTTAATTGGTCGCAATTTAATGTTAATGTTTCGGGAATATTTCTCAAAAAAAATTAATTCATAATCGCGACATGTTTTTTTTTAAGATTAACAAAATATTGTTGTGTGCAATTTATAACTTTTCAAGATACGCCTATTAACCTCTGTCTTATTATTGCAGTTTTCTGATATGTGTGTGAGTTATTCAGCCTTATAAATATTTATACATAAAAATTTCATTTTTTTGCTTTTTACCTAATTTACTTAATTTATTATAACTTGATATTTATAAATATTTTCATAGTTTTTATCACTAGTGAACCATTGTTACATATCACATTCGTGCACGTTGTTTATAATTAGTTAAAGTTACTTTATTTTTTATTAAGTTAGATGGTTTAGACCACTTCAATGTAGAATTTACACTGCCTTTATGCTGTAAACAATAATCGAGTATCTCGTTACAGTCGTACACGTGCAGCTTACGTCTTTTAGCCGGCAACGCTTTATTGTACGTGGCTGTGAACTTCGCCGGGATGTATGCCAAGTCACTGGCGGACTGGGGGCAGAGGAAGGCCTTCCTAGAGACGCGCCGGTCTATGGTCACCAGGGAGAGGACGAAGCGAGAGAGCGATAGGCAGTGGAAGCTGTTTCAAAGCGGTGAGATCTAAGAACATGCTTTAGATATTTTTTTGAGTTTGAGCAAGAACCTCAGTGGCGTGAACTTAGAGAGTTCTACGTCCAGCAGTGGACTGTGATAGGCAGCTGATGATGATGAGTAATTAAATAAAAGTGAAGTCCTATGATTGTATACATCTTGCGCACAAAATTTGTTTATATCGAAAAGTAACTGAAAAAATAATTGTTAGGGATAGATCTTTATGCATGCAACTCTGATGACGTGTCGTGATCGAAATTCTGTTTCATACTACAGTGATCCCGGATTTTCTGGCGAAAGAAATCTACAGCCACGTGAACAAAGAAAAGGGAGAGTTCCAAGAGCAGCAGTTCAACAACCTTTACATCCAGCAGCATCACGACGTATCCATTCTTTACGCGGATATCAAGGGATTCACGGGTGAGTGAATTTGGACCTTACGGTTTGACGCACAAGGATAATTTTTCCACGAGCCCATCAGCGTCAAAAGAAAAACAATTATTGTTAAAATCCTCTAATTAATAAGTTGTTCGCTTGTTTCAGAGCTATCAAGTAAATGCAGTGCACAAGAGTTGGTAAAGCTACTCAACGAATTATTCGCTCGTTTCGACAGGCTAGCTTCGGTAAGAATGTTTCCACATATTTTTTTATTGAAATAGTATTCCTGCAAAATATATTTGCCAATCTGTTGAAGAATGCAGATGACAAAATAATATAATGTTCTTATTAAATACATATTAGTAAAGTACCATCGTTGTTGACTGGCCTGTTAGTCTACGGGTTAGTGGCCCTGAATACTATACCAGAGGTCGAGGGTTCGATTCTCATCCAGGACAAATGTTTGTGTGATTAGCACGACATTTGTTCTGTGTCTGGGTGTAATTTATCTATAGTATGTATGTATTTAGGAGTAGGTATATAACTATGTTTATCAGTTGTCTGGTACTCATAATACAAGCTTTGCTTGGTTTGAGACTAGATGGCGATGTGTGAAAGTTATTATTGTATTTATCGTTTGTAGGAGAACCACTGCCTCCGGATAAAACTTCTCGGCGACTGTTACTTCTGTGTGAGCGGTCTGCCGGAGCGGCGCGAGGATCACGCGCACTGCTGCGTCAACATGGGCCTGCACATGATCCGAGCCATTAGAGACGTCCGGTATAATGCCCAGGTACTTACAAACCCACAAATTTCATTTAAATAATTCATAAATTTATATTGATGAGGATTCAAAGACAAGAAACTTATTGGTCCTTATGTCCACCCTCATCTTCCTGCCCTTAACCCATTTTACTTGGGATCGGCGCTAAACGTTTTTTTCTTCCATTCTACCCTATCAGACGTCACAGTATCAGTTACTCCTTTTTCATTCATACCATTCCTTATAAAATCCATGTGGGTGAACTTAGCAGATCAATGTCCAGCAGATCAAAAAAAAAAGAGAGTTCTATTCGCATGCAGCTGAGTTCCTGATAGTTTTTAAAAATATTTCTGCTGTTTTAACCTCAAAAAATTAAATTGATGAAATGCTCTGCTAACTTCCCGTAGCAGATCAATTTGCAGCAGATCAAAAAAAAAGTGTGTTCCTTTCGCATGCAGGTAAGTTCTATAGTTCCTGGTAGTTTTCAAAAATAGTTCTGACGTTTTTGTCCCAAAAAAAGACAATTTAAAAAATGGTCTGCTAACTTCCCGTAGCAGATCGAAATCTCGAAAATATCATTTTCATTGCCTTATATTCCCACAGGCTAGAACTCTTTTGTTTTAGACAGAACTATAGCAGAACTGCAATGCACAATTCGATTCGAGTCCAGAACTCACGTCCTGGTGCCAGCAGAGCATGTGCAAAAACTTGAAAACTCGAAAAATATAATTTTTATCATTTGTAAAACTGCTCACAGGCTAGAACTCTTTAGTTTTAGACAGAACTATAGTAGAACTGCAATGCACAATTCGATTCGAGTCCAGAACTCACGTCCCAGTGCCAGCAGAGCATGTGAGAATGTTTAAAAACTCGAAAAATATCATTTTTATCACTTGTAAAATTGCTCACAGGCTAGAACTCTTTTGTTTTAGACGGAACTATAGCAGAACTGCAATGCCAAATTCGATTCGAGTCCAGAACTCACGTCCCAGTGCCAGCAGAGCATGTAAGAATGTTTCGAAACTCAAAAAATATCATTTTTATCACTTGTAAAATTGCTCACAGGCTAGAACTCTTTTGCGATCCGCCCACATCTGCAACAGTGGGCGGAGAGGCGGTACGGAAAACTGACGTACCGCCTCACGCAGGTGTTGACCGCCACGGGGCCTTCGGGCACTACTTGTGTCGGGTGGCCCGCAGAGAGGCCACCACAGCGTGTCACCAGTGCGGTGATCCTGACGACACCGCACTGCACACGCTGGCCCTGTGTCCGGCCTTCGATGAGCCTCGCGCCGTCCTCGTGTCTGCGCTGGGCGGAGTAGACGTCTATGGGTGTGGTCTCAGTATTAGGCGAGGAGAACGACGCCCTTTACACGTCGGCCTCCAACATATTTTGCGAAAGAGCAACCCGCTGGCCGAAAAACGAGGCCAGCGGAAGCCCGCAGTCGGTGCATGAAGTAATGCTATGCGCTGCCATGCACCGACGCCAAAACGCGGATGACGTAGCACAGCGGTTCAGGTTTAGTCAGAAAGAGTCTGACATTACCCGCGGCTCCCCCCGGGGTCGCAGGTGTCCATGAGGATTCCCCCGCTTTACCAAAAAAAAAATTAGGTTAGGTTAGGTTTGGTTTTTAGTAAGGTTAAGTTTGGTTTTTAGTTAGGTTAGGTTTGGTTTTTAGTTAGGTTAGGTTAGGTTTTTAGTTAGGTTAGGTTAGGTTTAGTTTTTAGTTAGGTTAGGTTAGGTTTAGTTTTTAGTTAGGTTAGGTTAGGTAAAAAAAAAAAAAAAAAAAAGGTTTGGTTTTTAGTTAGGTTAGGTTAGGTTTGGTTTTTAGTTAGGTTAGGTAAAGTTTGGTTTTTAGTTAGGTTAGGTTTGGTTTTTAGTTAGGTTAGGTTTGGTTTTTAGTTAGGTTAGGTTAGGTTTTTAGTTAGGTTAGGTTAGGTTTAGTTTTTAGTTAGGTTAGGTTTGGTTTTTAGTTAGGTTAGGTTAGGTTTTTAGTTAGGTTAGGTAAAGTTAGGTTTTTAGTTAGGTTAGGTTAATTTGGTTTTTAGTTAGGTTAGGTTAGGTTTGGTTTTTAGTTAGGTTAGGTTTGGTTTTTAGTTAGGTTAGGTTTGGTTTTTAGTTAGGTTAGGTTAGGTTTGGTTTTTAGTAAGGTTAGGTTAGGTTTAGTTTTTAGTTAGGTTAGGTTTTTAGTAAGGTTAGGTTTTTAGTAAGGTTAGGTTAGGTTTGGTTTTTAGGTTTACCTAGGGTTAGCCGGGATATCTAAGATAGAGTTCCCTAGGGATAGCCGGGATAGCTGGGATAGAGTTCCCTAGGGATAGCCGGGATAGAGTTCCCGAGGGATAGCCGGGATAGAGTTCCCTAGGGATAGCCGGGATAGCCGGGACAGAGTTCCCTAGGGATAGCCGGGATAGACTTCCCGAGGGATAGCCGGGATAGAGTTCCCTAGGGATAGCCGGGATAGAGTTCCCGAGGGATAGCTGGGATAGGGATCCCTAGGGATAGCTGAGATAGAGTTCCTGAGGGATAGCTGGGATAGAGTTCCTGGGGGATAGAATTCCCTAGGGATAGCTGGGATAGGGTTCCCTAGGGATAGCTGGGATAGAGTTCCTTAGGGATAGCTGGGATAGAGTTCCTGGGGGATAGAATTCCCTAGGGATAGCCGGGATAGAGTTCCCGAGGGATAGCTGGGATAGAGTTCCCGAGGGATAGCCGGGATAGAGTTCCCGAGGGATAGCTGGGATAGGGTTCCCTAGGGATAGCTGGGATAGAGTTCCCGGGGGATAGCTGGGATAGAGTTCCTGAGGGATAGCTGGGATAGAGTTCCTTAGGGATAGCCGGGATAGAGTTTCCAAGAGATAGAGTTCCCGAGGGATAGCCGCGATAGAGTTCCCTAAGGATAGAGTTAACCTAACCTAACTAAAAACCAAACCTAACCTAACCTACCTAAAAACCAAACCTAACCTAACCTAACTAAAAACCAAACCTAACCTAACCTAACTAAAAACCAAACCTAACCTAACCTAACTAAAAACCTAACCTAACCTAACTAAAAACCAAACCTAACCTAACCTAACTAAAAACCTAACCTAACCTAACTAAAAACCAAACCTAACCTAACCTAACTGAAAACCAAACCTAACCTAACCTAACTTAAAACCTAACCTAACCTAACTAAAAACCAAACCTAACCTAACCTAACTAAAAACCAAACCTAACCTAACCTAACTAAAAACCAAACCTAACCTAACCTAACTAAAAACCTAACCTAACCTAACTAAAAACCAAACCTAACCTAACCTAACTGAAAACCAAACCTAACCTAACCTAACTTAAAACCTAACCTAACCTAACTAAAAACCAAACCTAACCTAACCTAACTAAAAACCAAACCTAACCTAACCTAACTAAAAACTTAACCTAACTGAAAACCAAACCTAACCTAACCTACCTAAAAACCAAACCTAACCTAACCTAACTAAAAATCAAACCTAACCTAACCTAACTAAAAACCAAACCTAACCTAACCTAACTAAAAACCAAACCTAACCTAACCTAACTTAAAACCTAACCTAACCTAACTAAAAACCAAACCTAACCTAACCTAACTGAAAACCAAACCTAACCTAACCTAACTTAAAACCTAACCTAACCTAACTAAAAACCAAACCTAACCTAACCTAACTAAAAACCAAACCTAACCTAACCTAACTAAAAACCAAACCTAACCTAACCTAACTAAAAACCTAACCTAACCTAACTAAAAACCAAACCTAACCTAACCTAACTGAAAACCAAACCTAACCTAACCTAACTTAAAACCTAACCTAACCTAACTAAAAACCAAACCTAACCTAACCTAACTAAAAACCAAACCTAACCTAACCTAACTAAAAACTTAACCTAACTGAAAATCAAACCTAACCTAACCTACCTAAAAACCAAACCAAACCTAACCTAACCTAACTAAAAATCAAACCTAACCTAACCTAACTAAAAACCAAACCTAACCTAACCTAACTGAAAACCAAACCTAACCTAACCTAACTTAAAACCTAACCTAACCTAACTAAAAACCAAACCTAACCTAACCTAACTAAAAACCAAACCTAACCTAACCTAACTAAAATCCAAACCTAACCTAACCTAACTTAAAACCTAACCTAACCTAACTAAAAACCAAACCTAACCTAACCTAACTAAAAACTTAACCTAACTGAAAACCAAACCTAACCTAACCTAACTAAAAACCAAACCTAACCTAATCTAACTAAAAACCAAACCTAACCTAACCTAACTCAAAACCTAACCTAACCTTACTAAAAACCTAACCTTACTAAAAACCTAACCTAACTAAAAACTTAACCTAACTGAAAACCAAACCTAACCTAACCTAACTAAAAACCAAACCTAACCTAACTAAAAACCAAACCTAACCTAACCTAACTAAAAACCAAACCTAACCTAACCTAACTAAAATCCAAACCTAACCTAACCTAACTTAAAACCTAACCTAACCTAACTAAAAACCAAACCTAACCTAACCTAACTAAAAACTTAACCTAACTGAAAACCAAACCTAACCTAACCTAACTAAAAACCAAACCTAACCTAATCTAACTAAAAACCAAACCTAACCTAACCTAACTCAAAACCTAACCTAACCTTACTAAAAACCTAACCTTACTAAAAACCTAACCTAACTAAAAACTTAACCTAACTGAAAACCAAACCTAACCTAACCTAACTAAAAACCAAACCTAACCTAACTAAAAACCAAACCTAACCTAACCTAAGTAAAAACTAAACCTAACCTAACCTAACTAAAAACCAAACCCAAGTAAAAACCAAACCTAATCTAACTAAAAAGTAAAAACCAAACCTTTTTTTTTTTTTTTGGTAAAGCGGGGGAATCCTCATGGACACCCGCGACCCCGGGGGGAGCCGCGGGTAGTGTCAAACTCTTACTGACTAAACCTGAACCGTTGTGCTACGTCATCCGCGTTTTGGTGTCGGTACATGGCAGCGCATAGCATTACTTCATGCACCGACCGCGGGCTTCCGCTGGCCTCGTTTTTCGGCCAGCGGGTTGCTCTTTCGCAAAATATGTTGGAGGCCGACGTGTAAAGGGCGTCGGCCTCCTCGCCTGATACTGGGACCACACCCATAGCATCGAATGTGGCCCCCCGTCGTGGGTCCTCTACTACAGACGGTGGCACCCCCGTGCCACCGCCCGGACCCTGGTTAGGGCGGGAGGGCGCGCTCATGAGCGGCCCTTCGCAGGGCCAGCGTGTGCAGTGCGGTGTCGTCAGGATCACCGCACTGGTGACACGCTGTGGTGGCCTCTCTGCGGGCCACCCGGCACAAGTAGTGCCCGAAGGCCCCGTGGCGGTCAACACCTGCGTGAGGCGGTACGTCAGTTTTCCGTACCGCCTCTCCGCCCACTGTTGCAGATGTGGGCGGATCGCAAAAGAGTTCTAGCCTGTGAGCAATTTTACAAGTGATAAAAATGATATTTTTTTTAGTTTTGAAACATTCTTACATGCTCTGCTGGCACCAGGACGTGAGTTCTGGACTCGAATCGAATTGTGCATTGCAGTTCTGCTATAGTTCTGTCTAAAACAAAAGAGTTCTAGGCTGTGGGAATATATTATAAGGCAATGAAAATGATATTTTCGAGTTTTCAATCTGCTACGGGAAGTTAGCAGACCATTTTTTAAATTGTCTTTTTGAGGTAAAAACAGCAGAACTATTTCTAAAAACTATCAGGAACTATAGAACTCAACAACAATAGAACTCTCTTTTTTTTTTGATCTGCTGGACATTGATCTGCTAAGTTCACCCACATATAAAATCCATCCATATTTTCGTTAGCCTTTTTTTCTTCCTCTTTATCCATCAATATTCAAACTAATGACTCTCTTAGTCACATGAGTCTCATCCCTCCCCATCGCATGTCCAAGACAGACGATTTTCTCCCTGTATTGGTCCTTATGTCCAAAATTTTTATATGGTCCCCAAAAACAAATTAATATATAAGTGTTAATTACTTGACATTCAATTGTAGATATGGTTTTGCAGGTAGATCTTGACATGCGGATCGGCATCCACAGCGGGAAGGTGTTGTGCGGTGTGTTGGGACTTCTGAAATGGCAGTTCGATCTGTGGTCCCATGACGTCACTCTCGCCAACCGTATGGAGAGCGGTGGATTACCTGGGTAACTTATAACGTTAGAATTGGTACAAAAAGAAGCTAGTTTCTTTCCTTGAAGTTATCCCGTATATTAAAAAAGATTAATAATAAGATAAGATTGGTTTGGAAGCCTTATAAAAATTTGTCGAACTAATGTGTCTCAAAAAATATTCTTTTTTTACTTAGCCTGTAGTGTCCCACTGCTGGGCAAAAGCCTCCGCCAAGTCCTCCCAAGATTTTCTATATTGCGCCGCTTATACATCACAAAAATGATTTTTTTTTTAATTTTTCAGCCGTGTCCACATATCAGCTGCTACAATGGATTGTCTTAACGGTGCCTTTGAAGTGGAGCCCGGGGATGGGGGATCACGTGACCCTTACTTGAGGGAACATAATCCCGTCACCTATCTCATTAAGAGCACAGAGCAGCCCAGGCGGACAAGACAAAGATCTAAAAATAGGTAGGCTACATGATCTATGACCAATCTAGCATAGTCATAAGCTTTAACAGTTCTCTGTCTGCCAGTTTGCTAGAAATTATGACCAGTTAACTGATCAAAACATCAACTATGTTTCCGAAATGCTTTCGCTTAATCTTTTGAAGTCACAATTACTCTATACTATACTCAATTACATATTTTCGTGGTTATATGAGTAACTCCCGAAACTAGATCTAAAATTATGTTTTTCCTTGACAGTGTACCGTCTCAACCCCAGCAGCCGAACTGGGAAGCGACGCCGCGGCGACCAAGCAGCACTATAGACGATGAGATGACTGCGGACTGGACTCCAGAAATGCCCTTTCAAAATGTAAGAACAATTATTGGCTATGGTCGAATGAAATCTGACAGTATCGAATCGCATTTGTCTTAATAAAAACTATTTTCTGTTAGAGCAAAAATGTTACGTCTTATCGATTTGTTTTTTTTTTGCTATTAAACGGCTGGCGTTCTGGCGGCTCTTTGCAAAACCTAGGTACTACGTTTTCTTCATAATTTATGTATTTCAGTACTACTCCAGTGGCGCTGCGAGTGTGGCGCGCGCACGACGCGGTAATGCCGAGGACCCGAAGCAAGATCAGGATATCGACGATGTTGCGGCTCTGTCCGACGTTGAGGTAAGATATGATATACCTTCACGTCATATGTAGCTCTTCCTTAACAGCTTTCCTTTGTACCGCGTCCATAGGCATCGAGCAAAATTTATCAACAGTATCATTTGAATAGGCGAGTAACGACCGAGGTAACAGATAAGATAAGATATTTATTCGCCACAAAAGTGGTACAGAGGTTCTTAAAATATAATACATAATTTCTTAACATATCCGCTGTTTTAAAGGCGAATTTCCTTTATATCAATGAGTGCTTCATTTCAGGAGGAGGACATCATAAACCACTCGATCGAGGTGAAGTCGAACCGGCGCATGCGCGTCAACAACATGCACGGCTGGTCGCTGCGGTTCCGCCGACCCTCGCTAGAGGAACGCTTCGGGAAACTCGACGAGAAGACCTTCAAGTCCAATGTCATGTGCTGCCTGGTGCTCTGGCTGTTCATCGTGGCTGTACAATGTTTGGTGCATTTCAAGTAAGTTATCTATCGTAGAAGAGTAACATAACAAGGACTGAAGTAGCAAGTAAAGGATCTTCCATCTATTATCCAGTTGGACATTTTTTTTTAATCAGCTTATTAATAAAATATTTATTATAAAAAAACCCGACTGCTGTTATTTCCAGTTGCCGGAACCTGGTTATAGTACTAATAGTGATGACGATCCCGCTGACGCTGTCCTTCGTGCTGGTGATGCTGGAGGAGTTCCCGGGCATCCTGCCGCGCCTCAGCAAGGTGTCAGCCCGGCTCAGCTCCACGCGCATGGCCCGGAACACGCACATCTGCACCTTTATCACTATCATGTCGATTTCCAGGTAATCTATGAATATTATTTTTTTATGTTCTCAATATTTCTATCAACAGTCACACAACGCCATCTAGTTTTAAGTTAAGCATACTTAGTACTCGTAGCTTGTGTTATGAGTATTAGACAACCGATATACATACTTATATATTTCTAAATACATACATACATACTATAGATAAATTACACCCAGACACAGAACAAATAATCGTGCTCATCACACAAACATTTGTCCTGGATGGGAATCTCTCTGTTTTATCTCTTGCTTTCTCTTGGATCAGTCTTTGCCAATTGTTCATCTTCTGACAAACAGGCGGTCAAGAGAAGACTAATTATATTCATATTTCTGTTTCAGTACAATAAAGCTTTACGTGTGTCCGTCATCATTTCTTCAAGCCAACATTACGGCTCCGAATGTAACGTGCAACACATCAGAAATGATATCCGAGGAATTAGGCGATCCAGGTATGTTAGACGTACATAATAAAGAACATTTCACTCCATAGCTGAATGGTGTTTAGTCTATCGTATCGGTTCAGTTTAGCCGGAAATTCGGATACAAACAGCTTAGTCTAAAACAAACACTGTAATGATTTGTCTACAAAGCCACAATACAGGGAATCCTAGTGTAAAGTTCAGGGTTTCATCTACATTTGTAAATTTAATTGAGGCAATAAATTACTTTTATTCTTCTTCCTTACTATAATTTCTTCGAATTCGTACACAGATGAGTGCTATCGCCCGGAGTACGTGGTGTTCACGTGGGTGCTGTGCCTGGTGGCGCTCACGTCAGTCCTCAAGCTGTACTATCTCATCAAGACGATGCTGGCCACCGTCAACGTGTTGATGTACTGCATCCTGCTGCTGATCTATTACAACTACCGGAACTATAACTATAGTACGAACACGTGAGTATTTACAGATTTGTTTTCATGACTTTATTCTTGAACTCAGGAATGAGCGCAAAAACTTTAAGTTTTATCTGGAGGTTGACTATTTTACTTATCGCCTAAATTTTACCGCTTGATAAGAAAGTTAAAGAAATTTTTTCTCTTAGAAATTATTATCGCGCAAAGAACTCTACTTCTAATGTGTTAGCCCTATTATTTTTTTTTGGATTAAACCCAAAGAATAACAAGCAATTTTTAGAATTTTGACGTTTTAGATTCCCTATATTGCCATATTGATGAATTGTGAAATCTCTACATTTCAGCACTCTCCCAGCCTACGTACAAATGCTGATCTTAATGGCAGTGTTCCTAGTCGTAGTAGTATACCACGCACGGCTGGTGGAAGTGACGTCACGGCTAGACTTCGTGTGGAAGTTGCAGGCCGAGACCGACCTGGACGAGATGGAAGACACGCAGAGGACGAACAGACATCTGCTCAAGCACATCTTACCCGATCACGTCGTGGTCCACTTCTTGAGTAAAGACTGGTGTCCTGATGTAAGCTTTCTTATACTTCCATCCGTTTCTTCTATCTAAAATGCATCCTAGCAACCATTCTTCGCTTGACATCACTTTCCATGGACGATGGGCTCAGATTCAACGCAGACTCACACTTTCAAACAGAACTCTTTCATTTTTGGGTGGAAATCCAAAAAATTGGATATTATAAAAAAGTGCCCCATTCCCTCTCACCAGGGACCAGGCGGGAGGCAGACTTTTGCTTACTACCTCGATCCAGTACAAAAAAGTTGTAAACGTGCGGTACGTCACCAGCTG
This sequence comes from Chrysodeixis includens, assembly GCA_941860345.1. Taxonomy (NCBI): domain Eukaryota; kingdom Metazoa; phylum Arthropoda; class Insecta; order Lepidoptera; family Noctuidae; genus Chrysodeixis; species Chrysodeixis includens. The sequence goes on along the minus strand of OW796093.1, from coordinate 11,763,905 downwards.
TTTTCATAGTCATAATGATTTATTAACGAATTTTTAAAAAGTGTTAAGGAAACACACCAAGCCAAGTATCACATAATAGTATGTTTTTCAGGAGCTGTACTCACAATGGCGCGACGAGGTGGGAGTCATGTTCGCCGGCATCCCGAACTTCGACGAGTTTTACTCCGAGGAGAAAGCCGTCGAGTGCATGCGCGTGCTCAACGAGATCATTTGTAATGTACCAATCGAACTAATCTACATTATTTAATCTTAGTACTAACTTCTTACTTCATATATGATGTCTTAACGAGAAGCTTTTGGATGCTATAGTATCATCATCTTCCTGCCCTTATCCCTTTTTACTTGGGGTCGAGGCAACACGTTTTTTTCTTCCATTCTACCCTATCAGACGTCACAATACCTTAACTATAGAAGAATCTAGTAAAATAAGCTTAATTTTTAGGTGTACTAAAATAAACACATACCGGATAAGAACAATTCAAAGTTGCGTTTCAGAGTCCAAGTAGCTAATATTCCACTTGATTTTCAGTTGACTTCGACAAGCTACTGATGCAGCAACGGTTTAAAAGTATCGAAAAAATCAAAACGATAGCAGCGACTTACATGGCAGCTTCTGGACTCAATCCTAATCACAACAAGGTTGGTTCTCAAGAGAATCTAGAAACTTCAACGGCTCTATACTAGGACGCATGAAAAAATCTGTCAAATCTCAAGGTAAAAATACAAATGATTTGTGCTTTGCTTGCAGACAGGAGAAGATGATTGTGAGCATCTATGCGCGTTGGTGGACTACGCGTTTGCACTAAGAGAAGCTCTTGAGGATATCAGCAAGCATAGTTTCTACAAATTTCGACTCAGAGTAGGTAAGACACACTTTCCTTTAAACTTTACCCTAAAAATCCAAAAAAAAAAGATTTTTTTCTTTTCTTCCTTATCGGTTGGTGTTCATTATTAACCTTGTTTCCAGGAATTAGTTGCGGTCCATTGGTCGGAGGTGTGATTGGCGCTCGCAAGCCAGTCTATGACATTTGGGGTAATACTGTCAACGAGGCGTCACGAATGGAGACCACCGGAGCCATGGACAAGATACAGGTCACCAAATATACGAAGCAGGTACTTTTAATCTGGTTCTAAGATCTTATATTTTACACCATGTCAGAATATCTAATTTCGTAGTTTGGTTTCCCGTTTTTTTTTTCTTAATAACCAAATATTATTTCAAAGTTCTGGCCCATCAGGCTCTTGATTTTCAGTCATGAACCTCTTTAGACCAAACTCCAAAATTCTCAACCACATTTTAACATTTTGATGGTATCACCCAGCTATTAGAACGTCGCGGCTACGCATTAGAGCGTCGCGGCGCAGTGGAGGTGAAAGGCAAGGGCCGCATGGAGACGTGGTGGGTGATGCGCGCGCGCGGCGCGGCCGTGCCCGTGCCTGTGCGGCCCGCGCCCGCACCGCCCGCGCCGCCACGCTCGCTCGCCGCGCTGGTGTATACCATGCTGCAGGCGAGGAAGAGGATCTATACACATCCGCTCGATACCACAGCTTTGCGTAAGTTACAATATGTCATCAATAATATTAATCTCACACTCAAATGATATAACAGTTTACTCACGCGTATTTATCGGGATAGCCCGACTAGTTTTGGACCCAACCGGAGTACTTAAACGTGAGCTGACGCGGCGGCGGGGTCGCGAGTCGAGAGAGAGAGTTTTAATCATCCTAATCGCCGTAACGAAAGTTATTCGTAAGATATTAATCTCCTTCAGAAACACGTACAAAAGACCACTACTGTAAGAGGGATTTGATTTTCAATTGAGATTTTACATGTTGATTTCAGCTAAACGTGGTGGTAGCGTGCGGTCGAGTCGTGCTGAAACTGCACCAAATGGTTCGCAGCGACACCGTTCTGAGCTTCGGCGAGCACGAACGCGACATACAAGAGCGTAAGTTTTTGTTAAAGCAAGCTGTAGTTTTTTGTCGACACACAATGGGAGCCAGCAGATGGACGGCGCCGCCGAGGCCGGCCCAGAAATGGTGGCGGGATGAATTGAACGTACACCGCTAGAAATGGGTCGAAGCGGCGCAAGATAAGGAATCGTGAAAGGACTTGGGGGAGGCCTTTGCCCAGCAGTGGGAGGCTAGAGGCTAGGAAAGAAAAGCAGTAGTGGAAGCAGGACGCCGTCAACTTCTACAACTGCAACACTTTTGCTTTAAGACTTTGTCCTCAGGTCTATTATTACGTTTTAAAGTTTAAGTAAACATAACTAACGTTTATAGAACTTACAACGAGCTGGAGCTGAGCGCGATCCGGCCGCACTCGAGCAGCCTGGTGGTGCGTCGCGTGGACATCACGGCCGCGCCGCCGTCCTCGCTGTCCGCGCCGCACACGCCCACCGGCGGACACGCGCACCACAGCCCGCAGGACGCAGACCCGCCCAAGGACAAGCAGCCTAAACTCGGCTTGGGTAAAGAAAACGAAACAAATTAATAGTTATCTATAACATGTATCTATTTTTATGTTCGTATTAGTATGTTTATCAGTTGTTTAGTACTCTGCATAGTTTATGACTAGATGGTGTTGTGTAAAAGTCGTCAAATATATTATTGTTATACCTATTTTTTTTTACGGGGATGAGCGAAACCAAGAATTTAACAAAAAGGGTATACATTACCAAACAACATTTCAGACCCTTTTATATTGATCTAGCTATCGAAGTAGGTTTTCGATTCGATTTGGTTTGATAGTACCAGTCAAGGAACGAAAAAAAGCCCCGTTTCTGATTCAACTAAAATCCTATTGTTAAACTATTCTAGGTGCTCGTCTTAAAGCAGCAAGTTTCTCCTCGCGAACGCGGCCGCGGGATCGTTCGCCGAACATTCGAGAACAACCGCACCCGGGCTCCGGGGCTTCCATCGGCAACGGCACGCCCGGCTCCTTCCGCATCCGCTCGATCACTAACGCCTCCATCTTCAAGAGTAAGAACAAGGACAAGCGGAGCAAAGAGCAGCTCGACGTCGAGGGAGGGAAAGAGAACGGAGATGCCGTCTCGACTAGGATGTAGAGAATTTCTTGTGTCTAAAATTTGAACGATGTGAATACACGCACACCTCTGTTTAAGTAGATGACTTGACTTCATATTTTGAAGGAATTGTAGTTTTCTTGTAATCAGCATTTACGTGTTAGGCAGTTGAAAGATCATTTTATTATAGAAACATTTCGTTAGACCCTTTCCTCATTTTTTGAGCATATTGGGGTATCTTGCTATGAAAAGGTGTGCGTTATTTGTAACATGCTGTATAAAGGTTTATCGTAGTAGAAGAAAATTGTTCCTCACCTCGGCCTATACTTATTATATTGATGCTGATTGCCATTTGAAATAACGGGTAACTTGTAAGCGATCTTCCAAAACTATTGTAATAGGAAACTATTCGCACTGCACAGTGCAGCTAATAAGTGTATTAATAAATTTCCTAATAGTCACGATAATGACTAAATTATTCGGGTAGCTTGTGCACAAATTGTGTCATTTCATTGTTTCTGTGGATAATATGGCGTAATTTTATGTAGATTTCGAAATGTGATTCTGAACCTTAACTCATCTATAACTAAAAAAATATAAGGTATGATTAAATAATATAATTTTTGATGTCTAATCAAATTGCTATTTCAAATATATTCAATGTTATAAAAAATCTATACTACACTAATAAATTGTCCTAATTAAACATGACACTAAGCCATTCCTATACCTACATTATTTTTGTACATAGAGACTATTTTAGAACATATTTATTAACACAAATGTTTATAAAATTATTTATTTTTATCAATATACTTTAAGACATTATTCTCTTAACGTTATAGGAAATTAGACGTTATTATTTATTGTGGAAAGCACAAAATGTAGCATTTACTATGTAATACTATTAGTTTATCGAAGATGTAAATATTGTAAGATATTTTTGTATGATCAGTCATAACTTTTGAACTCCCGGCGTGGGACCAAGGTGACGAGTGTTGTATAGATCGAATATAAGATAGAGAATTTGAACGCCTTGCAGAGGACGACTAGGATAACATTCAGTATAGAAAAACAATTGGTTTTAATGGGCTTAACTTACATGGATGCACATTATTGCATTGTAATTTTAAATATTAATGGGCAGGTTTGAAATGATGGTTTTCCTCTGTAAGGCGATAGAGTTAATCAGTTCTGACTGGTTGCTATTCTAGTACTTGTAGTCCTAAGGTTCGGGCAGCATATTAATTTAATTCTAATAAGCGTAGGGAATTGAATGTGCCACCTTTACAGTAGAACAGACAATGCCAAAGATTATCCATGATCTCAAAAAGCATTTTTAATAAAATATACAAAACCTAGTAGAGATTTGTATAATGTATTTAATATTTAAGATCTGACATTTTACATTATATTATAAAAGTAGATCCTTTAATTGTTTAAACTTCGGTGTTGCCAAAGCCAAAATAAATGTAAGTAACTTTCGAACAAACTATTTTAGAATGGACTCTATGAAATAAAACGTCGAAAGAATTTGAATATCTTCTTTTATTTCTGTTTACACAATCCTGGATAGTCGTGTATATTTTAAATAACATTTGATTCATTTTAACTTTAACAATATTGTCCAATTAACTATTACAACTATTTTCCAGCGAAGGCATTTGAAAATAAACCGTTTAACTTAATATCAAAAAATATTGCTAGTGTTGAAAATAAATAAATCTATAAATAATAAGCTTTGGAAATTTCACACATATTAGCACTCGAAAAATAAAGTCTACATAATTTAGCGATACAGTTATGGACAAAAATAGTATTTCGAAAGACATAAATAAACGATTCTATGAAAATGGGAGAAAATATGTGAACATTTTAACTTCATCATCACTCACGCATCATTAAATAAATCTAAACCGCTCAGTCGGTCATCCTTCGTTCAGTCGTACACTCCATTTGATTCCATTGCATCGTTTGTACCATTTCCACGTTTGATGAGCCATCAACCGCGCTTATAAAAATAAATCTTTATAAAATACGCACATAATTCTTATATTAACTATATTTATTATACCTGTGATGTTTTATTGCTTATCGTCAATACCTGACCTTAATAAAGTGATTTTGTTAATATCTTATAAAAGTCTATACTACACAGCCGACAAACATTTTGGAAATGATTTTATTGAATAATAATAATGTATTAAAGTTTTCAACAAGGCCTCTGCATGTTGGACCTGTGTCCCGTGATCCTATAAAAAGGACCTGGTTTCTTCCCTTGAAGTCATCCCGTGAATTAAAAGAGATGTATTAAAATCTTTATTCTAGACCTCTACCTAACGTACTGGGTCTATATTGCCTGTAAGCCTAGAAGTTATATAATAACTAATATAAAACATTGCTTTTGCTTATGACTATACTGTACTGTTAATAATCAACTATATTTTGGCTGGGGTATAAAATGGAGCCTTTGAAATATCTGTCCAAATTGGTCCTTATGGATCGAAGGACCAATAGTGAGAGGTGAGGCCAGTGCTGAACATAGCATGGTAGTTATTCATGTCTTTTATGAAACAGACTCGTGATATAATTCGTCGCTTATACGATATTGAGTATATAAGTATACTGTACTGTAATATCTATGAATACCAAGCGTTCCCCTTCATAAAGGATATTTCACAACACTTAGTTCCTAATGTGTGACACTTATGTCATTCATTGAACTTATCACATAGCTATAAATATCAATATATTATATTAAAATAGGGGTCTCCGTGATAATATACATTTGTGAGAAAAGGCACAGTTGTGGAAAGTTTGCACTTGTTTTAACACAACATATAATATTGTTGTTACGTTATAACATTATTCGTTGGTACCATGATTATTATTTATTATTATAATTATTATACATGCAAATAACGTTTAACCATTTAATACATAATACGCTTCAACTAGTCAGCTAACCAAATGTTAGCACAATTTCTTATTAATAAGAAAACTGTCTTCACGACCGCGAGTTTCGAATGCTTTTACTTAACGAACATGCTTCCACTGACATTACATTTAAAATTGTATGTAACATATTCTATACATTAACAATCCGAAAAAAGATTTTATATTTAAACAGTTCATAACCTTTTTCTGTCTATATTCGACATTATTTATATTATGACATTACCAGACGAAATTATTTCGCGTTAGTTTACATTTAAAAAAATATTTCATTTTTTTTGTTTCGGTTTTCATATAAATTTGATTAACGTTCGTTCAGTCTTCATTTAACATAGCGATATTCTTGTCACACAATAAATACAGGCAAGACTTACATCGTATTTGTAAATGATTACAAAAATATATATGGGGCACAATGTTATGGCACCATTCCAAATAGATCTCACTCAATTTTGGGTATATTTAACTATAAACTGTTTGTTATTAATGGTGTTCCGGCTGCATCGTCGCTGTTTGTAGCACTTCCGTCCATCTAGAAAACAATAATATGGTAATTAGCTAGATTTAAATTTCCAGAGCAGTTGTTGAAAAATATTTTTATTTTTTAATTTAAACCATAAATAATGTAACGAACAGGCTGCGTTACATAAGCAGTGTTATCCTAAGTGACCAATTACTGACAGCAATTTTTGGCAATTTGCATGACATTTCCGACTTTTTCTAACCAAGCTTTAATATTCAACAAAATATAAACATTAAGTACTATTTGGGAGGTTTGGAAGGACAAAGGGGAGGACTTTGCCCAGCAGTACGATTTTATTTAGGCTACATAAAAAAGTAATATTTGCAAAAAAAAAATACGATTATGCATGAAATATTACCGTATATCACATTCTACATCCTAAACGACATTAACACTACAAATTACAACAAGTTACCTGTTAAACGTGTAGTAGCTATCAGCTCTGAAGAAGTACACGTGGTTCTTAAACTGCAGTTTGAACACGAAGTCCTTGTCGATGCCGTCGTCAGTGCTGGGCGCGCCCACACTGTAGCCCAGTAGCGGGAGGGAAGCTAGTGGCGTGTCGTCCTGCCAGCTCTTGTAGAAGAACAGCGTGGATACAGCAAACACTACCCATAGTTTTTGCCAGCCGGGGGACTTTTTGAATTTACGTAGTAAGTAGCCGGATAATTGTGTCTGGAATCAAATGTGGTGATTAATTTCTGGTTTGATGTAAAATATTTCCTTAATGTTAAAAGATTAGACTGATATTTAATAGTAAACGTTGATGTTATTATTATTATTTAACGCGTAGATTATTAGTGGAAATAATTTAAAGTACATGAACGAAACACTATCCTAAATAATTTATAGGACCAAAATTATGCGTTTATAACCAAATAAATTACAAAAAGCTGTGTCGCTACTGTTTAATATATGTATCCCACACATTATATCGAAGGCGGAGGAAAGGACAAAGACACAGGAGATCTTTGTCCTTCAAAAGCTAGATAATTTAGATCTCATGGTGTTTAGTAGAGCTATATTTTGTCCCTTACCCGCATGGCCAGATGTAGATGGTGCGTGTCGAGCGAGGTGACGCGGTGCCAGCACACGTGCGCCAGCCCGCCGCCCGACTGCGGGGGCTCTGTACCTGGCGCTATAACAATAACATTAATTATTCCCTCACATTACGTCAACGACATGCGGCTTTTCTAGAATACAGTCTTCAATAACATTTTAGATTTTTGGTAGGTATGCCGAAATCATCGTTAGAAAACCAGAAAGTTCTGGGGAAAAAAAAACACAACAAGACTTCTAACTGGCCTGTTGGTCTAGTGGTTAGAGACCCTGACTGCTATACCGAAGGTCGTGGGTTTGATTCCCAGTCAGGACAAATGTATGTGTGAGGAGCACGATCATTTCGACGGGTCCTACGTAGACTAGTACAAGTGCAAAAATGCAACTTTTCAAGAGAGCGGTTTAAAGGTTCAAAAGCTTGTAACTTTGTCATAAATCAATAAAAACACTTGAAATTTTAGTATGTTGTATTTTGATATTTAAGAAATAAGACTGCATTATTGGTTTTTCTTCTTTTTTTATACTTTGGAAAATAGGTTAACTTGCATTCCTGTAGCCTGTTTTTTTTACTACGGTAGAACCTGTAAACTGATACAAGTGGCCACTTATACCAGTATATAGTGTACTTGCTTATACTTATAATAAAGCAAATCTGAAGAATTTTACTCTTTAAACATAGTATTTCCGTGTTATTGACCAATATGAGGTTATAATATTAAAAATAATACCTACTTTTATCTACTTTTATCGACTTTTTAACACTTACAACAGTTTACTCAGTACTGGAAAGCTACTTGCAACAGTTTGCTGTATTGTTATTAACTGTGAATATTTAAATTAGTGTGGCAAGAAGTTAAATAAAAACATTAAAAATACAAAATAACACTTTATTATTAGATAGTAGCATTCTTAATAACGAAAAATAAAATCATTGGCCTTGCAATCTTAAAAATAATAAAACAAAAAAATGTAATCTTCTTATTTTAAGTAAAAAAAAGGTTTGATTTTTAAAGAGGTTTTCTTACGATAATACCTAATTGTTTTTTTTTTTTTTTAAGACTAGCTTGTCTTGAATTTTATCTCATTTTTCTTATAAATAGCATTTCCACAATTTTTTTTCAGTTACGTTACGTCAGTTACGTCTGTTCAGTTACATCCACTAGTTTTTGTACGTTGATGTTTTTAATTTATTTCTCCCTTTGCAGATCCGCTAGAAAAGGTATTTTAAAGAAATTAGTATAACCTTTGTGCAACTATTTTCGAACTATGTGCTTCTATTAAGTGTATAGTTGTGTACATAACTTGTTAAATGTATAAAAAAGTAACATAACCCCTAAAAACAGGGCAATGAGACCTTAGAGTCTAAATTAGATGATGGAAAATTCATGACATTTTTACAACTTGTATTAATTAATGGTGATTTGTGTCACCCTTCATACGAATGCCTCATCACATCACCACACTCGTCATACTTGTTTAAATATGCATTTTATACATTTGAAAATATCCTGCTAATATAGTTAACGCGAAAGTTGCATAAGTATGGATTGGATGTTTGTTACTCTTTGACGCTCAAACGATTTAACCAATTTTGAAGAAATTTCGTATGGAGTTAGATGACAACCTGGATTAAAACCTAGACTTTTTAACCGACTGCGTCAGAGGAGGGCAATGTTTTGCAGTTATAACCGACACTCGTGCGGTCGAAGTTGCGGGCGACCACTAAGTCCTTTATAAGTTTAATTTGAATATCTTTTGTATTACTATACTTAAGTTTTAATTGAATTTAATTGTTTTTTCAATACTACAACTGTACCAAAATAAACTGAGGTTGCGAATATTGTTATATTGTTTATCTCTGGAATATTTCTACACCTTTAAAAATGATGTACTTGGGTACATAAAAAAAAATTGTCTCGTCAGTTACCAAGTAGCAAAATTTGGTAACTCCTTACGTTAATTGCTGCAAAAAAGGTATTAAAAGTAGTATCGCTATTTATTTTACTAGTAAATAGATATTATTATTAAAATAATGTAGATTACGTCAGATAACAATATCAAGAAAATAAAACAAAGTCACATGTGACTTCGTATACTACTACTTTGTATTCCTACTGATATTAGTGTAAAATTTATTGAAAGAATAAAATAATAATAAAAAAAAACAAAAAAACCCGACTGTACAAAAACAACCACTAACCAAATTGGGAAAAACAAACTCTATAATTTAGTGTGAAGAGTATGCAGTACACCGTGCGTCTACATTATATAATTTATACGTAAAAATTTAATGCAGGCGGCACAAACAAATCTACAAGCAGTACAATCTGTATCTTGCATTAGGTGAACATTAATTAAACCCTTTTGTAGAAATATTAGTACTGTCAACTTAGTAATTTGTTTGTCAATTTTTAACGCATAAATTTATTAATAATTGACCTCGTGAGCCCTTAATTGTTGTGAATTCTCACCACTCCTTACTCAAAGCAAACAAAACTTGTTAAATATGTAAAAAAGTAACACAACCCCTAAAAACAGGCCACGAAATAGTTTTTATACAGAAGAATATGTTAGCAGTTAACGCAGTTATACCAGTGTTAACGTGCTCCCGACTCCGTCGCAGCGCGCATACTGGAGTAAATGGCACTTGCGCGTACGTGACGCGGCGCACGCGACTACCTACACTGGTGCAAGTGACTTACATCAGTGTAGATAGTCGTGTGGCCGAAAATCATGTCACTTATATTAGTTTACAAGTTTGTATCTCTGAAATTACTGAATAAAATAATATAATTTTTACAGGATATAAAGTTAAGGTAATTTTAAGGCTTTTGGTGCAAAAAAACGTATTTTGGTGTTTTGCTGGTTACACCAGTATACGTAGGACCCGTCGATTTGTTCTGTGTCTGGGTGTAATTTGTTAATATATTTAGAAATGTATAAGTATGTCTATCGATAGTCTAATACTCGTAACAAAAGCTACTTAGTATGCTTAACTTGAGACTAGATAGCGTTGTGTAAATGCTGAGGACATTAAAGAATATTTATATTACTTCTGGACATAAATAGTAGTAATACACACCAGTCTCAGCTTCGTAGGGCGTCAGTTCGGTATCAACATCGGTGTACTTGTCTCGTGCGTTGTCTATCGTGTTCTGTAGCGCGTTGTACCACCCTAAATACTCTACGTCGTTCGGCGCGCTCATCAGTAGGTTGATATCTTCACCTGTAAACAGAAGTGTTATTTATTTAGAGATTTTTTAACGACTTATTCTCAAAGAATACAATACATAATAAATAAATTAAAAAAATTAAAAAACCCGACTGCATAAAAAACACTTTAAATAAAAACTGAAAAGTAAAAAACAAGCTTAGTCTAAAAGTGTAGATAGCAATGCTATTACCACAAAATTAAATAATTTCATAGTCAATACACAAAAAATAATAATCTTATGCGAAACATAATTGAGTGTAACAGCCGGGACCCATATTGAATGATTTTAGTCTAGTTTATTTAATGGGTCCCGACTGCACTCAATTATGTTTCGCATAAGATTATAATTTTTTGTGTATTGACTATGAAATTATTTAATTTTGTGGTAATAGCATTGCTATCTACACTTTTAGACTAAGCTTGTTTTTTACTTTTCAGTTTTTATTTAAAGTGTTTTTTATGCAGTCGGGTTTTTTAATTTATTTATTTTTATTTAACACTTTTTAGTTAGTAATAATACGGCTATGTGTTTCTCAAGATTTCACCCGCGACACGAGAGAACTACTTCCAATACCAAGATAATAAAAAAGTAACACACGTCGATCCAGTTATTTTAGATTGATTGCGTAACACAAAGAGAGTAAAGGAATTAGAAAAAGAAGAAGGATTAAGGGCAGTAAAATTTACTATTTACAAATTTCGTAAACGGTCTACGGTGTGCGAAACCGCTAGTCAACCGCGTCGCATAATATACGAGTATTTAGTTTGGATAGTAAAGAAACAATTGCACATAGTATTTTTTTTCTATATGTCAGTGATATACCATTTTGGAATCCTCATGATGAGCTCTTTAATTTGATACCCATATTGTAGCAAATATTCTTTTTTTTTTTTTTTTACTTCTATCTACGGCGCCTCACGGCCGCCATGTTGGTTTTTGTTTGACGTCACATATCTAAGAACACTTGGGTAATTAAGACGAATCCAACGATGCCCTGATTGTCGAAATCCATCAAGCCGTTTCGAAGATATGAGGTAATAAAGAATATTATGCTCATACATACATACATACATATATACATACATACATACAAGATACGCGCGAAAAACATAACCCTTCCTTGGCAGTCGGGTAATAAAGAGGACAAAGAAAAAAAAGCAGATGAATGAACGAACGGACGGACGGATAAAAAGTGATTCAATAAAAGTTCCGTTAATTCCTTTTGAGGTACGACACACTACAAACAAAGATGCAAGACGATAAGGTTCAGATAATTTGTGAACCCAACAATGATAAAGCAATCTCACAACTCGGTACATATTCCCCGTTCGTACCAGTCAATGAAAACGAGTGCGGCAGCTCGGATGTCTTAAGTTGTAGCGCGTGGAGCGGCAACGCGGAGTGAGCGCGGAACTGCAGCGTGCCAGACTTTGATGTTATCACTAACACGTCGCTAAACTGTAACAAATTAGGTACGGAAACATATCATCACGTCACATTAGTATAAAAAATGTTTTGAAATGCTTGAAGAGTAGTTAAATTAAAAACCGCAAAAGCGGAAGTATTAATTAAACATTACTCTTAAATATAGAATTAAAGTCAATAGGTACATACCAAGAATAGCATCCTTTGCTGCAGTCCTCTCGATGAGTGTTTGTACACACATCCCATTCTTATGAACTCTCTTTCAGCAACTAGTAGCTTGTCGTAACCTGTACAAATAATACAAAATTATTTTAAAAAATGATTGTTCTAAATTTGGGTGATAATGCGAGTGATTTAATATTTTATTGTGATATACCCCGCGACACTAAAATCAATTTATTTAGTCTCAGAGCAGCTTAAAAAAACTTGAAAATATTCCTTTTTTTTCTGGTGACAACCCTAAAAGAAGATGGAGGCACGAATCCTTTTCTTTGCGCCGAACTGATTGAAAATCATAAAAGTTGATAGGTGGAAGACGGGAATCCTCCCTTTATGTCCTGTATGTAGGGGCACTCTAACGATGCTTATGGTCATAATAACGGTTTGTCCTTTACCAGTGATATCTCTCTGCAGCTGACACAACGCCGCGTGGTTCTCTCCGTGCTGCAGTTGCTCGCGCGCTTCGGCCGCGACTCTACTGGCTAGTTCCAACGCAGCCGCCGCCGACTCGCTCTCCGTCGCGTTAAAGAGCTCTGTTTAAAGTTAATTACAATTTAATTAATTTTAAATTGTTAAATAAAAAAAATGTGGACGTAAATAGGGTATTTGCCAAAAAAAAATCGGATGATTGATGATGATGAAAAGATTAGATTCGTATATTTTATTTGATTAAATCAATGAAAAATACAAAGACAAAACGCAACAAAGCTGGTGAAACGCATGGAAGTGGGGGCTACTGACGTCACTTGCCAGTAAAAATTGTACTTGTATGTGACGTCACATGAAATCTTACCATTTTATTTTTTGTTAACGTGATAAAAGAAAAATACGTATCCAATATTTTTTGGAAATCTGTTTGACGGACTAAGTAGATTTTTTTATTTATTATTTATTTAAAAACCTCGGAATTCCACAGTGACTAACAAATCAACAAAAGAATCTATGATCTGGATTCGAATCCACATTAGGGGCATTACAATAATTATAAAAGTTAACAGCTATAGTTACCAGTGGCGAGTCTCTCGAGATGCAGCGCGCGGTGCAGCGGGCGCAGCAGCAGCGCGGCGAGCGGCAGCGGCGCGCGCGCGTCGAAGCGGGCGGCCGCGCGCCCCGCCGCCAGCCCGCGCCGCCGCACGCTCTCCACCACGCCCACCAGCGAGCCCGCGCGACCGCAGTACCAACTGTACGCCTGTACCACACAAATACACACTCATATAGTTTATAATGAAATTATATTCGACGACTGTCACACAACGCCATCTAGTTTCAAACTAAGCAAGTTATATTCGACGACTTTCACACTAACGCCATCTAGTCTCAAACCAAGCAACTTTGTACTATGAGTACTACGCAACTGATAAACACATCTAAATACATACATATTATAGATAAATTACATGCAGACAGAAAAAATGATCGTGGTTATCAAATAAACATTTGTCCTGGGTGAAAATCAAACTCACAAGGCCAGAAACCACTATATCAACAGGCCAATAATTGTCTGACATTATTGAAGCTACTATAGAATTCATGATTAAAATTATTATTACAGCGGAAACCTCAAAAACAAAAAAAATAATCAACACTCACATCAATTGTACTGGATAAATGTTCGAATAAAACATCCGCGATTTTCTTGTACTCAGGTTCTTCAACATCTTGAAAAAGTAAGACACACTTATTATTATCCCAACTACATGTAAAAATAAATATAAGCAAAACGTAGCTTTTAAAACACCATAAACACAAACAATAAATCAAATCAAAGGTCATTTATTCAAAAGAAGGCTACAACGTAGCACATTTTGAACGTCAAGATTTATAAATTATAGACAGCACTCCATCGCCCATCCTTCCCCGCCTTCTGTGTTATTACTAATGCTTTTCAAATTTGAGAAAAAGACACAAAACAACCCAAGTCAAGTATATCTTTATATATGTATATAATTTTTCTGTAAGTGTGTATGTCACTGAACTTCTCTTAAACGACTGGACCGATTTTGATGAAATTTTTTGTGTGTGTCCAAGGGGATCTGAGAATGGTTGAGATTCTCATTTTTTTTTTCTATATAAAAGTTTAGGTCTTTTATTTATCGTTGGGGCAGTACGAAGTCTGCGGGGTCAACTAGTAATGATAATAAAGCTCCAGTTTACCGTTAGCATCGCTCCTAGTAGTGTTAGTGTTGGCTAGCAGACGGTCGAGGCGCGCCAGCAGCTTGCCGTTGCGCAGCGCCAGCGGCTCCAGCGCGAGGCATGCGCGGGCGAGGGCCGCGCCAGCCTCCGCACCACCCTGAGCTAGCTCTGATACACTGCTGCTCCATTTCTATAAGTACACGAAACAATTCTTACCGTGCAACAACAACTTTTACAAATGTGCAGAAAAGTATAAGAGTTATTATACCTACTGACTAAAAATTTTACAATCGTTAAAAAAATATTTTTTCTTGGCGATTATGCTGAGAAAAGTTCGAGCCATGCCAAAGGATCTAATAGTTAATCTTTCGACCACTTGTGTCGCATATATACGACACACTTTTCCGTGTCCCTAGAGCTTGTGTCGTATTTCTACGACAGAGAACATGCACGACTTTTTCGTCTAATACAGCTAAAACTAAATAGAGCTACTATTTACAAAAATTACTTAAAATTATGTTTCATAGCTTTAAGCAATTTATAGCCGGGCGCTAGGGGCACTGCAATCGATATGCCAAGCGCTTAAAAGGTTAAACTAACATACAAAACACTAACAAAGTATCAGCCGTAACCTTAATAAACAAAACACCATGTACGTAAACTCCATCTCAATTCCTTACCACAGTGACAAGTTCGAGATCTCGTTTGTAGGTGCGCTCGGTCATGAGCAGTTCCTTCGCCACGAAGTACGTGATGTCCATGTTGCGTTTGCGCGGCGCGTCCGTCACCTCGCGCAGCGTGCCCAACAGACCGGACGATATACTGAAAGAAAATATATAAGCGATTAAAGTTTTAATACTAGAAGTAGTTATACTAATGAAAATTGCATATAAGTACAATGAGTCGTTATTAATAAAGGAAGCATTTCTAAAGAATGTATCAGTTTTGAAGTATTTGTTCATTGAAAAATTATTATGAATTTATAACATATAATAAAAGTAATCATTTTGTTATCTTTCACTTTTACTGAAAAAAATAAATACATTGCTAAGAAAAAAAAACATGACTCAAATTTCGATTTAAACATTTTTTTATCAACAATTTTATGTCGTTTATTTGATACGTCAAATTTTTATACAAGGGAAGGTCTTACAAAGCGAATTTGTATACAGTCTCTATTCCATTATAATAACTTTCGTGAGAAAGATTCATATTTAAGAGATATATAACGGTTTACTCATGCGTCTACAACTAGTCGGGCTATCCCGATAAATACGCGTGAGTAAACCGATATATATCTCTTAAATAGTCTCTATTCTAATTTTTCTATCTGTATTTGGACGATATACTCTTACCTATTATTATTTCGCCTCGAGAGTGTGTCCCCGGCATCGCTCTCCCCGCCGCTCAGGACGTCCATACTATTGACTGACTCCGACACTATAGTTACTGTGAAATTAAATAATAAACTCTTATCAACGAATTCAAGATATTGATGACTCAATTGAATTTGATACAATTCTATTTTTGGAAGCTTCATCATGACTCCTTGTATTTGTTTTATCTTTTATTATGTAAACAGGAAATAACTTTGATGCGACTGTCGTTAGATAAACGACAAATCCATGAATGAAAGAAAGTAATTCATGAATGAAGTAAAGTGATGTTGGATGTCATATAATACATATAAAATTAACCGCTAATAACTAGTCTCTACTCTAGTTAGTGGCACTGTTAAATCAACAAAACATGTCAGCCTATCTTAATACATTGTTATTTCCAAAATTATTGTAAAAAAAAGAATTACTAATAAAAAATACATTTTCTCTTCGTACCAAAATAATTTTCATCAATATTTCTGTCGCCAACATTTTGCAAGATCAAGACCAGTCCGTATCCTAACGGGATGTATCCTAACACAATATATCTACACAATACTCACCATTAACATTCCCATTGAGCGTATCATTATTATTATCCCCGTTAGTCTTATTATCGATCGTGTCGTGTCCGTTGGTCAGCGTCAGAGTCTTGACGAGCGGCGTGGACGCGCAGACCGGCGGGCCCGCGTTACTCTGATCGCAGACAGACGTCGGCGACATACACAGACTGGCCGATGATACCGTGTTATCCTCCTCCGATGTATCGTCTGTTAAGTAATGATATAGTTGAGATATTTCGTATTTAGGTACAAATTAAAATTGATTTCATAAAAGAAAAAAATTGTTTACGGAATAAAAGAATATTATGAGGACATCATTGGTGAATGGTTATTGCTGTTGAAATAAACTAAAATTCTCTCAAAATTATCTTAAATGGTTAAGATAGCTATATTAAAAAAATGGAAGTTATAAATTAACCAATGATAACCAACTCAATTTAGTTTTAAAAGCAAGATAAAGGGGTATAATAGTTGTAACAAAACATGACATTAAAACATTCTTAAAAATAAATAAAGTATAGGGATACGCATGCAGGAGAAAGGCAAATCTGTAAAAAAAAAGAAAATCCTGAAAAAAAAACGCAAAGGACGGAACGAAAAAATAATAATTGAACCAGCTGAAAGGAGATAAACAAACTTAAAATATAAATTAAGAACAATACAGTAACAAAAAATCCTACAAAGTGTACAATATTGGCCATTGATGACAATTCCTAGCCTTATTTGATGCTATTACATATTACAAGAAGAGTATTATGTTAATTCTTTTATATCTCGAAAATCTGCTTAAATTGTCATCAATAGAGATCGATAAATACCTACAACAGTTATATCTAAAATAATGAAACTCACATGAATCCCAGCAGCTTATATACATAGAAAGGTACAACAAAAAAGTGTACAAAACATAACATTAAAACGCGAATGTATTTTTATTTATTTATTGTTTAACTATCCCCGAACGAGACGGGGCAGTGCCGTGTATTGCGGGGCACAGTACACTAACACTCACATATAAATTCAAAAAGGAAGTAACGTTTCAATAATCGAAACAATATTTAAATTACGTAACGTATATATAACGTAATAGTACATCCACTTCAAACGCGGTGTTTTTACACAGGTTGTATAAACTTAAGAGGAAGCAAAAGATAAGGATTTTTCGAAATCGTAAGGTATTAGATTGACTAAATTTGAACCGGAGTTCTAGAAATAAATGGCTGAATTGAATAAGAACAAGTCTACAGGAACCTGATTGTTAACAAAAAAAAATGAAATTCTTTACAAAGTCGGACAAAAGATAAAGAAGACAAGTTTGGCTGACTTGACACTTTTGTAAAATAATGGATTTCGTAAAATAATGGATTTCGTAAAATTATGAATTTCGTAAAATAATTGTGTCTAATTCGTAATTTTGTAATTAAATATCAATAAATTTCGAGCCCTATTAGATTAACGGCGAAGTTTACACCCGCGCCTGAAGTGGACGTCAAAACATAAACAATTCAATGTAATCGTAACAATACAGTCTATTCGGATTGTACACTCTCAATCGAAAAGTCGAAATACTTAAGTACTAAGATTGTTTTAATATCGTACCGTACAGTTATTGCACTAACTAGGGAGGTCGGTGACCTCTTACGCGCTAGTAGTCTAAAATTGCTTCGTGCACACACAATCATTTATCTTTTTAATTCAATTATAATTGAACACTATTTAGCACAGGGTTTATAGGATAATACCTGAATACGTGCCTTGCTGATACGCATGTAGAATGTTATGTTGTGATTGACTCCAGAACATTTTCACACTTATTTTCAGTCAACAAGAATTTAATCATGAGTGGTTGTTATTTTTAACAGGTGTTTGCTACTTGCATATCAGCAAATCACTAAACACACATTATAAACACTGTAAAGGACTCGATACATTTATTTAAATTTTATGTATATAGGAAATGCAAAAAATACCGTAGATTGATTAATTTTCCGATGCTTGATAAAAACTTTTCTGTAAAATCAGTATGTAATGTAGGTGTATATTTAAACTAAAGTTATTATCCAAACAAAAAAGTACATGGTGCAGGCACAAAAAAGTTTTAAATCGCAAAAAAATAACAGTATTAAAAATCTTTGGGAATAAATAAGTTGTGCGTATGAGTGTATTGTTTCATTCACAAAGAAAATCATTAATAATGTTCCAAGCTTCGTTGATTAGCTTTAAATATACACCTTTTCTACGTAAACAGGAAATTAATAACGGATTATATCATAGTTCTTAATTCCAACATTCATTATACATACTCCACATAACACGACCTATTTCTAAACTTCGAAAAAAAAAATCGTGTCACATCTATACAAACATACAATTCGTCTATTTTTTCGATAAATTTATTCCTATCTAAGAACGTTGAATTATGGAGACAATGTTTCAATTGATAAACACACGGATTTAGTATTTCACAGGAAACTGTAGCAGAATAAATAAAATAATATAATTGATGACGATTTCAACGGTTCTTTCTTACAATTCTACCAATAATTCCCTTTAATGTAATACGATTTTAAAATATAACTACGCTATATAATTAATATAAAACTTAACAGATCTGTCGAGTTCACAAATAACAAAAAACGAATTTAATTCATCAATAACTTAGTGGAAACACTCTTGGTAGTTTCATTCTCAAATATTAAAAATAAATCAGCCCAAACAATAATAGCTAAATAGCTGTAAATTGTTATTAAAATAAATCTCTACAGAAGGATGATTTTGGCTATAACAATTAGCAATGTTAACGCCACACTAGCAGTGTGGAAAATGATTATTTTATTTGATCAAATCAAAATATATATCTATATACTCTCTAGTCTAACATGTTGAACATAATATATGTTCTCCGCACTTTTGCTTATTGTAAAGGATTCGTGTAGGAAGTAATACATTAAATACCAATCGATCGATTTCGATGATCATTAATTAACAGCACTATAATCCACACACACGACATGTAATCTCATTATCTATTTCAACTATAACATATTTAAGATTTCTAAAATTCATTATTTAAAAACGTTACAATAAATTATTCATAATAAAGTGTTGGAAAAAATTGAGCAGATTTGGCACGAATGCAGATCCCATGATGTCAATAACTAGTGTCATGTTACGAATAAAATAATAAAAAATTCAGACTATAAAAACTGATATCAATAAACAATGTGCAAGTGCGATATAACCAATACATGTTTTGTCGTTTGAGCAGTAAACGCCTAAACCAAACAACTCAGATCTAGGATCTTAACACACAAAGTAAATCACAGCCTTTACAATAATACTATTTTGTTCAGGATTATATTTATCAACGAATATAACGTTTATAAAGGTTGAAAACACTAAAATATTTGACTAGAAGAATTTGGCACTACATTCTTAATATACCTGTATTGCAGTTCCACCAAGCTTTAGCTCTAGGGTCTGAATAAACTATAAAGTAAGGAGTATAAGGGACAGTTTACATTTGAGTTACCGTTATATTGATCAGTATATTATAAGTGAGATGTCTGAAGATGTATAACCTGAATCAATACACATATAACTACACCTAAATACTTAACAAGCTATAGGTATAAGTCCGCGTACACACACGATAGTCAAAAGGGTCGCGCTATTCGGGAATTGGCACTAGATATTCTTATTAATTTATTATTTTGCTAAATATTTAAAGTGACAATGTAAATATTCAATATAATGAGTACCCTAATATCAAATATTAATATAACAATAATTGCATTAATTGGAATTCAAATTTAGAAACGCTGACCAGCCTGCACGCTCGCATGCCGAATAGTAAACGCGCAGCCGTCAGACGTGGGGGGCGAAAACGACCGAACTAAATATTACGATGAAATTGCACTTCAACTACATCTAACTTAATCATTTTCATCATCGGAGCAGAGAGGCGGGGGCAGTGTAGACACGTCGAACTTTTGCTCAGGGCTATCGCTGGAAGCTTGGGAATCGACGTAGTGACTAGAATAGAACCTCTCTACATTATTCAGACTGAAACGTTGGTCAAGATCACGAGTGTATTGCTCCTGATTTACATCCCTACTTTCATTCATATCATGCTCGTACTGCGGGTAACATTCCTGCGTTTGGAACATCACTACTTCTTCGTAATGCTCAGGGTAGGGGCTACCTCTGTATTCCTCGTACTCATCCTTGTCGTGCGGCAGCTCTGTATCCGAGTAAGCGACCGACTCTCCACGCTCAAACAAGTAACTGCCGGATTTTGGCATTTTTGGAGCTCGTTTAATTGTGTCGATCGGGTAAGCGTAGTCATCAGAATCATCTCTGTCACTTTGTTCATCGTAGAACACAATTTGCTGGTGCTGCCCAGATGGCTCGCCCATAGATTGATCTTCCGGTTGGCGGTAACTTGAAGTCGATTTGGACTTCTTCAGAGAAGACTGACGACTACTTTTATTCGAATACGATACCCGCGGAGGACTATCCTCGGACACGTAAGGCGGCTCTTGAGAGTCCAGATAAGGATGGCGCAAACGACCTAATCTATCAAACCGTGGAAACCCCATTTCATCTTCATCAGCGGAAGAACCAAATCCTTGGAATTGCATTGGCGCTATATTGATGGGAAATTGTTGCGCCTCGTAATTGGCACTCTTATATTTGGCATACTCGTCTTGTCCCTCATCCTCGGAATAACTAGCTTCCTGTATATCATAATGCTTAGAATCTCCTTTCGACATTTCGGAAGAACCAGATTCTACTTCAGGAAGGTAGCTGTCAGAGCATTCCGAGCTTTCCATGCGACGTAGAGACTCCTCTACAGCCAAGTATTTGCCTCCAAGCATATCACTTTCCGAGGAGTACTGACTTTTTGTTGAATCCTCCTCCAACACATCTTGTATTCTTTCCTGTCTTTTCCGTGCGCTTGTAACTTGCTTCTTTCGCCTAAATGTCTTCATTCTTTCTCGCGGGTCTCGTATGACGTCTAAAGAGCTGTCAGTATCATTACCACTTGGAGGACTTTTAAGCGATATGTTTCGGACAAGGAGCGACTTTTTAACAGGCGCTTTCAGTGGTTGAATAGGAGGAGACTCCGAACTCAAACTGCTTGAGTAATAAGGCGAGCAACGAGATAGAGGAGTTTTGCCAGACCTTTCAGCAGACCTCTTCTCGGAGAGCTCTCGGTGTACCGAAGGTATTTCTGGTACCGAAATCATCGGTAAATCAGAAGAAGCTAGGTAATGTTCGTGGAACGACCAGCTCTTTGGCTTACTACGATACTGCTGAGACGTTTTATACTCTTTTATTTGATTTTTCGACAAAGTTTTGTCATCGTAACTAGCATGTTTAGCCAGAGGCTTGTAGTCAGATCTAATGAATTTACTGCTTGTTCCTTCTTCACGAATGATATTAGAAAATTCTTGGCTCTGGTAGCGCTCACTATGCTTTTCTTCCTGACTGTAAAGTTGGGAAGGCATGTCTATATCTAGCTCCGGTTGTTCGCTCACAAAATACGGTTTGAAACCGCTATCTTCACTTTGACAACGCATTGTAGGTTTAGAATACCTATGAGTTTGTTCCTCATAGCTTAGACTTTTCGGAGGTACCTTCGGGTAGCGCTCATGAGTTTCATCGTTTAGAGGCGGGAAACCTTCTAGTCTTTGGTCGAATCGAAACACTCCATTAGCGTGTTTTTGCAGGCTACTAAGCGAGCTAGAGCTCGATTTATCAGATTTATCACTATAACTAATTGACGAAGATTTATCTGTTTTGCCAGTGTATGAAGCGGTTAATCTAAGTACTGGTTCCTTGGCCTCTTCAATTTCCTTTGTAGGAGACGTCACTGTTGTGATGACAATTTCAGTATCAGTTTTTTCATCATTATTGATGGGATCTTTGACTATAGTGTCATCAGACTTCGTGTTGTCAGCCTCGAGTTGATCTTCTCGAGCCGTTGCTATAAGCGTGTGGCTAGTACTCGCTGACCAGTCTGATATAGACTGCGCAAGAGTTAAAGTGCTGTCGCTTTTTGTGCCCGAGCTGCTATCCATTCCCTTACGAGAAATAGTAGTTTCCGAGCTACAAAGCTTATCGTACTTTATGTTTTCAGAGCTTTTATCGAGACTACTGCTTTTAGAGCTCATCTCAGCCTGAGAACTCATCTTTGGCTTTTGATCACTTTTCTTACTGCCGTGCGAAGATGAATACACCTTAGAAGCCTTGTCAGACTTGTCACTTTTAGGTACCGAGACACCGGAAATACTCTCAGAAGCTGATAGGTTTGCGTACTGGCGTACCGTGTTAGTGCCAGTAGACCATTCAGATATACTCAAGCAAATGGAAGTGTCTTCAGAATGTGAGCTGTGAGTACATTTCTTTTGAGGCAATCCGATTTTAACAGTGCCATCTAAATCGGTACCGAAAGAACTGGTTTCTTCTTCGGAGTGGCTACTATGACTGCATCTTTTACAGGTGCCAGCACTTCCAGTACTTAATTTAGCCACAGCGCGAACAGTATCTTCTGCATTAGTCTGCGATAAAAGATCATCGATAGATGTATCAGAATTATTGGAACCGAACGAGTACTTCTGTGTTCCTAACTGCGAGAAACCTTTATCGAAGTCAGGAGACAGAGACTTACTGTCACCACCGAAAACGTCATCAGCATATAAATGATCATCCTCAAATATAGGGCTATGATTTGTAGGAGACTTTTGTGGCTGGCTTATAATAACTTTATCTTCAAGATTGTTCTTGACGCTAAAGGATTTATGTTCAGCGCGTGAACAACATGAGCCGACGTCGCCCATGAGACAAGTTGCCTTACTGATCGTACCGCTAAGACAAGACTTGTCGTAGTTCGGTACTACGTTTTTGTGACAAGTGTATTCATCGTGTTTCTCTAAAGGCTCCACCATGTACCCAGACTGGTCATAGGGAATCACTTTAGCGCCTTTAGGAGAATCTTCGCTTAGTTCGTTAGATTTTTCCGATTTCGATTCCGGTACATCTTTCTCCAGGTCATCATCGTTGTTCAAAGTGTCACTATCATCGTCAGAACCAGCTAATTGGTCCTTTGAGCTTTCGGATTGTAACACCACTTTTGTGGGCTGCTCCGGTTCGTTACTCATGTAGTAGATATGCACTTTTTCTATAATGGGAGTCTCTAATAGACTAGAAGGAAGTGATGGCCATTGGTCAAAATCACTCGACTCCTTTCTACCAATCTCTTCCAAGTGAGATGGCCTAGTACCTGCTTGAGGTGGCAGTTCAGGTAGAGGCCAATCATCAGATTCCTGACTCTCACTGGCAGAAGACTGCTTAGATGGTGTTTTCGGAGTGTGTATTCCTGGCCTCGAAGGACTACCATTACTCCTCTTAGATTCGAGTGCGTCAAAAGCCTTGCTAGCTTTTTCAACATCTCTTTTCGATTCATACATTTCGCTAATCTTAGTTTGATCGATTGGAATGTCCGGCATTTCAGCAGAAGTTCGTCTGTCTGTATCTGAAATGTATGCAACATTGGCGTTACTTGGCGGATCAGAGCTAAGACTGGCTTGATGGTCGCTGGAATTCAATGACTCCTCATTAATACTTTCTGAACGTGAACACGCCTTAGTGGAGTCTTCATCAGCACTGGTCTTCTCGGACGCTGTGCTGCGTTCTGATATACGCGACAATGTACGACCGAATGTTTGACCGTAACCAATAACAACATCCGAGGTGTTACTACCAGATGATGACGTAGCTGGGTACAAGAAATTGACAGGGAAATCGTTAAGATCATCTGTAAAGTCTGCATCGGTCGAATCTTTAGACGTATTTGCAGACAAAGGTGGATTTTTCGAAAACGTTTGGAAATCATCAAGTAACCTTTGGTTGTTATATTCAAACGCATCTTTGCTAGCCGCCAAACTTTCGTAACCTTCATGATCTTGCGGGATCCAAGCCTCCTCTATACTCGTACTGTTTTCACTACCCGAAGCACCGAAGAAGGGTCGCCATGTAGGTTTTAATTCCTCACCGCGTCGATACGCTTCTCCAAGAGACCCAGATGTAGACTCTGTCGTCTCAAATGACCCTCTAGATTCCACGCTAAGAGACCCGCGAGAGTCCATACTAGACTTAGATGAACTCTTTTGATCGTCAAGAAGGCGTCCTTTCCTTCTTGACGAAGAGTCATCAACACTTAAAGACCCTTTAGAAGTAGTTGTAGTGGTCGTAGTGTCTACGCTCGACTTGGAGGAACTCTTCTGGTCATGATCTTTGAGCGCCCGCTTTTTCATCAGATCTCTTTCAAAGGAAGATGTAATCACGTTACCGTCATCATCAAAATCAATAGTAGTGTTTTGGTCTTCTTGCGATATAGTAATTGCAATTTTAGTCTTCTTAACAGTGTTTTGAAGCTCTTTAGCCGCATCAGATGTCTTAGAAGCAGCTGATTGACTAGATTCTGATTCCTCTATCACGGCTTTACCAATTTTGTCTAAGCCGCTCTTCTTGACATTTGGTCTAGAAAGTTGTTCAACTGTTTTATCGATGCTTTCTGAGCTGGAATCAGAGTCAGAGGGAGCTTTCTGAGAGTCAACTTGACCTTGTTTCTCTAGTGTGGGTGTGGGAGACTTCCTAGTACCATACTTTGATGGGCTCCTTGGACTTTCAATACGAGTCAACTCTGGTATAGGGGAAGGCGATTTAGAATTCGATTTCGAGTGGTCGCTAGATATAGTGTGTTGCGACAGTAAATGTTCCTCCCCATATTCCATCGCCTGTTTAAGTTCTTCTAAACATTCACGGTCTTTCTTATTGAGCTTTTCAATATCTTGCGATATACCCAATGGCCTAGCGATCGAGCAACTAACACTGGATTCGTCATCAATTGAACTGCCTTTGATATGACTAGAAGGACTAACATCTTTTTCAATGCTAGTCCATGACGTGGACTCTGAGCTTCGAGAACGTTCTGCGCTCAGTTTTAATAATTCGTTGCGTCTAGACTTAGCTGTTAATAACGTTCTTTGATCTGGTTTCGGTTCAGTCGGAGACTTATCACTTCCAGAGCTACCGGTGTGCTCACCTTCCGATTTATTCGATTTCGAAGTACTCGAATCAATGAACGGTATATTCTCGATAGTTGGACTGTTTTCTTGAGGTGGTGTTACAATAATTTTATTTTTATTCTTCCATTTAAGTGATAAGTCTATAGACTTGGGAGGTTCTCGAGATACCTTTGAGCCCCGTTCTGTTTCACTGTCAGACATCACTTGTGACATGGACTCATGTTTTAGGAACTCCATCAGACTTGCCGAGGACTCGTCAAACGTTCCTTGTGGATCGAGAGTACGTTTGCTGCGTGTTTTACTGCTGCCGTCCGAGAGAGGTAGCTCAGTGTCTAGAGTAGTTTCTTCGTAGTCAACAGTAACCCAAGAACCAGAGTCATCGCTCTTACCTCGAGGTATCCTAGGCTTTTTCTGATCCTGATCCGAGGAACTGTCAGCGTCTATGTACGGTAAACAAATGCCAAGCATATGGCTTTCATCAGATACCTTCAAATCGCTAACTTCTGTAAGCGACTCCTCCTCACTAGTAACACGGGTAACTTCTGGTCTGCGCTCATGAGTTAACAATTCATGGATATCCTGATTACTCTTACTTTCTTGCAGTTCATTCTGCCTTTGCTTGTTGTAAATATCAATTTTACGTCGCTCCATAATAACCGTTTGTGTATCGTTTTCGATTATCGTATGTTGTGAGCTCGTCATCCACTCCATAGAGGAATCGTCTTCAGTTTTTTCTTTGTAACTGTTGGAAGGTGAGACCTCCTTAGTCTCCTTTATTTCTGGTTCTTTAGGTAATACTTCTGGTTCTTCATCTACTGTGGGATGAACATCGACTTTGACCACCTCTTGTTTGAAATGCTTTTCATTCTCTGGTAACATAGAAGCAGGCGTGACGTAGTTTCTGTCTAAACTCTTTGACTTTGCTTGCGCATCTAAGTGGATGTCTGCCTTTCTGTCCAAGCTCTTAGATTTAGCTCCAGGGCTAATCTTTTGATACACAACCTTCCCTTCAATTTGTTGCTTGATCTCTTGTTTTTTGGATAAGGTTTTGGGTGATTTTTGCAAAGACGCAAGATCGTCAAATTTATCTTCTAACGACTGACTTGATTTGTCATCCATGCTCTTATTCATTTTACTTGGCGTCTTAGGAGTCTTTTGATCTTCGAAACTCCTGCTGATTTTACCACTTAGCTTATTATCCAGTTTTTTAGGCGATTTTGCTATAAACACGTGGTCTTCAGCTTTGCTATTTATTTTAGTTTCAATAATTATCTTGTCACCTTCTGTTTTGACCAATATTTTGTCTTCTGGCGGAGGGAATGGAGGCATAGTGTCTTTGACTGGACTGATCAAGGTCTTAGTTTGTTTCAAAGCAGCTTCGAACAACATTTGTTGTTTTTCTTTACGCTTAGCTATTTCGGTGTCACTGTCTTCTTGAGACTTGGTGCGTTCCTTACTGCTTCCACGCTTCACGTCCATCTTTTCTAAGGACTTTGATTTTTCCTTGGCAATCTTCTTAGCAGCTTGATCTAACTCTTGACTCTTAGCTCGAGCCATATCGAGTGGTGGTACAGTCAAAAAGTCCGGACGTTCTTTCAAAGACGATGGTAGAGATTTTTGAGTCTGGAGAGCTTTGACTTTAGTAGCATTAGTATCTAGAGACCCACCCTTGTTCAATTTGCTACTTATCTTCTGTTTTTCTTCTGGTTTAGCTTTGAGCGTCAACTTCTTCTTTTCTTTGCGTTTGATTCTTTCGATGTCTGGTACTATTTGGTCCTCGCTCAAGTCAGACAATTTGCGGATGCTGCCTCTAGGCGAGTTTAGCGATGACGTAGGTGACCGCGACGGTGACTTAGATAACGGGGACCTGGAAAGCGGAGACCTACTGAGAGGCGATCGCGAAGCCTGAGACTTCAACTTCGTCAAATCATATCTACGCTTAAACGAGCGAGGGCGTCGTTGTTCAACCAAGTCTTCTAGTAATTGCAATTCTTCGTTATCTATGACAACCGACTTTATTTCTTCCGGTTCCACAGGTGGTTCTTCCTCCACCTCATCAATTTTGTCTATAGTATCTTTCTTGGGTATTTTATTACCTTTCTCGTCAACTAAAGGCTTTTCTTCAAGTATATCGCCTTCTTCGTTAATATCCTCTACTGTATCATCCTTGGAGGAGAAGGCATTCATTGGCGGAAGTCTGTGTAACTGTATGACAGGTGTGTCTAAGCTTTTAGCTCTTCGACTGGCTGTCGGAGAATCTTGCGTAGCTTTCTGGCGCTGTAACGAGAAAACCGACCCTTCGGACAGATTAAGTCTCGCATGAGCAAATAATATAGGAGTTCCACCAGGTTTACGCAGCATTGGTGATATTAACTCATCTCTCAAAGATTTCTTAACATCCAGTTTAGAAAAATCTTTCTTATCACCTTTCTCCTCAGACGATGAGCGTATACCCGTAACTTTCTGTATTTCCATATCGGCTAGATGTTCGTCGTCTGATTTCAGAAACTCAGTACTTTCAAGTATCGGCGATGGAATGTTCTCGTTATACTCCCAGGGAGAACTTTCTTTGCTGACCTGTTTCAAATCAGGTAGTTTTATAGCCACGTCATCTTCGGAACTAGGAATAGAAATGGACCTTTCTGAGATTCGACGCAACTCTGTAGCAGTGCCACTCACGCTATCCAGTTTATTGATTTGGGGGTTATATTTAGCCTCTAGTTCAGCTAGTTTCCTACATTGCGGTGGAGAGCCTTCGATCTCTGTGGAACTCATGGTTTGGCCTCTATGCCAAGCTCCAGACGTTATCTTATCATATTCAAGTTGTAGTATAGGTTCAAGATCTTTGCGAGACTGTGGCGGAGAGAACTCTAGCTTAGGAGCAGCTTCAGTGGTACCAAATACATCATCGGAGTCCACACTCTCGTCGTCGGAAGAGAATGATGTAATCCTTATCTTGTTATTACTTTTTCCTTTTATTTTACTGCCAGGTCCTTTCTTACCCGTTCCTCTACCTTTTTGACCTCGTTTGGGAGGCAGCTTTTCCGACTTTGACTTAATGTCGGCTCGCAACTTTTCTGCCGCAGTAAGCGGCTTTGGCTCTTTGCAAATCGGCGGTTGTTGCACATTACGACCGTTGATCGCAAACTTTATGTCATGAGGATATAACGGTTCCTGCCGTATGCTGTCGGTTTTAGAGCTGGTTGCAGAATCACTCTCTATCTGACTCAGCTTCGAATTCAGTGTCTCTAAAAGAACTGGATCCAAGTTCTTAGTGATATCTCGTTTAGGACTGGGCAGATGTTGTAATTGCCCGCTTTTATCAACTTCCAAAGTTACCGGGTCCACTTTAGACAAATCGATATTTTGCGTAAACAAAAAGTCGCGACTTTCTACTTCGAGGAACTTAGAAGAGTGTTCAATTTGTACGCTATTGCGTGGAGATTTTGGCGATTTGGGAGACTTTGGTGATTTCGGTGATTTAGGTGATTTAGGAGACTTTGGTGACTTTGGTGATTTAGGTGACTTGGGCGATCGTGGTGATTTAGGGTGATCATGATACTTGCATCGAGGGTGTGCGTTAACTACGTGGCGCCCGTTTTGTGGCGGAAGCATTATTATGTCTGGAGGTTGACGGTTATCATCATGCGGTGATGGAGCGGTTCCATTCATCACATGCCGTTTATGTAACACATAGGGAATATCGTAACCATCATCCACTTTCTTGTTATCCTTGAAACCAGCTTTAAATGCGTCGAACTCTTTAAAGTAATTCTTTGGCAAGTCAAAATGAGGTCGCACATGATCAGGTAACCTCGATGGTAGCTCAAAGTGAGAACGTTTTGTAGCAATAGGTGGAGCGCTGGGTATTTGACGGAATATGTAATCTTCGTCACTAGATTCCGCGGGAGTCAGATCAATAGACTTCTGATGCATTAGCACATGTCTACGAGAATTAACACTGCTGAAACGAGGTCTGTTAGCCAAACTATTGGGATCACTCTTAGTGCGTTCAACAGTGGGATGTGTGTAAGGTACAGTAGTATCAGCTAAACGACTACTAGAACTTGTTTCTAAAATAAGCTTAGGATTGTATTCGTCAAAGTGTGTTTTAGCCATTAACTCTTCCTTCAAATTTTCTTTTCGTATGATATGAGTGTGGACCTTGCCACGCTTATCGAACTCAGATTGGAGAATGGATACAGTACCAGACTGTATAGCAGCCTGTTTCGCTTTATTCTTAGCGTACTCAATACTGTCCATTGCCGGCAGAACTCTCACGTTAACATCAGACTCATTGGAAGATTCTTTGACAAGATGAGATGTAGTATTCTCTTTGCTGATAGATCTTGTTAGAGATTCTATTTTCTCTTTATCAAAACTGAACACAGTTTCAGACGAGCGTCGACGCTGATAGCTGTGTATCTTAGCAGCCCTGCTACTGTCAATCTCTGTATCGAGACCGACAATTTTTTCAGGCCAAATGTGCGTGGTTTGAGGATGTATATCTTCATCCTCCGTGGTCGAGAATTCATCCATTTTCTTTGTCGGGCTTGAGTCTGAGAACTGACCAGAGTACAGTTCGAGATCAACATTCTGTAAGCTTGCCGAGTGCATGGGACTGGGTTCTTTCACTTGCTTACTATTGCTTGGGAATGTCGAGTAAGGGGTGGATATATGATAATAATTGGGAGAATTCGCTAAATTAGCAATCAAATCTTCGTGAGATTTATCAAACAAATTTTTCTCTGGGTATTCGGGTTTTTCCATGCCAATAAAAGTGGATTGAGTGTCGAAGAAATCTTTAGTCGAATCCGGGCTTGATGAAGGTGAAATGGGTTCGAAAGGATCAATATAAGCGTTCTGTATACTAGTAATACTACGTCGTCTAATGCTAATTTCATCTGGCTCATACAAATTCTTTTTACAATCGTAATAATCGGACTTTGAATCCTGACTAGACGTACGCGACCCGGACCTATCTGAGCTTTTACTCTTTAAAGTCTCCCGTGACTTTTTGCTGTCCGTATGATAAACGCTGTCACGCGATTTTTTACTAGATTCTGCACTACTTTTGGATAGTTTCGGATCATAAATGTCACTTTTGGACTCCTGGCTAGAAGTTCGCGAGCCGAGAGCGCGTTTGATCTCCTTGTAGAAGTTGCCGTCGGAGCGCACGGAGAGCTTCTCGCGCGGCAGCACGCGCGGGTCGTCGGCCAGGAAGGGGTCGAGCGGGATGTCGGTGTCGCTGCGGTAGCGCGCCACCAGCTCGTCGGGCGCGCCCTCGTGGTCGTCGCTCTCGGACAGGTGCGACAGCGAGCGGTCGTCGTCGGACGGCAGGTCGTTGCCCGAGTCCAGCGAGCACGAGCGCGTGTGCGCGACGCTGCGCCGCCCCACCGGCTGGATGCGAGCGTAGCGGCGCGTCTCCGACTCGTCGTCGGAGCGCTCGATAACTTCGTAACTATCATGCGACAAATCATCCTGCGAACCGGTACGCGCGAACGGTGGCACGTCAATGCGCGGCTCGCCGATCGCACCTGGAAACGACGAGGAATAAGCACGACCTAGCAACATGCGCGCGGACTCGACAGAGCCGCGCTCGCCGAACACGAAGGCGCGCGTGCGGGCCTCGTCGTAGCGCGTGACGGGCGAGTCGAGGCGCGACAGCGCGTCCAGGTCGGCCAGCAGCGAGCGCGCGTCGCGGCGGCGCTTGGCGCGGCCCGCCTCGTCGAAGCTGTAGTCGCGCAGGTTGCGGCACGACGCGCTGCGCCGCCACGTGATGCGCGCGCGGCCGGCGCCCGCGGGCTCGCACTCGTCGGCCGCGTCCTCCACGTCCTCCACGAGCAGCGAGCCGCCCGAGCGGCTCGAGCGCGTGGACCCGCACGCCGAGTACATGTTGGTCTGCGACAGCTCGTACTCGAGCCGCTCGGACGACTTCTTAAAGCTCGACGAGTGCTTGGCGAGCACGAAGTCCGGGTAGCCGCTAGAGGGGGGCGCGGCGGCGGGCGGGGAGCGGGGCGGGGGCGAGGCGGGGGGGCTCTGACCTGGGCGCGCGCGCGGCGGCGGACTGGGCGCGCGGCCGGGCCCACGCGCACGCGGGAAACTCGCCTGGCTCCATGTACTCTCCGGAGAAACCTGCAATACATAGCACTTCATGAACATCCAATAACATATTGTGTATAGTTAAAGTAACCCTAGAAAAATATTGATTCACTCACCAATGGTGTCGTCGTCCGATGAGGCAGAGGCGAATCCTCCGTAGGATGATGATTGACCTCGACATGGGTCACTAGCTCGGGAGCCTGCGGGTGCGAATTGCCGGAAGTCTATCAAAATGTCCCGATCAACCAAAACTCAAGGTCTCTTGTTCACAATTTAGATAGAATAACAAAATATATTCTTTGACTAGGAACATAAACATGATTAGATTAGCGTTTGACACTGTAAATTGTAAACAAGAGTTCAAATATCCATAAGTGCATAACGGCAAATGTGCGAGATGTCCGGACTGGTGCGAAAACGATTGCAATACCCTTCCACCCTTAAGATGTTAGTAATGGTCGTCTTATTCAATAGCAGACAAATATTATATTCTGCACACAAGTCACAGAACTTTATAACAAAAACAAGACTCCAAGAAACGTACAATATTGTACCACACATTTTTACCCAATTCTAGTGCTGAAACCCGTAAAAACATAATAATAAAATTCTTTTCTTCGCATTGAGACCACTACTACATCATCTTAGCATTGATATTTTTGCATTGTTAATTAGCAGCGTCAAATGAGCATAACAAACCGAAAGACTCCATATTAAATTAAAATCTTTAATCTAAAACAGCACTAAATCCAAATTTAAAAACCTTTTTGTAGACCTTATTACATACAACTTTTTATTGAAGTTTCAGCAAGTCGTATTTTGTCAATCCATTTTTTTTATTTTATGCTCACTTGTTAGGCAATTTAATTGAATGAAAAAAAAAGTAAAAAAAATAATTATCATTATAGAGCGTTGATCACAAACAGCCAATTAGGTATCAAGACTATAATTATTAAAAACCCCATGACTGTAGAACATGCTTGATTGGTCTAATTTGGTTACACAATACATGAAAAGTCATATTATTAAAATCAATAACTTGACTGTCATATTATAAAATTGACCTTTCAAATATAATTATAGGTAAACTAATCTGTGTTAGAAAAGTTTTAGTTTTATATTACCTTTTTTTTCTTATGAGTATTGGGTATTGTAACCAAAAAAGACACGATGAAGATGTCAAAAAGTCATAAAATGTTAGAGATGATCCATCGAACAGTTTAGAGACATTGTAATAAGACAACTTAGATTGAGCCCTTACGATTTGATCGCGGTAGAGTTTTGTGAGCTGAAATAAACAAATACAGGTCTATGTGAAGCTGAAATATAAGCCTAATAAGATCTCAAGATATTTGAAGATAGTGTAGTTCAAGTTAATTTGACTGGCAAAAAAAGACATTGTGTTACTGTAATACATCGGTATGTCTCGTGTTCAATCAAAATTAACATAAAATTAAAAGATTAAAGCTTAATCAAAAAGCTATTAAGTTGAGATTTATTTGAACGTGAATCTTTGTTAACATAATTCTAAACTACGTTAATTATCATAAATCCAGTCTTATTGAGGATTTGTTACGCATTAAGAATCTTTTTGATCAAAAAAGCAGATATATAAAGGCTGTTTAGTCAGATCATGTGTACCTTGTCTCTCGTGCTGGCATAGGCGGTAGCTGCGAGCGGCGGGCGAGTCGCGGCCGCCGGGCGCCGCGCCCGCGCCGCCGCCGCGCGAGCTTCCTCCGCAGTGTAGCCCTTCATCATCAGAGAAGCCTCCAGGTAGTGAGGTTGCTTGTCCCACTCCAGGGAAATCGCTGCAACGGGAAACCAGCTTAGACCACAGCTCGCGACCAGGTCAGAGGGCACGTGACTCGGGAGGGGACATCAAATAGAATCAATCGAAGTCAGGAGGATAAAATAAGAGAAGAGGCCATGTCCAGCAGTAGACTACGAAGCCTGAACAAATAATAAAAAACAAAGATAATAATATGTAGTGTAGTTGTCACCCGGTGGTGCGTACGTACCGTCGGAGCCGGGCGGCAGCGGCAGCAGCGGGTGCGCGGAGAGGCTCTGGTTGAGCGCGGGCGGCGCGGGCGCCACGTTGCCGCGCGAGCCGCACACCGAGCGCGACGCGCGGAACGACCCCGACCTGCCGACAGTCGGGCAGAGGATGGTGACGACTGACACCAGCTTTTGGTTTCGTGTGTGCCCGCCCTCACTACAGATCACATACTACTCCGCGGAAATTGCTGTGGACCACCACATACGGCATGTCTGCCTTCACAAATCTAGGAGCTTACGATAATCTTATTATTTCGCGCCCCTTTCAAAGTACTCCTATAAAACTGCACTGCTAATTCGAATATTCCCACTATAGCGAACATTTCGGTATAATATAACATTAGTTCGGCTCACACGCATAGTTCCACAGAAATTTCCGAACTTAAACTACACATTTACTTGATTGTCGACATCTGCCGCCTTGCACGCACGCTATGCTCGTTTTAAAACTATGTGTATACGTGCAAAATAAACTTCACAACGTGTATTTGTGTATGGGAGGGGAAAAACTTCACACATTTCTTAAACGCCGCGGAAAAATTGAACTGTTATATAAGTTGTCAGCATGGATCATATGTCCTCCAAATTAGATATACGAGCGATGCGTGCGTGTGCGTTTGTCGGGCGACAAATGTAAGAGGTCAAGTAACGTATAGTATGCAATCTGTGCTCTTATCATAATCGCGTCGCGTCGCGACGGGCCTGCGGTCCTTGTGCGTTAAGCAAGCGTGACCAACTAAGTTCTATTGTCCGCCCTATGCTAGAAACTGGAAATTATTCAAATTTCTAAACGGGCAATGTTCTTTATGTCCGTGAAAATATGGTAGAAACGCGACGCTATAGAAGTATACCGCCACATTGTAGCAATGAGAGCGCAGACCCATCATGAGACAAGAATCCCTACGTGATACGACAACACCATCCTCCGACCGATTGCCACAGTGCCGTCGCAACGCAACGCACTCGCCACTACACCGTACTCTCGTTTATTTGGAAGAAGCGGAAATTTCAACGGATACAGCGCATGCTCGAGACAATGCTAATCACCATCGATAAATACAAACTATCGAAGCCTCACTCTAACCGAATCGTTTTAATCGAGGGACTGTTGTTTAAGTTACATCATGCATCTGTTTCGTTACGAGTTCGCTTCTCTTGTCACACAAACGCCCACAAGACAAAACCAAAAGCTAGTGTCTCCCAGCCCATGCTAACCACTCACCTTTCGCAACAACTTATGCTAGGATTAACTTAGGCTATGTTAGGAATACATCCTATGACGCACCTACACCCTGACGATATGTTTAACAGTATAACATACTATAGTACATCTATAAGCTTGGTCTAGCTACACCTAGCGGTAATTAAATGTAATTACAGTAAGAAGGCTATATTTCAAGTATGTCAACTATAGCGGCTTTAAGCTTATGTATTATTTTATACATGCAGTTTTCAGTTCGACACGAGACAAAATTGGCTCTTTTGGCATGTTATGAAACTTTAAGAGTGGATCAATAGAGAAAACAATTCAACCTTAACAAACTGTATGTAATAAGTCATGTTTAATCACTCTCTGCTCAAAGATGTCATTTATATCTCATGTCAACTTGCCGTCTACTTTGGTAGGTAGTTGCCAAAATAGCTAAGCTTATATGTAAGTGAGCAATGTGTACGTACCTCTGGAAAGTCTGTCGCTTCACGTAGTTGTCTCGCACATACTCCACGATCTGCTTCTGCGTTTTACCGCTATACCTACAAAATAAAAGCCCGTCAAGTGAAATGGAGAAGTCGGTTATTTACATGATATCATTCAGTGACAAGGAGGAATATTTTTACAAAGCAACTCCAGTTTACTCTAGAATTCCAAAAAAAATAAAAACGATAGACACTTAAAAAAAAATTAAGCACCAAAAAAAGATGTAGAAAATTAATTGTTTGAAGGGCACTATGTGACCCCAAACCGCTTAAATCGGAAATTACTTCTGATTTGTCATCTATTAATTGTAACCTCTAAATTTCAAATGTGTTTGAACATTCGCTCCACATCTGGACTCAACCTTAATGTTTACCTACATTTTAAGACAACAGACGACATAATTAATGTTATATAATCTCCAGTAAGTTTTACCTGAACGAGGACCCTCTGGATATGACCCTGGTCTTCTGCCGCGGCTGGCGCACCACGCTCGAGCACCGGAAGAAGCCGTGGTTCTCCACGCACTTCTTCCAAAAGTTTTTGCATTCGTTCCTACCGTCGAAGAAGAATTCCACTACGTCGCGGTAGTAGCCCTGGTGGTGGAAAACATATATAAACGAAACGATAAAGGATTATCCACAAACGGCGAAGTAGATCAAAGGGGTAAGCAAACAAATTGCCTGCTAGGACTTCGGGATGTTCGTAAGAGTTACCGCGATTCTGGCACTCAAAGGGCTCCAGAAGGAACAGAGTAGGTTTTATTTAGTAAAAGTCTGAGACTCCCTACCACTCATTTGATGATTTCCCACTAAAAATAAAAAAGGAGGTAAGCAAACAAACTGCTAGAAACCGAATGAACCATTGTTATTCCATGAAATTTTAGTTCAATTACATGAATGTATGCAGATAGATGTCGACAGGGCAGATACAAAATCTTCACTCTCACAGTTGTTCATTTAATCAGTTATCGTTAAGTCATCATGCATCCTACCCCTACTAGTATATAGCAATGAATAAGGTTTATCTTCACATAGAGTTTCATCTAAGTTACAAAATCCACTTACGCTAACGTAACCCTCGGGATGCAGCTTGATAAGAAACTTTTTCCTCTTGAAAGATATCTTCCTGATCTTGGCCCAGCTGAAGGTGTTGATCTTGGTGTAG
This sequence comes from Chrysodeixis includens, assembly GCA_941860345.1. Lineage (NCBI taxonomy): Eukaryota > Metazoa > Arthropoda > Insecta > Lepidoptera > Noctuidae > Chrysodeixis > Chrysodeixis includens. The sequence continues at coordinate 11,727,296 of OW796093.1, read as the reverse complement.
TTCTGGAACACTATGATGCCTAGGTGCGCGACCGCGAGGTTGAGGGGAACACCCTCGTGGTCCTTAGCCGGGTGCATTTTTATACCTACAGTAAAATATGTTGCGTCATAATGAGGAAAAATCACAGAATACATGGTAAGGATGTGAATAATAATATTCCCTAACATTCACACAACGCCATCTAGTCTCAAGTTAAGCATACTAAGTAGCTTGTGTTATGAGTACTAGACAACCGATAAACATACTTATATATTTTTAAATACATACATATTATAGATTAATTACACCCAGACTCAGAACAAATGATCGTACTCATCACACAAACATTTGTCCTTTCGAACCCACGATCTCCGGTTTAGCAGTCAGGGTCACTAACCACTAGACCAACAGGCCCGTCCTATTGGTCTAGTGGTTAGTTAGGTTATCCGAATTTATTCATTTTGTAAATTCCATAAATAAATATAGGGTTTTGACACACCTGCAAATGACTATGCTAAGGTTTTTACTAAATTATTTCTATACAAACGCAGTTACATTATCTAGGACTATTTATTTATTTGAACGTCAAAACAATTGCAATTAATAGTAAAACGGTGTACAGTTATTACAGTGTACACCTATTTGCTGAAACCACATCATCAAATCGAGTAGTCCCACTTACCGTATAATTCACACCTCCGCGCCGTTTCCAATAAGTTCAAGTCAGCCTCGGCGGGGCTCTGGCCTCTGAAACAACAGCCACTCGTTTAATTGGAACAACGATTGGATCCAATTACTATCAAGATTGTCTTCCCTTGGCTAGGTTTACAGCTTTCGCTAACTGAGTAGAGTAGTAGGCTAAGATTATTAAGGTTTGTAGGGAAGAAAAACTGTGAGTATTCTATAGCAATTTTCTTATAAAAAAGGTTATTATAGTTTCATGTATTCATATAGTGTAACGTCCGCTTAGATTGTACTATTTCAGAACTTTTATATGAATTATAAAGACTCTTTTTAATTGCAAAACCATTTGCCATCTTTTATATTGTATTTGTTAAGATTTCGTATTTTGTTTCATTACAATGATGACAATGCATTTAGTGTGTGTAACGTTAAGTAACCTATAGACAAACGTCTACAATTCTTTACAAATTACTTACAGATGCTTTTTATGGTTCTCCATGATCCGCCTCTCGGACTCGGAGTCCTGGCCGGGGAAGAACTTGTAGCCGCTGAGGTAGGTGTGGTCCGGATAGTCCTCCGGTACGAAGTCGCCGCATTCCGCTATGAGAAACGTCAACATTGAGATATGGACAACGTATAATAAATAATGCTGGCGAGTTATACGCGCCGTTTCTTCTCCCGTAGCGAAAGCACAGGAAGCGGTGAAGGGTGGGCGATGGGGTGCTGTCTATTATGATTTTGACGTTCAGAAAGTGCTACATTGTAGCGTAATTTGAATAAATGACTTTTGATTTTGAATAACCAGTATATGAAATGTGCCACTGCTGGGTTTAGGCCTCTTCACAAAAAAAGAAGGATTAGGCTTTGACCACCACGCTTGCTCACCGCGGATTGCTGGATTATGTAAATAAAAAGGTAACTTCAGAGTCATAGTTAGATATTCAGTTTCTGACCTCTGACCTGACTTGAATCTACTCTATAAAAACGGTCATGGTCAATATTCAGTTTCACATATGACCCTTTTCACAAAACGCGGCTTTTCTATACGTATCCGCTACACGAGAGCTTTCATTCAAGGAGAGTAAACACAAGTCTATACAATTTGATACCTATACTCTGTGATGGTTTTCAAAGCATTCGCCGAAAAAAAATATTTTCATAGAACCGATTAAAGTTGTCACAAAAGCAGAAAAGTAAATGATGTATGACAACAATTTCGTTCTAAAATTACGTAATAATCGCGTTGAAAATAACGCATAGCAACAAATCACGGTGGAATACAAAGTGACCGTTAACACACGAACACAGTGGGATTCAGTTATTAATAAGGATTACTGATTTAGGTCAAACTCGCTAATTTCACTTGTAATGTACTCCGTAAAGTTTCTGATACAAGTTGTGCGGTTGTTGTTCTGTACTTGTTTGTTATTCATGATGATGTGTAAGACTGTTTGTTCTTAGTTCTTAAAATGTGTGTTTATGATCAAAGGTGTTTTAACTTTATGTGAAACTACAACCGGTTTTCTAGATTTCTATCAAAAGGTCTAAAAATAACCATTTCAGCTTTATTTTATCAGCCTGCATGATCTTTATATTAACATCAAAACTAAAAGGACTCATATTGGCACTAGACAAACAAGCTCAACCGGCTCCGATCCTGATAAAACTTTTAGCACATACAATTTCACCTCTAGGAATTACCTATTACTCGAAAAATCTGCTTTACTTTATAATATTCATACACGGAGTCTGGTTAAACTTAAAACGAGTCGTGGCATCTCTGAACACATAGTACTTAGTAAAGCATATTTACTAGAGCATCTAGTATAACAGTGGTCACATCCCTTTACACATACCGAAAATTCTTTTTTGTCTACAGATTAAAGTCATGAGTGTAATAATACACAATGGAAGAGAGTGAAGTGTATCGTTAATAGCGATATCTCCAAGACGAAAGGAAAGATTAAAATATAGAGGTATGTAGGTAGGGATAACAGATAATACACACGTTACTACTTAAAACTAATATATCCTCACCTTGCACAATATAACTAGCCATAAGCGCCGCAGTGTTCTCGTTACACTGTATGCAGCCAGTCGCGAGATCCTTCTTGACTTGCAGGCAGAAGAGGTAGCGCGTGAACTCCTCCTCGAGCCGCGCGGGGTCCGACGTGTAGAACTTCACGCAGAAGCGGAGCGTCGGCTCCAGCATCGACAGCCCGACTTGCCGGCACATCGGCTTCTCTGAGTCCAGCCAGTACTGAGTACGAACAATATGTATGTTTAAATTATATAACGGTTTATTCACGCATATTTATCGGGATAGCCCGACTAGTTTCGAACCCAACTGGAGACCAAGTTAACAGCCTTTGCAAATTCCTGATCAGTAAGGCAAAATTCATTGTTGACACGGACTAATGATGGTCAAATTCTTCAATCTATGGGGAAACAACTTTGATGATGATGAAGGCAAGATTCTACTAAAACAGAAATTACCAATGAATGGACTGAACCATCAATAAGTTATTACATCTCTGTTTATACTAACTACGAATCTAAATATACGTGTATACTCTAGTTGTTAATTAGCGCACGACGCCCTTCAACCTCATGTATTTCATAACCGCGTATCGGTAATTATAGGAATGCCCGTCATCCAATTATCGTTGCATCGGCGGCGGCGGCGTCTAGCGCGAATACGTAAGACTTCTTCAAGACGAGTTACTTCATATAATGCAGGTGTAATTACAACCTGTTTGGTCTATTTGCATAATATGGTGATTGTAGAGTCTATTGTGCAATAGGTTTTATTTGTTGATTGAAAAGAGTCTACTCTATTAAAAACAACATACTTTTGATTTTAATGTTACACATAAATTACATGTTCACCATGGTCATATCACTACATACTGTAAATCAGTCAGTTGCCGTAGTCTGTCGGTCTATTCTTAAGTATGCTTAGATTTTTAAAACTGCGCAATGGATTTTGATACGGTGTTTTCTTCATGTTCCAATAGAAAATTTTATATGTATAACATATCAGTATTTTACCCGTGCGAAGCTAAGGCAGGTCGGAAGTAAATACATATAAATGAAGCTCGGTCGTGCAAATTTCTCTAACATCAACCCCGCCTTACTGTACCAAAGCTGCACTTACAATCTCAACTCAAGCACACTGTAAGCTCGGAAAATAAGAAAATATATACACAAAGAAAACCATGTTCGTTAGACTCACTTTTCAACATAATTTTGCAGTATAAAAATCATATCAAAATAATATCTAAGTATGGAACACACCATTATATTTAATCATCATACATTTGACAGTTATCTTGAAGTACACAACAAAAGCGGTAGACACAAGCTGCATTGTTTTTGTGACGCGAGTGCCGATACTTGAGCACCCTCGGGCCTGCCTCTTGACGTCAACTCTTAATACCAGGGCATGGGAAGTTAAGGAACAATTGAAAATAATTGGTGTGAGTTGATAATCTAACGTCATGAGAACAGTCGCCTGATCAAAGGATTTTATTTATTGCACAAATATCATTATATGATAAGTATCTACATTGTACGTGAGGTCCAAGTTTTCTTTTGTCATTATAACTATCCTAAAAGATAACTCGAATTCCTTCGAGATAAATGACTGAGTGCATGATGTCGCAGACACAAAACGGTGTAATATTACAAAGTACTTAAAACTCCTTAAGTGGTATCATTATCAAGGGGAGTATCCGACTTCCCGATAACAACGTAAATAAGCCACCGGGGTTGTACGCTAATAACCTTTCAGCTTTTTTGTTCCTACTTAGATATATACCTATAGAAACGACTGGAAACCGGGCACCTGACTTGAGGTATAGAAGTCATAGAACTTCTATACGCTTATTTGACTGCACGGAGTGGTATAGGTCACTAGGCTAATTACCACGGTGCGCGAGGTGTCGAGGGTTCGATCCCCACGTAGGACAAGAATTTGTGAGTTCCACATTATACTTGTTGTGAATCTGGATGTCTTTGTGCATGTGGATTGAATATCTATGAAACCCCCCGCGATACATGAATTAAATTCGTAGTGCGGGCGTTTTTTTTTTTTAAGAAAAGAAAATCTGAACATTTGTACCTCTACAAGCAATAGACCAGTTTAGTCTGCGCTCAGGTTAATTGCATAGATCTCATAATATTAAAAGTTTCCAGGCATGACTGATGGCCTAAGGTAAATGATTATCGCGGTATAAACATTAACAAAGACAGATGATCCGCTAATGCGTCGCCGACCCCGGGCTCTCCCTGTATGTATATATTTAGCGGGATTAAGTTTCCGGCCCTCATCACTCATTATACAAGACAGCGACGTGATATAGCTACTTGGCGTTGGGTTATTTATGTGTTGTGGTCACCGAGTAACTATAGCTATTATACGGAGTAAGGTCAAATTAATGTTATAACTCTTTCTAAGACTTTAATTACTATTACTCTTTTTGTTTTATTATTAACTCGACATGATCACTCCACTTAATAATTTTATTATAAGGTTATCACATTATCATTATGGTGATGAAAAAAATAGAATTAAAAAATCGTAAATAAAAACAGTAAGTGTTGATAACGTACCCATACCTTGGTGCCATTTGCGTCGAGATACTCCAGACCAAAGTAATCCGCCTCCAGCAGATGAAGTTGCCGACATACTTGATCGAACAGCACCCTTCCTAACGCCTTCGACTGTAACAAACAACGTTTTCCGTCAGCCCAATAAATAACAAATTAATTACACAACTTGTAAAAAGGCAAACAAACTTACAGAATGAATTTGAAACAAATTACGAAATAAATGTGTTCACAAAAAGTTTGCGCACACAAGTCTTTGAAAGCCGTCGTAACACGGTAAACTTGGAATCGTTTAAAGTATTCACAAATGCCGTCTTTTTTTATTGCGGCTTCCTTTTCCGTTAGCAAGGTTCGCCACAGAACATATATCTGAAAATAAACCCGGAGCGAGTAGCTTTAAGGATTCTCTGCGTCATCAATGTCGGCTAACCCTTTTTCTGTATAACTTATTAAAAGTTCGACAAGGTCCGAGTGTAAGAGGCTTTTAAGACATCGAGAGGAAAAACATTTTTCTCGGCCGGAAAAATATGTAGGTATAAGTAGACATAATTTTACTTGAAGACGACGATCATAATTTGAACTTGAAGAGTCATTGTTAAAATTTCGAGCAACATTCTTAAGTCATCTATTTTGGCCAAGACGGAGTATTCTCGAGTGCTGCATACCCACATTCTACACGCATCAGCATACAATATATCAAAGCTATCATAGTTGGAGGATACGCGCACATCAAACAATCGTAAATTCTAGAGGTCGAGGCCGAGTAAACAAATGAAGGAAGTTAACGATTGGAATCGCGTCCGTCGCTCATACGAGCCTGTCCGGGGACCTGGGGGATACGACGGCTAAAATCTGCCAAATGCGCATCTGACAACGATAAATTAATAAGATCGTCCATTGTTCTATATAATAAACATCTAATACAAAAACAATGCAACAAAGTTATTATAACTGCGAGTAACATAGTTTGTATACAGTTTATCTGCAGAGGAATAAAAGTCATACAAACTTTGCGCATTTCTTGAAAACTTTGTCGTAGTTTTCTGCGTATTGGATACGTTTGTTTCCTGACTATTTTTATAGGCATTAACTGTAGCAACACCAGAAATATCTATTTAACAATAAGAAGATAGTGACGTAGGTGCGTGTCAAATGATAAGAAAGTACAAAAGAAAAGACTTGAGATACTTTCGTTCCAATCGAAGCACATAATATAAAGAATTCAGATAAGAAATACTTCAGGACAGGATATTAAACTAAGGCATAAATCTGGAGAGCAGCAACCGTATATCCAGGACTCGGAGCTCATAGGTTACTAAATTATAAAGGCGTAAATCAATATTCGTAACGGTATACGCCTATCGCGTTTCATATTGCCTCTCTCGTAACTTAGACTTGCTATAAAGTTACTGTGTGTTGACAAACAACCTTAGTTAAGTAGAACAAGCAAGCTTAAACAATCAGGCGTCATTGTTATTACTTTGCCGTTTTGTAAATAGGAGCTTAGTGTTTCAGCACGAGCGGCGGTCAGCGCACACCGAACTGCAAAATGCTCGCGTATGATCGAGCAATATTTTGACTGCTCGACCATGCAGGCGGCATGCTCGCTCCTCCGTGAGCAAGCTCCGTTGAAAATACTTTGGGTTGCCAGGCGTTGCCCATTTCTTGAGAGATTCTCTCCCAAGCATTGGCTTTAAACATCCGATCGCTGTATGTTGGACTCGATATATTGTACAAACATTCAAAACGCTGCACCAAGCCGAGTAAATCTCGCTGTGGCAATACTGAGACCGCGAGCGGCGCGCGGTGGCGCGGCGGCGGGCGGCTCGAGCGCGCTCGCGCTTGCACAACACATACTCGAACACGCATCTTGCAAGCTCGAGCATGGTCGAGCATCAAGTTTGGACGTGTATTTAATTTTGCAATGTATGGAATTGTCATAAGGTTAATTTTTCAATAGTCTCAGAAAATGCTCTGCTCTGCTCTGCTCTTGGTGTGCGCTGACCCCGGGGCATTATGTTTAGCGTCTATTTAGAATTTGAATACAGGAGTTATGAAAGGTCGTGTTTAGTTTTTAATTACATCTCTTTAAGGCCGTCGCTAATCGTTGCTCTAATCTATATTAATTCAAGAAAAATATATTCTGCTAAAATTTTCCTGGAAGGACGCCTTGGCGTACAGCGTTCCGAGAATTTGAAGGCCAGAAATTCTAGAGTTTATTTGTCACTTAGTTCTAATAATAATATTTAGTATCCAACAACTAATTTTCGAGATGACCTGGTGACTACGTCTTATAACTATCATGCGACAAATTCAGAATTGTGCTTATCTGAAACACTTTGGAGAGTAGCAAAATTTTGTCTGAATGAAATAAAAACATTTAAACTTAGTAAAATTTTCTATTGCGAGCACACTACAATTACTAGCACGTGATATTAATTAAAGACTGTTTACGAAAGACGCCATAAAAAAAATGCAGATAAGGATGAAACATTTAAATCAATATCACGTAGCAAGTATAATCACCCTCTGGTATCAAACTGGCGACCTCGGGCATCAGGCCGTTAACGAGACGCGTCGGGCCGTGCACGAGGGGACTCGCGCCCGCACTCCGCAGTATTATAAATAGTTATCGGTGATTAGGATGACATTGGTTTAGCTATATGACATTTAGATCCCCTCGATGGCCAATAGGATAGATTTACGAGACAGTTCTGAGGGTCAGGATGAAGTTTTAGGCGTGTCATTATCATATTCTTCCTAACCCTTTCGGAACCGATTTGGGAATTTGTTGTAAATTATACCTACATCGCAAATATTGAATTACTGGCAGGTTTCATACCACGTTTACTATAAATGCATCATAAATATATCATTACTTCGGATGCAGTGATTACTATGATTTCTAAGCATGAGTTCAACGCATCCAAAAGTCACATAGATCAACAATCTCGCTGAGATTTCATCAATCTGCAACGTGAAGCCATCTGATAAGGAAACCCAACCAATCATTTTCCTTACCCCAATGTGCCAAAAGCATCTTAAATATGAGCGATGCTTGAGGCATAGTAATAGGCGTTTAGCCTAATAAATCACAATGTTAATCCTATTAAGTCGTGCGGAAGGAAGCAGTGTTCGTAGGCACCCTGCAACGCCTGTGAATATGCATGAAGCACTAGACAATTAAGGACAGTTTATGGATACAACTATTTGCATGTTCATATTGCGGTTCTCGATTAAAAATAACTCGCCTTAAATAGGTGTCAGGGCAACGTATTATTGTCTTCGGATTAGCATGGATCCGAGCCACTATAGACCACTCCGTAGATATTGAATTCTGTGAGAACCTTTAAATTATTACACAAAGTTCAGCTTGAATCTTGGATGAATCCTTTAAAGGCGTTTTAAAGTAATTAAACATTCTGTTTCTTAACTTGACTACCGACAATGATTGACAATGTTCAATGCCAAAAAGAAGTATCCAATTCCGCTGTTTGTATCCACAAATGAAAATCATAACTGTCAAGAGCGCCGACCATTATTGGTCAAACCCCACGTTTTTATTATCGTGGGTTTGTACTCGCGCGAGCCGAGCGCTGGTCACATAGCGACCTAATTTGTATGAGTTTGTTTAAAAGCATGACTAATGGAATTGCGAACTACACAAATTAGAGCTACGTCATCAGCGTATTGTACAGCTGATGTGACCATAACTAGACAGCATCATTAGTTCGAAGGATTACGTCAGTACTTAATAAGCCACAAACTACGAGGACCATTTAAGGTTGGTTAGAATAGAATAGAAGTTTATTGTTTTCTGTACCTATTACAGCGAACAGAAAAAATAAACACTTAACATGGAAGCTTTAATACCGAAAACAAAAGGTTAATATGTGTACATAGGTGTAGGTTTCCTAGTCGGAAAATGCCTGGAATGCTGTTAGTTATTTTAACATTTATTCGAATAAATATAAAATACTATTTTCTGCGCCACGATTCAAAATGAAATTAGTAAGTAAAGTTTAGATTTAATAGGTGGCAATTACGGAATTAATGCAACAAATCCCGGTCGTAGCGAATATTACACACAATTACTCTCGTAGCCAGAAAGGGTAACGCAATTCTAAAACGAGATCCTGAATTGTATAAATCTGTTTGTTTTCTGAGAAAGCATTACACCGATATTTGAACAGACGGAGGCGTAAGTACTCCGGCGTATAAAATGAGTTTCGTGCTACTTGAGGGAATCTAACGAAAGATACTCACGTACAGATTTATTATTGAGAAAAAATGTTGAGGATGTTTTTTCAATTCGGTTTGCTCCAGTATAATACAAGATAGATGTGTATGTGCTGTGTGGGGTCAAGACGTGACGGCCAAAGAATTGAAACTTTTATGTCACTAAACATGAGCAGAATCTACGATCCATTCGCGCCGACAGATACTGCAGCCCGTATTTCTCTGGCTACACGGAGCTCGGAGCTCGCTCGTAAATAAACTAAGATCTATTAATCCTGTATAAAGCCTAGCTTTGGATATTTCACAAGGAAAATTCTGGGTTCCTCTAAATCTGTATTACACGATTGCAAACTCTATATTTGCGTTCGGGTTCATCGCGTCAGATAATTTAAGTTAGTAATAATTTTGATAAAAGTAAACCATACAGGAAAAAATACTTTGTTGGCAGTATAAAGCATAAAAAAATATCTACTCATAATACAGATATGACAAAACCGTTCTACAATTCTAACAGTGACCAATTTTTGTAGACGTTGCCAAAAGAATTCGGTAGAAAAAGCAGTTAAAACTCTTTTGTTACAAACTTGCAGTAGCAAGTCTTGGTAAAGTAAGTTTTCTTAGCTTAATTTTATGGTTTTTCTTTTTTGCATTTTTTGGTCGAATACTTTATTCTGCCAATTTATTTATCCTTCACAATTACCGAATGAAACCAACACCAGCATACAACTGCATCAAAGCAAGGCATTTTTACCAAGAAACCATTAGAAGCGGCAATAAAATTCGTTTCCATAAACAACCCTCGCGGAATTTCCTTACAATTTGTCTTTTCGCTTCGAGAAAATACTTTCAAGTAACCTTAATTAACAGGCCGGTCACGCTGCAGTTCCCTGTAAACTGTGGCCTGTATAAACGGCGACCTATTCTTAAAGTAAACAATTAGAGCAACCCGTTTTATTTTTGTGCCCGTTATTTACGGACCTGTAAGGTTGGCGCTAGTGTTGGCCGATGGGGCTAGGTTTATTTTACTGAAGGTTATCGAGAGACTGTGATACTGGATACGAGAAAACTTGATGCATTTTGTAGTGAAATAAAATATGTTGCAATAAGTCATAAATAATTATTCAAAACTTTTAATTACCGTTATTTAATTGATTTTGTGTAATAAGTAAAATTATTTTTTTAATAGACTTAGGTTAATATAAATCCCTTTCTTTTAATCAATGTGAGCTCCGGTAAACCGATGAGGTAAACCGATGAAAAGTTGAATGAATCTGCTTCACTGGTCCCTCTGACGTCAAGCTCACCCTTTAGGGATAAACCTTACACGCAACATGTTTATTAATACTAAACTTTACACTCTAGGTAGTCCAGCTATTGTTGCCTGTTCATGTAAAATGACTTCTAATGTTAGCTGCCCTCGAAAATAAATATTATTTGAATACTTGTATCGTGTTATGTAATTTATAATCGGCCTTCAACATTTAATATCGAAATCAAAATATTTTCAACGAATTTTATCGTAAACATTTACCTAAATCTCAAAAATCATTAAACTATTGTAATTTTGTAACTTTTAATTAAGTTCTACTTTAGCGTTTCTACTTAAAACTTGTTAATAATTTAAGATGGAAGCCAAATCCGGAGCCGCACCGCTTTCAAGTGTTTCTTGCCTCAGCAAAATCTTCAAATTGAGATTGGGAACGAAATTGACCTTCATTCAAGACGTTATTTCAGGTGACAAAGTAATGAAAATATATACTTTGCTTGTACGCTTCGTTCGAGTCAATGTGGTAAAGAAGGGGGAAGGGGAACCCATGTCAAGGGTTTTTTTTTTTCGCTTTGACGACCACGTTCCGTTATATTAGAAGAACCTCTCATCTTTTGATACTCACTTTGTGTGAAATGTTATTTTTAACGTGTTTCAGGGCGTTTGGAATAACTACGTAGCTTGGTCGTTAATGTTTGGAGTGTATACCTTTTTGATAGCTAAATTTTTAATAGTTATGCCAATTATTTATAATGTTAAAACTAATTAAAAAAAATATTTAAATTATATTCGCCATGAGCTGCGAAAATTAGCCAAAGCATAATGAGGTGGTAATTGGCGCAACAATTAATCACCTAGAGCGGCGTAACGTCGATTATACCCGAACCAACAGCAATAGCCTATAATTGGCAGCCTCCACGTATTTAGGTCAGCGTTCCATTTCCCAGCCACCACCGAACAAAAATATTATTACCTTAAGGGCTTCTGATGTTAATAAATAATTTACCAACATTTTAGCAAATACTCACCTACCAGGAAAACACAAACGTATATCAAGATGTGAAACTTAATTTAAGTTACTGAACCTCGTGTTTGAGAGAAAGGCATAAACATCCCTTGCCTAATGCTGCACTAAATTGAGTGAAGCGGGAGACGGAAAGAACAATAGAGTCATTGAGGCAATCAAAACTGGCTGGCTCAGGGTTTCAACGATAAATTTCTGGCGTTACGCCAGCCGGCTCACAGATAAGGGTTGACACAAACACAGATTAAACACGACAGGAGCACCGCCCTGCGCGCGATTTTTTATCCGCAGAATCATGACAAGAAGATTAATAGGTTTATTGTTAGATGTATAGGAGGCTGCCGGGCCGCGATACGCCACTTGGGGGGCAGACAAAGGCGTTAACGAGCTTACAAATCTGAGTTATACTTGAGATCAGTTTAAACAATTTGATGTTGGCAATCAATAAACAAGTTGTTTTGTAATTGTCTCTATAATTGTAGTGATTCAACGTAAGATCGATTACTGGGATGTTATTTCTTAGTTACTAGTGGGGATAAGAGTTTGCCCCTTCCGTGCAAGATTGTCTAGATGATATAAAATAAAAGAGAGTATTTTTTGCGCACTTATGATATAAATGTAAAAATAAAACCTTAAAATATTCAAATTCCTAAACTACCTGAATCCCAAACAGGCTGCCTGAGCGCCCTACGTAACAGCCGTCTAAAACATTCTATCAAATTCAACTCAAACTGAAATACTTTTGTAATATTTCGTTCGTGTTTGTAAAACTTCAGTCTAACACAAGTTTGCGAAAGTAATTTTATTTTGCCTGGATGCCTTGCATTGGTGTGCCTAGTTTGAAATCAAACCTGCTACGTGCCATGAAATACTAGCATATTTACAAACGAATTGCGCGCATTGCTATGATATGAAAAGCGTAAATAATCAAAAATGTGATGCAATGTACGTTTATTAGTTACGGTAAGACGAAACAGCATTTTATACTGCTGTAAACATCTAAGTCTGAACTGACGCTGCAATTGTATCTACATTTTTATCAAATAACCATTCAGAAATAAGCTCTAACAATGCCCTTACTTAATTTTCGACAGTATCATTCCACGACTCTAGCCTAAACTTAGCGTACATCGCGACGGTAACCAAACTTTATATTTGCACTTACATTTGAAGAGCATAAACAAATATCTCCAGAACAAATACAAGTCTGACTCCGTACAGTAAAGTCCAATATCAATAAGATACATACGGACTAGAACATAAAACGTCTAGTCTAGAACATGTAGGTACCTCGAACAGTGTGGTACGAAAACAATATTTCGACAGATGGAACTGAAGAATACGGTATTGGTAATTTTGTTACCGAAAAAAGAAATTTCTTGACAAATACTGTTTCAGTTTTATTTTAGGTGGGATTAGTAGCGGATATTTTTACATCGAATAAACGATTGATTTCCTTTTGTATGATAACATTTATAAGTATTTATATACAATGAACACACTGGCTGACTTTAAAAGTGTCGTATAATACGTTAACGGCTAAGCAATCGGTACTTATCTCCGAGCCAGCGCTGAGGGCTCGAGCCGTCGATCGACTCAAGTGTTTGGCGTTGTCGGCGAAACGATAGTCCACAGGCCCCCGTCCCTAACTTTTGTTCGACGAAACGGTTTCCAATAAAGTCTTATAAGCTTCGTATATCTCTACACACGCTCAACGAGGCTGAGCATAAAAAGACTGGGGTACTTTATGGATCAATTGCACACAAAAAAACGTTATTGGCGAGGAAAAGCGCTGAATGTTAATCCTATGTTCGAACTCGTTACATTATATTTTTGACATTCAAGAACTCTGGTTTAACAGGCCTTTGGTAATTGTAACACCATACTTTTTATACATGCATCACCAGATTTAAAACAGTATTCAATCTATTTATTCTGCACGCATAAAGACTTTTTTGAAGTCTCAATTCATGTGAGTTAATATACATGTAAGGAAAGAGAAACGTGACCGATCCACGACCCGGCGACGACCTGTCTACATAATACAACTCGCGTAACAAACGGGGCGTCGCATGCTAAATTGTAGTCGCTACACAAATGCAGCCGCAACGCCATCGCGTCGCAGTATCTACAGAGTTGTCTTGTACAGGGATCTTGGATCTGACTAGAATTCCAATGGCTGTAACGTTGCATGTACATTTTGGGACTGCAAAATGTTTGAATATTTGTTTAACGGAATCGTAAAGTGCATACACATTTTTACTTTGCAATAGATTGATAACAAGGCAAATTATATTAGTACACCTTAATAGAGTAGGCAGGACGTAGGGCAGTAGAAAGTACCTACGTAGGTATATTCTGACACAAATTGCTCTCAAGTACATTTTATACTGTATCGCTGCACGCGATAGTCGATTGTTTATATTGCGCATTATAATGTTCTTGGTTTCCGAGTAAATAAGACAATAGCTTATTTCTATAAATAGAGCCATATTTTATGAAATGCAATTCAATACAAAAATTAAGCAAATAAAAAGGTATCTGACAATCTTCGACATTTATTTTCAGTAATCAACCACACTGAACCCAACAATTCAAACTTTGAAAATTAATACCTTTACACGATAAATAGAGATAAGCTTTTCTTTATTCTCTTTATACATTTAAAAAGATATTCGAAATAACTAAAGCTCTACGCTGCACCAAAGCCTTTATATTGCCAACTCCTATTTAACTTTAAAAACTAAACCGTGGTATTTATCCACATTCATTATTTAGTAAGTATACTAGCCATAAACAAAAAAATATAACTGCAATTCCGATTTATCCAATTTAATTTTCCAATTTTTCGAGTTAAAGTAAATTATTGAATCTACTTCTAAACCAAACCACGATCTAAATATGTCCATATAAGGAAAGAACAAGAAAATGACGTCACCGTGTTAAAAACATACTATGAACAAGCTATATTGTAGAGTGGTTATGTAAGAGACAGGTACAAATAAATACTTGGAACACCTACGCGCTAGTGATCTGTGACGTCACACGGTGCCAACATGACTGATGGGTTACGTCGCGTACTAATTCTCTCGAATATTTTAAGATAGAGTTCATTTGTTTGTATCAACTAATGTTAGGTACTTTAGTTCTTTAAGAATGATTGTGTAACAGAGAAGTAATGAATAGTGAATATATTTTTCATTTGAAGCCGATTGAACGGTAACGGAATACATTTTTCACTGAACCCTCGTGTACCGAAATGGTTAAGCCATATTGTATATATTTCGACTGCGATGTAGAATTTGTAAGATTAGAGCATGTAGTTTAGGACGTGTAGTGGAAGACACAAAGCAACATGAAAACTTTCTGACAGTGCCTGGTCTAATCTTGGCAACATTTTTCTGTTTCTAGTACATATTACATTATACCGTAAAGGATGAGCTGGAAATAGTTTTTACTTTGCAGTCATAACTTGATGAAACTTTATTCCGAGGATTTTAATACTTTATGGGATGTAAACCATCAATAAAGCGACGATCGACGTATTTAAAATAAAAATTCTCATACATATTTATAAATTATCCGATACATTTAGCGGTATGAATAAAAACGTCGTGTATATCAAGACGGGTCCTTAACGCCTACATAAATAAGGGGTGGAATCGGGGTACCGTTATAACCGTCCCTTATAAATATCTGCTTAAACTAAGCCGGAGATTTGAATACAACTGGAATACGAATCATTTGAGCTTTGAGCTGTAAACAGTAATGTTTATAGCGGTAAACACTACTTAGATGCCTAGGATTTGTGTTCAGACCATCCTATATTTTGACCTCAGTTTGTCCGATTTATATTCTGCCTCTATTAGAAATTCTAGCAGTTTACACTTAATTAAAATGTATTTTCTTGTTTATTAACTAGACTTGCTTACGATAATATCTCAAACCAGCGGGTGAAAATATAAAATAGGCTCCTTAATTTGAGACCGCTTCACGGTTTTATATCAAGTAGCCAATTTATAATCCTGTCACTGGGCATTTACAATGTACTTTGGAGTATAAGAACTATATTTACAAACAAGTATAATTTGTATGGAATCATCATACTCCTACGAATATATCAAACAATATCTCCATAATAACATTTGAATAAACTAATCATACATTATTTGCAATGCAACTGACGTACATAATTGAATACAAATTATATTATTCACTGAATATGAACGATTTTACATTAGACTAAATATTTTGTGTATGTAGTAGTATTTTGGTAGTCAGTAATTTGTAATACTTGCAATAACAATGAGAAATAAACACAAAATAAATGAGTCAAGCATTCCGGCAATTATTCGGGAAAATGTTTAAAGCCTTATGCACACTAAGTAAGAAAAAATATTGGCTTACAATTTAAGCTCGGCGCGATAAAACTGTTTAAAATTCGTTGCCACGTTCGCGTTATGGCAATAAGCCAGAAATTTCCGTACGATTAAAATCACTTGAGAGTTTCCACAATTCCCTTATTTCGCAACAAGCCTGTGTGGTGGCATCATATCACAAGTAGGCCACCCGAATCCCCCGGCCCACGCCGGGTCAGCTTACACTATGGAGCTTTTATCATGCTCTAAATAATCAAATCTAGTTACAGCGTCAGCCTCTGTCCCTTGTGTTGCATAACTTTAACTTTGACGCGATCAAGGCGCATGCATGATGATGCATTCACTACACTGGCTATTTTAAGATGTTACTTCATGTTACATAAGTTTTACAACATGGTTATTTACGTGACTTATCTTTTATGGCATACAAAATTTCCCTTTTTTGTTAATTTTATGTTGTCATATTTAACAAACCACATGACAGATAAGTCATGCACTTTATTACTTTACAACACTCTAAGAAAATTGCCTCAAATCCTATACTGCATGGTTATAGCACTGTCATACAGTTATATTACAGGCAGATGTACAAGTCTGGGCCAGCTAATACCATTCACTGACGCACAAAGGATGTCATGTGACAATGAAAGCGTCGTTCAACCATTATCCTGGCTAGTGAATGTCGCATCGAGGCGGTCAACGTAAATTCTAGTCACATGAATGCCAATTAACTTGCACGCCAATGTAAATATTTCGCATACTTAAACTGTAAGTTGATGAAAATTATGGGCGCATGAATGTCACCTTATCTCGGGGATGAGAGCATATCTTTGATATTGAATAGGTTGTAAATTTATACAGCAAACGAGGCTTTACAGCCGCGTTGAATGGAAACAGGGCTGAGCAACGTCGATGTAATCAGCATTTTATACAAATACAAGCATGTAGGTGGAATACTTTTAAAGAAAAAGGTTACAACAAATTACGGTCCGAGGTAAAATAATGAGATAGCAGCAACGCATGATAAAGAAAAACAGTAGGTAGAGCGTGCACTGGAAATTATCTTGTCTAAGGAAAACAATTTTAACAATACCTACAAGGAGAACGAGGATAGTATTAATAATTCATAGCTTCTAGTTTCCAAGCAAAATATACAAACTTAGCTACGCGATGAGCTACTTTATTCATCCTGATATTAATATACCATTCAGTATGTTTGAGAAGACTCGATAACACTAACTTATAAATGCAATTTTATTAATACAGCTGTGAAAAACAAACAAACAACATTTGCAGTATCAACATTATGCAAAACGAAAACATTAAGCTATATCTCAAAATGTATTTATGGTAATGTCTTCTGACTATCGCAACGACGAGAATCTACCATACACCAGAAATATCAAGTCATTTGTTATTCTTATACAAAGAAACATTGGTCATTGGTAACCAGAAAGGGTTTTTGCCAAGGACCAGTAACCATGCGACTACAATCGCCTATCAAATAGTAAACTTTCAAAAACAATGCTAGAACACTGCCTATAATATAAACAAACTATCTAAAACAAGACGCATCAATCAACTATGTGTCATTCAAAACACAAGCGTAACTTGTAAGGATCATCGGAATATTTTCAAAAGGATGTTCCAAATTTTCTTGTTACTAAAGCTAGGGTCAGAAGACGAATACATCACCTAAATTGAACAACTTACAAAGTTCGGCCGAACCGATGTTCAAACAAAAACATATTTATTGTTAGAACATTGTGGAAACGTTCAGAAACTTCGCGTTTTATTATTTAAAGTTCAAGGCGAAGTTTAACGCTATAAAAATTCAATTACTCCTAAATAAGCCCGAACACATTTAAATTCGAATTACATTAGGCTTTTCGATTAACGTGAACACGTCCCTGTACTTTGAGAGCAACTCACAAGCGATACTAAGCAGTTAATCAAAAATCATTTTATAGCATCGATGTCAGAACCGTAAAACAGATAACTATCTGCTTAAAGACAAGGATAAAATACGGCGATCTTCTAAAGGAAACTTGCTGGTAGGATATCCCAGGCATTGTATTAAATACAGACTTGTAATTAGCAGTTTTCCGATCAATTAATGACTACAAATGTTTACATTGTGACCTTTCAGTGACGTTATTGAGAATTAATTAATATCGTGTGACCTTAATTACATCGCGAATTTAATATTAAATTTGTTTCATCATCGCCTTTGCTCAGTCACTTTGAATTTTGATTTCTGTTTTTCTATACCAAAAGATACCACAAGCCCTAGCGAATACTAATTGTTAAAATTTAGGAAATTACCATTCGCAGCGAAGCTTACAGTAAAACTAATTACCCTGGAGTACAAATTACTAAACAAATTGTATTTATAATTACAGGATACCATTGACTTATTCTTTCCAAAAAAATACTAGAGACATGACAGCATAATTAAACTAATGCGGTTTTCGTGTTAGGAACGTTGTAAGAATAAATTAGAAATTAGTTTTCCGAACGCTAATTGAATTATCGAAATCGCAACAATGCATATTTAAGTCGGAGCGATTGAAAAGGAAATGTGAAATTTCAGTAGAACCGAAATGTTTTAACAACTCTAGCTAGCGACAATGCATTTTCTTGATCTTGCAGTTTAATTAAAAGGTTTGAACAAGCTGGAAAAATTGTGCAAAACTAATTTTATTAAAACCCTAGCTACGAAAATTCTCGAGGCCTTTTAGTATTTAAAATGATAATTATAAGCTTAAAAATCCTTTGACGGAACTAGCTTATTTAATTAGTAAGTCTATAAAGTTAAATACCTTTGAAGAGTTAGTCACATTCGGTGTAGTATTTTAATACAAATTTTCATCTGCAAATCCACGCATGCAAAAAGAACTGCAAGAGACCTGCGCAGTCTACAAATTCTGGATGAAATAAATGGTGGGAGGTTAGGGTTAACGCTCGGCCGGCATTGTCGGCCCGTGACTTTACTGTCACGTTATTGATTCGTCAGTTGACCCATCGCTGGTAATGTTACTTCGTGCCTAGATATATCCTCTCCACTGTCACTTTAAAGCTCTTTTTACTGTTACATGCACTGAACTGTTTAATCCTTAAAATATTTTTCTTTGAAGTCTAGATGACTTAAAATTAGGTGCATTCAACTCAAAAGGGTAAACAACCTTTATGCTGAACTTTATGCAGTTCATGAATAACGAAATCTTGTTTAGATCTTATCAAAAACGTGAACGAAGAATTTAGTTATTTCATTTCAAAGATTACATAGTGATGAATATTGTGATTTGTCAAAATATCGTAAGCGACATCTAAGTGAAACAATCAGGAGATAGATTTGCAAGTAATATAGAAAAAAGGTTGACAAGGCTTTCGAACAAAGTCTTCAAATTTCCTCGGAATTACGACGACAGCGGCCCTATTTCCATAGTCCCAAAAAGAGATGGATAAGAGTTACAAAAGTTTCTAGAGTGGAATAAAGATCGATTGGCTCAGAGCAAAGTTGGAGTGGCCTATAACAGATAATTGAAAAATCGCATGGCTCGCAATCGCATTGCAGACCAAGTTGATTGTTTCCGAATAGAATCGTAGAACCGTGCGAATACTCGATTTATTGGGAGTTACAAGTTCACATTGTTCGACGATGATGGCTTTGTTAATTTTAGCACCAGCTGGTTGGCTCTCTTTTACCGTTTGGCACTTTCATCAATTATTTTACATCGACTTAAACGACCATATTTCACTGAATTTATTTAATTTGAAACCGGACAGGTTTTTTTGTGATTGAGATGTCTTTGTTTTCTTATTTTTTTATTAGTTAATACAAAACCTTTAATCTAAGCTAATGTGGGGTTTTTTAACCTTTTGAATCATTTCTACCATTAAACAGTTTGGTTTAGTACAACGGATTAAATTATTTAAAAATCTCTATGGATACCGACCTGCGAAGCTTTTGTTAACCATCAGATAATTGCAGCGTTAAACCTAACAAACGACTTCAATAAGTAGAATGTCAATATTTGGGGCCACAATATTAGATAGATAACAAACTATAATTACAAAACTGAGATATCCATGTTGGCATTTAATCATACAACGATCCGTATTAACGCATCAGATATAATTACAATGACGAAGCAGAAAATAAAACTAGAGTCATCAATTACCAATATATAGTTTAGTCATGATAATATCTCTCAGTTACTGTAATAATCCCAGTCAGTAAATAGCCAAAATTTCGTCGTTACGGTATAAAAACTAAACTCTACGAATGTACAAATGGCATGCTAAATGATCAGCGTACCTAGAGACTTCTGAATGCAGACTGATGCATTAACTATTCACCGAAATTCTTTAGAGAAACTGTTGAATTAAACAATTTTATTGGAATCAATACTCAATGTAAACATTAAAGTATTTCTACGAAGTAAATCTAAGCCTCCGTGTTGCCTATACTCGGAATTCGCAAAATCAACAACACGCCGAACTCTGTATTCATCGCACATTTGGGACCAAAATTGAGTTTGGCAGGAAATAATGGCGATAAAGTTCGCGTGTACCACCTGTATATACTAAGACCTTTCCACAATGCAACAAATTCCCTAATATTCAATTCCTTGCTTTTATAGAACAACACATCTTGGACCAGCGCGTTTCGAATGCGCAGCTACATCATATTTAGTACCTAGACGACTAGACCACAAATCACTGGCTATATCTTGGCAGCTAGTGCACAACAACATATCTCACATTAACGACCAATACAACAATACATATTTGTCATCGTCTGACTAATAGTACTCATTGTGTCAGCCCAACATCCGAGTTAGATCCTTCGACACAACGAACAAGGGTCAGCAAAATAAATCGAATTAAACGTAACATGAGCTTACGTAACTAAGACCTTTATCCCGATCCTTCGCTGGGACTGGATAAAAATCTCCGCATCCGACAAATCTACTGCAGTATCGAGACGTATGTGAAACCTATAGCGGCTATAGGCAGTGATTAGAGAGGATTAGTTACGTCCGCAAACCCCATAGGAAGCTATACAACCGGTATTGTTTAGTACTGTTTCTAGATACAATCAACAGTATAAATTTCACACTTTTACAACTCTATATTTCTTTGCAAAAGTACATGTGTATTTTCGTCCAGCCTTATCTTTGATCGTGAAAGAGTATTACGAAGCTAATGTTATAAAAGGATGTCATCAATAAGGTCAGTGTAAGTTCGTTTTAGGCGTTCCGGTATTTCTATTAACTGCGTTCCCCGAGTTCCGAAATCCCTTCCTTTTCTTTATATTTTCCTGCTGAGAAAACATTCCCTACTCAAGCGTTTATCCTGTATCGTGGGGTCATATATCTAAGTACGGCCTTTCGAAGAAAAAATATCTTTCAAGAAATACAACGATTGTTCCCTACGGAGATCGAAGTGCAGAAAACATTGGGCTGGATAATTATAAGTTAACATTAGCGAAAACTACGTGGCCCATGGAATAGATACACCTCATCATTCCCCCATAGCTGACGTAATTGGCAATTAAGAGATATAGCGGGCTGATAGGTAGCGCCTTAATACGCGACTAAGGGATTAATTACATAATGAACACAGGTAATTAATGCTTGAAAATGTAGTACTTAAGCCGAGGAGAGCGACGCTCTATAAATAAGCTGAGGGTTGGAAATGTAATCATTTGGACGAAGCTTTGCATGAAGCCTAACCCAAAGTAGAACGATAACTTATTAAAACTAAACTCAAAGAAGCAAAAAAGGTCAAGTGGTAAGCAAAAAATTATGACCTACTACTAGCAGCATATTCCTAGCTATATCTATAGTTGTGCTCATTACTGTCCAAGCTGTTTCATAGCAACCGATATTTATCAATTAGTCACTGACAATGTGTCGCACGCCTACTGATTGCCGGTAATAAATGTCATTAGCAGTGGTCACACACCGGAATATTCAGTTCATTTTATTGTAAACGCGTCATAATGTCAGTTGCATCCTAACGGACGTGTCCATCGATTATTTATAGAGTAAATTGCTCGTAAAATTTTGCTAGAACGTAATAGCTCTGTTTTTTTGTTGTCGTTCTATTGTTTGTGCTGTCGTTATGTAAATTTTCGATTGATGGACGAAGCTATGTAGCTAACATAAAAGTATTGCAAATGTTCAAAAAGACAATTTGTTAATCACGTTATCTAAAGAGATAACGTCAGTAACAAATTGTCTATTAGACCAAATAGAAACTGTATATCTTTATATACAGCGTGAAGTTTTTATATCAATCACAGAGAGTAATCGTCAACGCACCAAAAACAAATTAAAATGTCCACTCAAACACAACAGCGATGGATTTGGCATCCATTGAGCTCTGAGCGACAAGGAGCATTTTATAACTCCCAGGGGAGAATTGTAATCGGTTTTACATGCGGCAGTTGCGCGGTCAGGGGGGCGATGCCCGCCACAAAGCCCCTGCGGAAAGTGTCGTACAGATATTTATGTAATGTTTTTAACAAAACGTGGAATGTTTCGAGACTCCCATAATGCCCAAGTTCAATGTGCCGAGTTTAAAATTTATTAACTCTACATTAGCTTCAGCGACGTGAATAATTTACATTCTAGCATTTAAAGCATCTTGTCTGGGGTAAGTAGACTATGGATAACCTATTAGTAAAATGTCAGTTCTCGTACTGTTTGGCATATTACAAAAATTATGTGCTGTTTTGTGCTGTCACAGTCAAGAGAAACATATAGTTAGCAGACTAACTTTATAAGTACACGTTCAGCGTCGCATGTCCTTAGGGACATAACGGCGAAAGAGCCAGGCTTGCGGGCTGCGGTCATATTATGCACAGGACCGTACCGCACAAGGAAAACTCATTTCAAATTCAAAATAGTTGCCAACGTAAATTAGAGGGAACGTCAAGTTGTGTATTCACACCTGTATTATGCATCAACACATCGGGGTACGCGGACGAATAATGAGCGAATTGAAGGGGATGAATGTACGGCCAATTTGCACCCCTCAATAAACATATTTTCGGTTGGAATTGATATCGTCAATAATGTCCACGTTCGGTGTTAGGAAAACGCTGTCAGTACATTAATGGGTTGTTTAATGACTTCCATAAATGTATTTTAATGAGATGACATCGTTAGACGTAATAAACATCGTGCACTCGTAGTAATTTAGTGATTCGTGCTAAATAACTGAGAGATGGAAAATTAGCATGAAATTAATTCAAGAGTTAGCAATAAAGGCGGCCCTCTAGCGTATTACAAGATATCAATTAGAATATGAATGATGCCACATAGTCACATATATTTTATTGCGTGACTATTGTAAATGATTCACTTTTTTCTATCTGTATTTTTTCCACTTAGCACCATTACACCGTTTAGATAGCTTGTGTTAACAAGGACAAAGGTATTAAGTTTTCTAAGAAATAAATTTACACTTACAACAACAGAAAGATCTAGTCAAGTAAGTAGAATACCATTATACTGGGTGACTAAAATAAAATACATTATAGCTAAATATAATATAGTACCTACAATTATAAAAAAGACGTGAATTCAAATGCAATGTTTTGTCTAAATCCCGACTGGGCAGCAAAATCAAACGATACGACGTCTATAAAGAAGCTGACTTTTATACGCGAAGATATGACAACAATAGTTATATTTGATGACCCAAATCTGTGTTGTCTGAGAGAAAGAACAAGTTATCCACATTAAGCATTCTCCCTTGAGCCACGCCCACGCGCGACCTGCCCCTGCAAGCCGCCGGGGGCGAGATCCTACGTGCTTGTACACGTTGCTACGCGCGGGCGCGGGCG
Source organism: Chrysodeixis includens (assembly GCA_941860345.1). NCBI lineage: Eukaryota > Metazoa > Arthropoda > Insecta > Lepidoptera > Noctuidae > Chrysodeixis > Chrysodeixis includens. The sequence goes on along the minus strand of OW796093.1, from coordinate 11,703,252 downwards.
CGTGCGCGGGCGCGGGAGACGTGGCGGGCTCGTGTTCACATTAAACGCCAGGCGTTCGCGCGATCGTGACGTATTTCAGAGGTTGTAAACATGGACGACGATCTTTTATTTTTAACCGAAAATTCATACCTAAAGTGGGAGATGCTAAAAATTAGAATTGGTGTGCACGAAATTAATAAAGAAAGAGAACGGTATGGTGAATTTCATACTTTATATGGTATTTTGAGCGAAAATCCTTCAAGATTTCTCTTCTGTACTGAATGACATGATAAAAACGCGCTATCGCATCTAGCGACAAATTCAAACTGGTTGAACTGACCTGACGTCGCGAGTGAAACGCGCGCGCCGCCGCTAGTTCGACGTGAACACACACACAGGTCTCAAGCGTTTGAAATTGTCGCGAGCTCGCCGCGCGCGCCAGTCGCTAGTTAGCCCGCTAGTTGGACCGCACGTGCGTTTTGAACGTGAACACTCGGAAGCACCTCATATGTTTGATATTTCGTGACATCGCCCGCCACCGCGCCCGCGAGTCAACGTGTACAAGCACTACGGAGACGTATTGAAAAGCGGAACTAAACATTTTGGGAAAATGTTTAGTTCCGAATTTCTTTCGACGATATCAATTATATTTAAAACTAATGTACTTTTGTAATTTGATTCTCATTTTAGACAAAGAATCTAGGAGTTCATTCATGGATCTGGATCCCTGTATAAAAACGTAGTGAAAAATTATGTTGTGGTAGAATTTTCGACAATATTTTGTACTAGAATATTTCATACCCCGAACTTCATCCGGAATAATCGATAATTTACGACACTCGCTGTTTTATTTAGCAATGTAGGTTAAAGGCAAAAGAATATAAATAACCCATTACTGAACGTTGCTATCAAGTCAAAAGGAAGTTTGTAATCACCCTACGGTCAACTGATAAAAATTTCATTACCATCGGGTCGTTTGACCAAGTTATCTCGAGCGCATCTAAAAATAAAACTGCGAATAAAATGGGACTAATTTCTGGCCTCATTTTCGACATTAGGGAAGAGGAAAATTATTGTACAATCGGACGACAATGCTTACGGATATGAGACAAGGGACTCTTACATAGATAGCATTGTATATCTTTACCGGGACAATATAGAAAAAAAATAGATAAAAAAACTTTTTAAGAAAAAGCTTTTATTTAAACGCTCTAAAAAGAAGAAAATAAAATATTCCTTTTGGATTATACTAACAACTCCTCATTATACACAATTTATATTATATTATTATGATAATAAAAGCTTGTCGCTCGATTTACCACAAATTATTATGATATAAAGGAATGTTGATAGGTATGTAAACCTCGCGACAAGCTTTTATTATTATAATAATATAATATAAATTGTGTATAATGAGGAGTTGTTAGTATAATCCAAAAGGAATATTTTATTTTCTTCTTTTTAGAGCGTTTAAATAAAAGCTTTTTCTTAAAAAGTTTTTTTATCTATTTTTTTTATTTTTTACTTTTTAGTTATCGCTGGATTTAGAATAACGACACATTCTTTTTTCAAGTTATTATTACTCTCAAAATGCCCTCTCATTTGATACCCATATTGTAGAAGTAGACTAAAGGTAACTATTCCGCCATCCTGCATGGTCCGCCATATTGGATTCAGAATGACGTCATATTCTTTTTCTAGTCACTCTTAACAAGCCCTTTCATTTGATACCCATATTGTAGAAGTAGACTAAAGGTAACTATTCCGCCATCCTGCATGGTCCGCCATATTGGATTCAGAATGACGTCATATGCTTTTCCTAGTTACTCTTAACAAGCCCTTTCATTTGATACCCATATTGTATAAGTGGATTAAATATAACTGTTCTGACATCTTGTATGATCCGCCATATTGAATTTAGAATGACGTCACATATCTTATCATATATTGTCATCCAAACAAAATGCGTCCACAAAATTTCAGCACAAACGGTTGAATATATCTACTTCAAAATTGAGTTCAAAGATTTCACCCGAACACACAAATATCCATACATTGCAAGTTAAATAAAAGCTTTTAAAATGGCATCATTTGTGTTCTTTATTTATAGAACAACGTTTCTGAAAATGTAGTGATATTGCCGTTCATTTTTGTGGTTATTTGCTTTAGATGAACACATTGAGCAGTTAGGGTTTTAGATATACGGTATTTTCATGAACTTTGCTTAGTTTAATTCAGACTAGCTAAATTATTTGGAAGCAAATATTTATGCGACTACAATCACAACACAATCGACGCAGACAATTAGTGCCATTAAATATTTTAAAGAACTAGAAAATCTAATACCTCACAACATTTTTCTCAATGACAGTCTGCACACAGGTTCACAGTGTTCCGTTACATTTACGAACGTTCTCCGATTTTACGTACGTTTTCCGTTTTCCTCGGAATTCATATTATAATATCCGCAATATTAGCTTTCCCACGGGGACATTCTGGGTACTCGTAACAGCACCACTTACAATGAATTTTGCCAAAAATTTTAGGCGAAAGAGAATGAAAATACGTAACTAGAAGAGTAAAAACAGCTATACTGAAAAGCATTTTGTGTCCATATAATTATATGATGTAAAACATACGAAGATAGAGATGTAAGTGGCGAGCTAAGTAGCTTTCCATTAGAATTAGAGTAGGAACATTTCGTTGAGTCCCTGATTAACGAAACTTCTGTAGCAACCACTTACAAGTTAACGCAATTAATTCCACTGACGCAAAACTAAGTAAATCTGGATTCCGTGTATCGTATACGAAGCGAAATTATTATGTCAGGAACATGTGTTACACGGTGATACACGGAAATTATGTAACAGTTCACGAATAAACGATTTAGCTCTGGCATTTTGAATTCTGGTACAAAAATAAGAGTTAAATAAAATGCATATTGTATAAAACGTGGAATGTTTCGTCTAATCTTTGTCACATTATCTTAGGATTTAAGATTTTCATCTTATGACAACTCTTCAAATTAACTAGTATCAATACATTATCTTATATACAAGTACTGATCGGTATGGTATGACTTAAGAATAACAAAATACATGCCCACACCCGTGTCTCGGAAATATGTTAGTCTCTCGACCTCAAGTAGCAATTTCCTCAGTTCAATAAAGGTTACTTGCATTAACGCAAGACTTGGAACATGGATTCCATAGCTATGTTCACGACTTGACGATAATATTAAATACCGCAACAACCGTCATAGCAAGGTTACATCAAGGATCGGCATTTTCAAACTATAACGAGATTAAATAATACCCAGACCAAGTCCATAATCTCCGACGGATTAACAGTTTCCATTAATGTTTGAGCAAAACTCAAAGGGATTTAACACAGCCAGCAAATTCAAATTAATGAATGAGAAAAGATGTGCGCTTCAACTAATATAACCGCCGTTAAGACGACCACATGACACGGGGATCTACCCCCAACTCTTTAAGAAAAACTGTTGCAGATGTGAATATGAGACGGCACTACACGGTATAGAGCGGCGTCTTTCTAACAGTTCTTACGTCAATCAGTGATAGTAATGAGAGACTCACCTGTATCTGGAACATGGATATGGAGTCGTCCAGCATCTGCACCCTGACGGCGAGCATCTTGCCGCCCTTCTTGGGAGTCGCGGGGGGCGTGCGCGAGCCGCCGCCGGCGCCGTCCACCCCCGCCGGTGTGCTGGCGGAGTGGTGCATGCGGCCTGCACACAACCACACACATCACTATACTAAAATATGGAACTAGATGATACGCACACAAGGAATACAAAAACGTATGCAAAAGTATACAAGGGCGATCAATAATGTAAGGGTATGGTCACACATATTTCAATACGCTATATGGATTTAAAACATGATAACGACGCAGTTTCCTTACTACTTCTGAACTTAAAAGTAAAAGCATAAGTTTCGTGCTTCGCAAACTTTCCTAATTAATAAATGATGCATGAGACTTTCGAAGTAGCGAACTTCTTCCTGAGAGGTATTAAACCATTAAATATTGACTGGTAATGCGCAGACAACATTTACTAGTCAAAATGTAATTGGTACTTCTTGAGTTGAACAAGGTTTACTTGCAAGTATTTAGTGTTTGTTACACAGAACGCGGGTTAGAGTCGGTTCCGGATTACGATTGGTCTTCATCCGCATGACACATACATGTACTGCATACAATGTAAGATAAACAACTGTGTTACAACAATATAGGCTATAGCTCATAGCAATCCATGTACTAACAAACTACTATATATAGCCCAATAAGCAAAATTCCTGACCTATCACATCAGACATATTTGTCTCTTCTTCAAACGATGGGGTTATCTGTTCACATTCAAACAAAATTCGAAAGGTCCGACAAAAATGTTGAGAAATAAAACTCAATTGAATCAATATTAACTGAATGAATGAGTACCGGACTTGAAATATCTTTGCGATTCGGACCCAAAGGTCAATGTTCTGAAAAGGTTCAACCGAGGGTACGCGAGCCAGCTGAAAGCTCGCTACAGTGCAGGAGCAGTGTGCGGGCACTTAGCCGCTATCGAGTACTATATCGAGTATCCTTCCTACGCTCTGCGAGCTCATTCATCGCTTTTAATACATGGAGCCAAGAAACGACTCGGAGCTTCAGAAATGACTACTCACTCGTAACATAAAACGACAAACGAAAATATATCGTGATAGCGATTGCCATTTCGAAATAGATTTCAAGATACTTTTCAGCAGTTATTATTTTACTTAAATCAGTGCTGACTTTTGAAAGTGCACTTAAGGTATTGGATAGAGATTTGTAACTAATGTTATCGAATTATAGTTTTGACTGCAATTTTGGCACCACAAAAGTACGATCGGAATGTCTTTCAGTTTGAGACATTGGGACGTCGAATTTGCTTGAAAGGTTAGCCATTCGACGCTTTTTTTTTTAATGCGGCTTCTGATAAAAATACATAACTCTGTAACTAGTTGAGATCATTCAGGCCATAAAATATGAACTAGGCAACCGACTTGAGCACCGAAGGACGACATTACTTATTCAATTCATATCTAGTTGATAAGACCACATCGTTAAGCGTGAAATGTTACGCTGAACACGAATCACACCATCGAGCTAGTCGTATAATATTTTACTCGTAATAAAACAGTAATGTTTATTGCGGTGATCATAGACAACGAGCCAGCAAATTGACGTTATTCGAACAATAATCCTTAGATATTGAACACGTTCTTGAAAATTTAAAGATCATATTTTCGCTCGTGTTACATAAAAAGTCGAACGTAGGTACGTTTTAATGTAATAATGGATTTTTACCGCAGCTTTTTGGGGAAACATCAAAAAATTATTACGGTTCTCCAGTTTAGTCGTAAACAGAAAACCGTAATTCTATAGAAAGAGTATAATACAGGTTTCTGGATATTAAAGTTATATCTCATGATAAAGAATGGGATAAAGGGGCGCTCTTGAGTTTATTTTTCATTTCATTGTGGTTTTTATTGGAGCCTCTAGTTCGTAGTCGCAAAGGATCTTGGCAACGGTTTTGACAAGGCGTTTTAGGACAAAATCTCGGTTCATTTTTAAGATTTTAAAGACGAAGATAGAGCGCAGTAAAAAGAGAATGTCTAACAAGTTTCCCAAGAACAACAGACAGTAACTTATCTATTTAATAAGTGGATTCTCATGATAAGGCTGCCGTCAATAATTAAATAATAGTATCTATTAATTGGATTTCAATCGACTAGGTAACACAAACGTAGAAGCAATGGAATAGTTGTTTTATTCAAGGTGTCACGTGTTTCCACAGCACGGAAATGTCTTCGTGACTGTCTAGTGGCGTTTTACAATATTATTATGTTGTGTAATATATTGAACCTTTTGTACATTTGTAATTTTACTCAATGAGTTTGTTCTATCCTTTGCTATATATCGCATTTTATAGATATCTTATTAAAATTTGCTTTACAGGAGCGGTATATAAGCTAAGAAGCTGTGATAGCTTAGTGGCGAGACCGTAGGACTGCTAAGTCAGAGGTCTTGAGTTCGATCCCCACGGCGCGCACCGACTTTTCGAATGTTGTGTGCGTTTAAGAAATAAATATCACAGCTTCCGTGTTTCGGAAGGCACGTAAAAATGTGGGTCCTGCGCCTGATCTCTCTCCGGTCGTGTCGGATTACCGTCCCATCGGGCTATGAGAGTAAAGGAATAGAGAGTGCACCTGTGTTTGCGCACACGCTTGTGCACTATAATATGTCCTGCGTAACTGGCTGGTGTCATAGTAACACTGGCCGCCGTGGCCGAAATCGGTCGGACCGCTATTATATGTATAAGCTAATGATATTTAAAGTTTTAGATATTTAACTGATAGGTAATTATTATAGCCAATAGATACCTCTTTTACTATTCTTTTATAGATGACATGATCAGAGCCAATGTAACCTGTGTAACATGCATTGGAATCGGTGCATTGGTCCTTATCTGAACAACTGCGCAAGTTTGGATTCGGTGTGACAAATGAAGTACGATAAATTATTCTCTGCAAACGGGGCTGCGTAAATGGATGTCCAATGCACCTGGACCCATTGGTACCTACTTTACTATCATTACTCATTCGTTAGAAATCATGACAAGATACGACAAAGTCGTCCTAAGTCCAGCAAAGTGTCATGATTACTGAACATATTATAGAAGCAAAAAAAATCTGTTTGACGTTTTGTTTACTCATAGGTCATGCTGATCTAATACATACAAGAAAACGACTAGCGTATCCGCCGCGTCAGCTCATGATTAAGGACTCCGGTTGGGTCTGAAACTAGTCGGGCTATCCCGATAAATACGCGTGAGTAAACCATAAACATAAATTCGTGAAAAGAAGACTGCGCCAATCATTTGGTAACAGATGCTAGATATTCGAATGTACCTATTAATTAAGTTAAAAATTTTGATTAGGAATTTTAAATCAATTAGATTTTACCGTGTATAAAGGCTCTCTAATACACATTAACTTAAATGTACTTTCTTTACAATTTAAGACTAGGTACTGTTATTAAATTGAAGATTACCTTGGACAATATTAGTATAAATTCAAGAGTAAGATCTATTCAAAAGCAATTACTTTGCAGTGTTTGCTGACTAATCTGTGTGGGTGATGTCATTTACCAATCACTTATACTAAAATAAACTTCAGTCAATATTAATACACTTGAGAAGTTTAATGAAAATCATGAATGGTATTAAAACTATTTTAATATAAATGTTGCATTCATGTTCATAACCTAATGTATAGTGTACTCATCTGCTGTACTTGAAAATGACCTTTGTTATTATACCAGACAATTGATGGAATGTCATTATATTAATTAGTTCATGTACTTTTACACCGAAAGGAAATATAGTCTGATAGGTAAATAGACCTACATACATTCCACTAAAACTTAAAATTCATGTACAATTTATTTTCCTCATCATAATGGACAATACTCATCATGTGACTGCAAAGTTTATAGCTCTATTTGCACCAAATTAAACTGTACAGTGATTGCCATACTTTCAACAATGTTATACTACTATGATTATCTATACTAAAGCATTCTTTCATCAGTACTGGTAATTAAAAAGTTATGAAGCACAGATAACACAATAAGTTACAGTTTATCATATATGGGATGATTTATGTCTTAATGTTTTCACCATAGATAAGAGTCAATATAATAAAATAATAGTTAAAGTTAAAAGGAAGAGATTAGAATAAATGCATTGTATTCCAGAAATGAGTATAAAAACTTAGTAAATCTATTTAGGAAAAATTTAAGTTTTTCAATTACAATATTATTATGTTTCACATAATAAACTTGTAGAGAGAACTGAAGCTGTGTATTAGTATTAGAGTTTCTCATTTCTCGACCATTTTTATTTCTCGGAGCACGAGAATTCCCGACAACTATTTCCCGGGAATTCTCGGGTTGTCGAGAAATATGGATTTTTTTTAAATGTGTGGGACTTAACAATAAAAGTACGCTTTTTACGCAATATTAAACACAACATTTATTAATCAAAAACATTAACTATAGAAAACTTTAATCAAGCGAACAAAATAAACTCTAGTGAGATCTTTTAATCATTAGGTCTACAAACAATTAGGATTAAATAGTCTTTTTCTTTGGAAAAAACAAATAAAATATCTTCTAAAAACAATGTCATCCATTATGGCACCATAACAAAACTTAGTTAGTACCTAACATTACTAAATAATACACAACAGTACTAAATAATTTACTTTAGTCTCTGTCTGTACATACTACAAACTTTTCTTTTCAATTAGGTATAAATTATAATTAATCATGTCAATACAATAAAAACAGATCTTTACATACTAAATAATTTACTTTAGTCTGTGTACCACAAACTTTTTAATTATGTAACATAAAAGGATAATTTTTCAATTAGGTATTAAAATAATCAGACTAGCTTAATAGTGTACCTTAGTTAGGTCCTTGCAATAAATATGCCCACTAACTTGTCTATTTACTAAGGAAATAAGCCTTTAAAAACAAAAGAGCATTTATAGCATCATCTGACAATCGGTTTCGTATTTTTGTCACAAAGTTACGCACCGCGCGGTAGAGTCGTGTGCACGTGCAAGCGCGTTATTAAGTTTTTAATTATTATTACTGAATTTCTCGATTTCTCGACTTCTCGACCACTGTTTTCTCGTCTCGAATAAGGCAAAATTTCCCGGGAATTCTCGGTTCGAGAATTCTCGCAGAGAAACCCTAATTAGTATGTATTATATAATATAATAAAGATCACATTTAACTATAATTAATTCACACATTTTATTATATTTAATTAATATATTGGATTTTTTTTTATTTTGACGGATTACTCTATACCTTTACAACATAATTATGTAACAAACAAGTTAAATGTAGTATGGAAATTGATGGGTACTCAAGAGAAAACTTAGCTCTAGTATTCTAGCTTATTACACAAATACTGATAACAATTGACAATTACATTATAGCAAGAAGATAATAATATTGAGTAAGTACTAGACTAAGAAGTTCTGTTTCAAAATTACACATTTTTACATCTATGTAAAACCTAAGTTATAGTCTAATGTCCTATCAAAAACTTGCTGACATACAGAAACATTTTAATGCAAGGAATTCGAAAATTCTCATAGTCAGAGGAATGTAGTCAGTAAACATAATTAACTCGCCTTTCTAGTTCAACAACAAGTTCAAATCATTTGAAGTTACCTCCACTTTATCAGCTGTTATCACTGAGTAAACTGGTAAAGTAAAAAGTGTCAGTCTTGTTTACATTCTGATAACATAATAGGTATAGGATCTACTGAGCCTTTACACTAATATGAGTGACAAATGTTTACTGAGATGGTTTAAAAAGGAAATCTTTGATGAATAATGTTTGGCTTACTAAATATATGTGTCAATGGAATATTAGATTTTTAGAAATGATGATGTGTGTTGTACATAGAATTTGTAAATGGGGAAATCCTTGGTTAAGTTCTGTAATATTGAGTAGAAGTATTGAAAAATCAGTTTTTTTATTAGCTCTTATTAGGTGGTCAAATAAATGTAATTGGTATGATCATCTTGCACATACAAAGCTCATAAACCACACCTAAACTTGTAACAAATCAAATGTATGTTAAAATTTGTAAGTCACTCACCTGGCAGGGTATGGTATCCGATTGTGGACAGATGTCCAGTAGAGTTGCAGCTACCAGGTGGCAGGTCCGAGTCCATCATATTGCAGTCTTCTCACCCTTTATCAAACCCAAACCCCTGGCCGGCACATAACATGCCATCATACCACCACTACTATACATATAACACTTCAATTCACACAGTCCTCTTGATTCTCAATATCTGTGACAATACAACATTTTAATCATTAGTTCTCATTTTTTGCACAACACTGAATCAAATGATTAAAGTCACATTACTCTCTGCACTTTTAAATATTTATTACATTATTAGTGATCAATGAACTGGGATATATGGACTGCAACAGTGGCTGACGGGGGCTAAACTGAATTATTGCATACGCGATGCAAAACCGGCGGCCCACTTTACACCCCAAGACATAAATAGTTAGGTTGAATGCAATAACCAGAAAATAGGTCAACGGAGGTGTGCCCGGCCGCCGCGACAGAGACAACAGACGCACTGCCTCCGACGTTTGCGGCGCATTACAATCTAATAAGAGCCTTTGCAAACTTAATTACTGAGTACGTTGTATTACGAAAACTTCGCACTAGGCATCAAGAATCGTGGAATAATTAACAAGGGCCCGCAATTTCACTAACTACGTACAACGTACAAATAAACATTACTATAAACACATCTTGTCTTACTTTCTAACAAGCGCAGATGAGAGAGAGAACCGACGGCGACGCAGCGAAGCCCCGACTCCCCTAATGTCAACCACCGTACACCATCCCAAGTCATTGATCTAATTGGTCATTACTTACACACTCATATTTTCTGACATGAAATTATTTATTTAACACTGTGAATATATTTTAGCCTTAAAGTATGTCAATTTAATGTTATTTATTGCATTAATAGTGGCTTAGACTTTATTACACGCCCCGACATTACGACACCGCCATATTTATTTACCTACTAAATGTGACCAAGCTCTACAGTAGTTCTACCAATTTAAAGCTACTTAAACTACCAATAAAAAAAGCTTTATGGTTTAAAGTTTTAAACACCTGAAATCGAAAATATTTTTTTTTCATAAAGCTAAATAAATTACAATTTTAACTTGCCTGAAACCATATTATAACGAAACAATAAAACTGAAATTTTTATTTACAATGTTTTGTACAAAATGCATCATATAACACTTTTAAATATTTCTTATTAAAGATATATTTGAAAAAAAGGACTTCATACTTTATCAATATAATAAATTAAGCATCAAATTATGTAATTTAGTCTGGTTTTAGTTCTAAAAATGATAGTATTTAAGCAAGTAGAAGTTTTTTGTGAAATTATTTTGTATCCCTAATTCATTCTCTAATCTCTATGCCATTGTTTGACAGTAAACGTCTTGCTGTCAAATTGAGGGCTTGTGTTTGTATACTTGGGTCGAGACAACTTTATTTTTATTGTGCTTTGAAGGAAGAAAATATTCCACATATTTTTATTTATATAATGTAAACTGATCAGTGATATTGTGATATACACCGTACTCTAAATATGGAGACCACACCGTTGCTGACGAGACCTAAAAAGAAATCCTTATGGTCAAGGTAAGATGTTTTTTTATTATTTTTCTCTTTGTTTGTTGTAACAAATACTCTATAATCAATTCTTGTAGGTTGCAATTCTGGAGATTTCGTAGGAAGAAGTTGAGTTCAAGAGCTATTTATTTGGGTCAATTACCAGATGAAGAATTTCCGCCTAACTACGTGTGTAATCAGGTCAGTGTGACATATTTATTTAAATTATTCAAAATCCATAAAAGTGTTGAAGAGCTTTTTATGTTAAGAATGATTTATCAAGGCATATGTCGTTCAAGATTGTGTTAAGTTTAGACAACAATAACAAAATTATAAAAATACCTTCGGTTAATGTTACCAATTAATTAGAACACATTTTTTTGCATAAATGGCCAGCAACAAGATAGAATAAAAATAAAAGACAGTGCCTTTAAAAACATAATTTTCCACATGTTGCAATACAATCTATTGTACTAACTCGAGCTTAAACAACCAGTCCTTGTTTAAATATTTTCTAGCAACTGATAAGTCCTATCATGCAAATACCATTGCCATAACATATAGTAGATTATAAACTACACTTCTCATTAAATAATATTCTTAGAGAGAAATCAAACATAAAACAATAAAATGGATTAATAGAAAATACTGATAAGAAACCAATTAGATTTATTGTGTTAGTATAAATGTCGTTATTAGCTTTAGAATGCCTGACCTGACCTTTTTGAATCATTTAGATAAAGATACAATACCTGTACACTTATTATAGGATTATAATCTTTGTATTATACTCTTAAAGCAATAATCTGACTGCAAGAAATGTGTAAATAATGTGCATCCTTTTAAATATTTATGAGCTTAAAACTAAAATACATAGTTAAAACTAAGTAGAGATTTCTTTTGTTGTTTAACCAGTTTTTGCCTTTTTTTAGTCTTTATTTTTCTCCACAAGATGTTTTAGTTACATTGGTAAATGTATTGTTAAAGTAAAACCTTATTTTTAATTGCAAATAATTAGGAGTGAATGTTGTGACGATTAATATATGTGTTAACATAAAACAATTATATGCTAAATTAATTGAAAAATTGGTCTCTGACTAGTTTCTATCTCTGATCTATGACATGAAAGGATGCAAAATGAGCATCACATTAATCCTAAATAATTGGACAAGAGATGTGCATATGAGTTCAGCATATCTACTGTTTTTTTTTTTCATAACAAGAAGCCTACATAAATGAATATGAGATGAAACATGTAGATACATCTTTCCTACTATCTGATTTATTGTATTTAACATTCATTTATATTTATAAGAATGATACAAGCATTGGAAAGTTTCCTCCTACAGATCAGTGAGCACACTGCAGTAATGAGGTCACTCTAAGCCACAAGTAAAAGTAACTGACACTCACCCAATGCATTTTGTTTTATACTTTTATTAAGACAAGTGAAAGCTATGAAATTGTATCATTTTATTTAAGTTTCTAACATTTATCTAGCTTTAAAAAAAAAACATGTTTTAAAAACCACTTACATGCTTTAAATACAACAGATTCTTTAAAGGATGGGATGCATATTATTATGTTGCCTACTCAGAAAAAATAATTTTAGTTTTGCCATTGAATAGTAATCAGCTGCTTACATATTTGTATAGTTAGCCTACATATTTTCTTTGAAAATTGACTAGTTTTCCTTTCTCTTAAAGACAATTGTTTGTTTTCTATATTATGTTATTTTTTTTAAATGGATCATAAAATTAATATCTAACTTTTCACAGTAAATACATTCAAAATCAATATCTACTAGTAAAATATTCTTATTGTAATCACATGTGTAGCTAACTGTTCTATTACATACTTGGCAACAAGAACCAGTTCTAGCTGTAAACAAAATCTATTAATATACACATACATACCTATTTCTATTCTAATTGCTATTAGAAAAAGCCCTTAAAAACTCATTATTTTGTCGCTTAATTTAGGCCGACTCGTCATATCACAATAAAAAACAATGATACATCAATAATTCTAGTGTCGCTTGTTAACGTTATCGACCATATCTAATCGATATAATAGCAACCAAACTTTTTACTCAAATAACACGCCTGTTAACAGTCCGTACTCTAAATGTTTTTTTTTTCATAACGTAATTTTATAGGCACTGTAAGCTTGTATTAAATATACTAGTATGGCAGTGACTGTATCTCGGAATTTCCTCTGACCGCTTGCTAGCATAAATGGCTGAACTGATTCTTATAACTTTTGTTGTTATAATAGCTTGCTCCGCTTGTTCGTTAACAAACGTTCACGCGAGCAAAAACAATATATATATTAGGTAATATAAACTTGACCTCACAATCCCACATATCCTATATATCTAGTCTACATCGCACTAATTAAGTAAAGCTTCGATCATTGTCACGGCCGTTTCAGCGGAATTCTGTGGGCTGTGGTTATGTAAAGTAATTAGTCATTCAATGTCCACTATACTATTACAGTTTGCTGCTAACAGTCTAGCTAAACCTACCTACTTGTATAAACCGTAGTAAGTATTTGTCTGTGAATTAGGTAAATGTTTAACAATGGCTGTAGTTCTTTTGTTTTTGATACGAAAGATGTATTTTTTAATTTCCTCTCTTTTCTATAAGTGCCAAGGTCTTCTGAATTAATGAAGGTCGGCTACTAGCTCTTGGAATCTATCTCTGTCCTCTGGTCTTATCTATTAGCTCGTTACTTTATTGTTTAACATTATTCAGAACTCCCACAAAAAGTAGAGACCTGCTCTCTACTTTTTGTCTTTAAAAGAATCTAATATATAAAACATCTCGTGTCACAATGTTCGTTCCCATAGTCCCACGAAACGGCTGAATTTTGCGAGCATATTGAGTAGGTCTGAGAATCGGCCAACATCTATTTTTTATCCAAGAATTCTTTTTTTTTAAATTTCGCGTGAGTATTACCAACGCGTACGAATTCGCGGGCAACAGTTAGTATTTCTAGGCAGCTTATTGATATTATTATATTATTGATAGGCAGCTCAATTGGAAAAACCATATTGATGTACTAAGTAAAAAAGTTAGTAAATCAGCATATGCCCTTTACAAACTGGCGCCCACAGTGAATAAAGAAACTTTACTCACTGCATATTACGGTCTTGTCGAGTCGGTACTTAGGTATGGAATAATTTTTTGGGGAAATTCTACTCATAAAGATATAGTCTTCAAACAACAAAAACGTTGCATTAGGGCTATGTTCGGAATAAAAAGTATGGACAGCTGTAAGCCATTATTTAGTGAACACAAAATTTTAACACTTCCTTCTTTATACATTCTTGAAGTAGCATTGTTTGTTAGAAACAATTTACATTTGTTTCCACGTTTGTCTGAATATCATGTCAGAAATCGACGTAAAAATAACATTTGCATTCATCCGTCTAGAACTACGTTGTTGCACAGAAGCATATTATGTTTGGGTCCAAAAATTTATAACAAAATACCTAAAGCTATACAAGAACTGAACTTAAATTTATTTAAAACTAAACTCAAACGTATGTTACATTTGAAATGTTATTATAGTGTAGAAGATTTTTTGAATGATTTAGATATTTAATTCTAAACTATTTACGTAATTTTGTTTCTGTGTTTGTACTGCCTCAGAAGGCGAAGAACTGTTGGTATTTTGTCTTCCCTCTGTTTTGCTCATTTAGGTTTACTATTTTATATTGTTGCTTACTACCTTAATTACATATAATTTTAAATATTTGTACGCCAAGACGGCATAACATGTAGTTCATATACGATACCTAACACCACTGCATGTAAAATCTTTTTTATGTGTTATTACTCATGTTAATACAAATAAACAATATCTTTATCTTTATCTTCTTTCTATAAAGTCTTTCATTCTGTGTTATGTGCGTAATATACTATGTTTTCGCTGCCGATAAGAAAGCACGTAATACTTGTACTTCTCGCGATATTCCACGTTACGATGCCTTTATCCGTACGCCCTTGCGACAATGAATGCCATTATTTGAGTTAACCAATCAGAAACGAGCACACTGTAGAGTGTAGATATTACGAGTTCAATAGCTAGAAGACGGGAGCCAATATACATTGCCGCCCACACTACATCTTACAATCAAATCGTTCTAACAATAAAACGATTACTACAGTCCATATTACTTCAATAGCGTAATAAACAAACACACAATTTTACAACCTCTTACATTGGAATTCCACAATCTGCATAAGAATAAAACGGATGTATATCCGTTCTTTAACGTTAGAAGGTTTGTTTTTGGTCGTTTGTCTAAATAGGGCTCTACGTCAGACGGTATTCGTAATAGATCCAAAAATTGGAAAGATATTGTTAAACAGGAAGTTTTGTCTCTCGGTGAAATCACATACATAGCCACCGGTATTTCGCTCACTGATCAAAACAAAAAAAAATATATTTTATGCGCTCTCATGTTAAGCGCTGTAATTAGTTGTAAGGCCTATCGTAAGCTGTGACAGTCTCGAGAAATTGAATTGCCAAATTATTGCAGCACTCTACTTCTAAACGGGGCTAAGTCCTGAAATACGTACTATGGTAGCTCTTAATATACCTGTACTATAGATAATCTCATAAACGCTACAGACAATGCCATTCTCGTAATTAAATTCTGAGTGGACAAATTTGATAAGAATAAACTATATCTTTACCCTTACCTTTTTTATGTCCAGAACTGCAACATAATAACACTCCTGCCAACACCCTTTCTTTTTCAGAAATACAACATAATAACATTCCTGCCGATAGTCCTGTACGAGCAGTTCCGTTTCTTCCTAAACATGTACTTCCTCGTGATGGCGGTCAGCCAGTTCATCCCCAGCATACGTATCGGCTACCTCTACACGTACTGGGGCCCTCTCTGCTTCGTACTGGCTGTTACACTGTTTAGGGAAGCTGTTGATGATTTTAGAAGATATAGGTGAGTAAACGTGTTGTATTGTCATCGTTGTTGTTTTTGTCCAATCGTTTGAAACCAGAGCAATTATCGAATAAGCGCAAACGATCCCAACTCTCCGGTAAAGCTAAGAACGGGATTGGGGGATTTTAGTCGCTGCCAATCCGACATAACCCTATGCTGTACGCAGCTGCATGCTTGCAGCATGTACCATCGGAATCGAAAGACTTCTTCACCGCAGAAAAAGAAATAGAGCAAGTGTTGCCGGGGTATTAAGCTGTTGATGAAAAACATCTGAATAGCCAACAATTTCCTCATTCAGATACATCAGATTTGTGTAACGCAAAGTAATGAACGTAAAGTAGATTTATTTTCGTTGTAAATTCAATCATCAAACTACGCACATTATATTCATAATTATCTATTACATAGTCTCTTATCATTAGCTAAATATGCAATTTATTTGCATGTATCCTACACGTCCTATTGTATAAAATACATTACCATTAATGATATGAATCTAGTTTTACACTATCACGCATATTATATTATGTAGTATTTAAAACAATGGTCTGATTCACTATCTCAAAGTTCAAACTTTGGAACTTAGTTTAGCGTTGCGTGTTAACTTAATTATGCAGAATTTAACTCGTTCTAATTAAAACCATTTGTATTCTGCACGAATCTTGAACACGCCAAGTGTTCAGTTTAACCTCTTTAGTCAAAATAATTTACTGAAGTGACCTAACAACAAAGTTGTGTATTAGACAAAAATGAATGTCATGGTCGTTGTTTATTTATTGAATTACTTGTTAGCAAATTACAACGGCTATTCACCAATAATAATTACAGTAATTTGATGACAATAAAAAAAAGGTTAACGACAAAATAAGTACCATAAAATTACACACACTGCTATAGTTTTGGCTATATTGAATAAATCGTTGGGATACGAGATAAATTAAAAATAGGACGATACATTTATCCATTCTTGTTATTGTGATAGTATTCGGGCGAATAAACTCACGTGACAACAGCGCCTAGATATGAACCTCAATATAATTATACAAGTTCATTACTCTGTTATGTATTTTCTGTTAAACCCTAACTACTTCATAATAAAATTCGTACTTTCCAAAATATGCTGAATAAGTTATCCTTTGATAGATGGCTTTTTTTATCGTTTTTTTTACTAAATTATCATATTAACGTAACATCTCTGATCGGTGACAAAGCGCGCATAGCTCGCGCAAGCTGTTTATTTTTATAGGATAGTTTGTTTGTTAAGAACATTAGAATGTGTGACAGAAACTATACTACACAAAAACTGTCTACATGAGATTAAAGATATTCCATCACATCTTCCAGGCGAGACAGAGAAGTGAACAGACAACGCTACGAGCGCGTAGTCCTCGACTGCCCATCATCAGACTACCGTCCATTCATCATAGAACAAGTGGCATCGTCAGAACTGCGAGTGGGGGACATTGTGATGCTGCACAAGGGGCAGAGGGTGCCGGCTGATATGATACTGCTGAGGACCAACGAGACCATGGGCACTGTGTTCATAAGGACTGACCAGCTGGATGGAGAGATCGACTGGAAGTTGAGGTAGGTTGTGGTTTTCGGTCGTAGTAATTTGTATGGCCTTCGATGTAGGGGAAGTGTTGTAGGAAGTCTCCAGTGTTTTAGCCTATTATAGTCTCTTCGTAGGCATTCTGGGTAGAAGAACGTCAATGTTGCCGATTTATTCATAGGTATTTTATCGTAAAATGCCTAGAATTGTTTAAATATTTTGTACATCAACTCATTTGTAGAAAGTGGTAAAATATCCAATTTATAACGGCCCATTGACCAAGCGAAAATAAACCTTATTGTTGTTAGATAAAGACGGAAATTCCGAAAAACTGATATCACGTCTATAAGTAAATAATAACAAACATACAATCAATTAATAGTGTATTTACTTTGACAGCGGATATTTACGTCCGATACGCCGTTGATAATAAAATAACAGATCACTATTAATATTGTTCTACTTATCTAGTCATAAAAATACTTTTATCTTCGTCTCGTGTCAATGGCATTAGTCATACGTCGAACTACTTCATTACGTTGTTAATGAATGATGAAAATATTAACATTGTGCGGAGATAATACAACAAACTCATTATTACTGTGTAAGCACCTTATTGATTCGGAATAAAAGAGTTTTTATCCCAAATCAATAACCTTTTATAGTAAAATGTATGGAATGTTTTTTGCAATTTTGATAACATGACTGCACAGATATACGCTAGTCCGCATGAACTATGCGCGATATTCAACCTTCACAAACGCTATTCAGTTTTTGGGTGTATTTGCCCCCCCCCCCCCCTCGCCAAAACACAAGGAAAAGGATTCTTTTCAGGGGCGATCTTTAAAAAAAAAAAACAAAAAAAAATAGACTTTGATTCCACGCCATAATTCACCATCTATTCAATTCAAGACCCCCCAAACCATAATAATAAAACCATCATAACTTCTACCCCTCAGAATACCACTCCCATCAACACAGAAACTACAGACCGACGCGCATCTCCTGGACATCAACGCGCAGATCTTCGCGGAGAAGCCGGAGAAGGACATCCACGAGTTCATTGGCACTTGTACTAGGCTTGATGAAGGCGAGACCGACTCGCTGCACATAGAGAACACCCTGTGGAGCGGCTGTGTGGTGGCGTCTGGACAGGCTACCGGACTTATTATTTATACCGGTAAAGATTACTTTCGTAATAATATCCGGACCGATTTCGACAATATGTATGTATACTATGACACCAGTCAACTACGCAGGTCATATTATAGTGCACAAGCGTGTGCGCAAACACAGGTGCACTCGGTGTTCCTTTACACTCATAGCTTGATGGGACGGCAATCCGACACGACCGGAGAGAAAACGATTTTTCATTTTCTTAATACTGTGTATATGTATGAATGTTTTTTGTTTAAACGACCCAGTGACATCATTTATCGAGTATAAAACGATATTAAAAGTTCATTAGCTCGTTGGTTTTTGCCCACACTAATAATTTCTTATATTTCTCGATCATCGATCGTGTTTTATCAGACCTATGCCAAAAAACCTTCTAATGGCCTACCACCCTTCTAAATGTCACATATCAATTTAGGGTTGAATTATTTAATTACTTCCTGTCCTGGGTGGGAATTGAACCTACAACCTCTAGTACAGCAGTTAGGACCACTAACCACTAGACCAATAGGCCGATCAAAAATACATTTCCTCTATAACACCTTTAGGTAGTGAAACCCGCAGCGTGATGAACAATGCAGCTCCCCGATCCAAGGTAGGCCGCCTGGACCTACAGGTCAACAACCTCACGAAGCTTCTGTTCGTGGCCACGCTCACCATCTCCATGCTGCTCATCATCCTGAAAGGCTTCGCTGGACCCTGGTACGGGTTCCTCTTCAGATTTGTACTGCTGTTCTCATATATTATTCCTATAAGGTAAGTTGCACTATTTGAAGCTATTTAATTCTCACAGTATTTAACGTAAGGAGGTGTAGGACTGTAATTGCATCATACTTTTAATATTCACAGTGTTTACAGTAAGGTGTAGGTAATTGATGAATAAGAAAAAGAATTTGAATAAGTAGTAAGAACATTTGAAATGGTATCTAAATTAATATATAGAATTACATGTAAATGACTGAAGTTCTGATAAATGAGATGTAGTTCGAGAAGCCCATGGATTGTGCGGAAAAGCATTCAAAGCTTGTGCTTAACTTGCTACCTGCATAGATCTAATAATCTAAAATCTTAAATCTAAATTGTACTGTCATTAATCCATTTAGAATCTTCAAGTTAATAATAGACATAGAATATTTACAAAAGCCACATCAAATCAAACAAATATCCAAATTAATTAACCCCTTTTCTAGTTTAAGAGTAAACCTGGACATGGGCAAAGCCTTTTACTCGTGGACGATACAACGCGACAAGAAGATAGAAGGCACAGTGATGCGCTCCACGACTATCCCGGAAGAGCTGGGCAGGATACAGTACCTACTGGCGGATAAGACCGGCACGCTGACCAAAAACGAAATGGTGTTCCAGAAACTGCATCTAGGGAATGCGCTCTTCGATAAGAATAATTTTTATGAGGTTGGTACAGGAGGAAAATATTGGTAGTTTTTTTTGTTTTCAGTGGATGAATATCTGAATGAATAAATGAATTTTGGGCACTCAGAAGTTCGGCTCAGAAGTGCAATTTCGTCGAACTTAGGAATAGGTTAAGTTAAAGTTCTCTAAAATTTAGATTTGTAGACATTTTTCGTATAGCTACGATTTAAGATTAGTTGAATGTGCAAATTTTGAAATGTACCATTGTATATTGACCGTAATGTAAGTGAATACATGACCAAAGTAATACAGAATATACCAATAACAAAAAAAACAATTACTATACTATAAACGACCAAAGATTTAATTTATAAGAAAAAAAAAACATGCTGTAGTTTCCAAATCTTCAAATAACTGGAACTCCGCTTAAATAAGTTGTCTGTTCACAGGTAGAAGGTCTCCTAACTCAATTCGTGACGAACGACGCGCCGTCCCTACCGACGTCCCCTACATCGAGTGGGGAGACTTTAGCGCCCACACCGCGGCAGGTGTGGGAGGCTGTGCTGGCGCTGGCTCTCTGCCATAACGTCACGCCCGTCTACGATGTGGATAACAGCGATCAGAACGCGTATGAAGCTCAATCAGGTATCATCATTCCCTTTTTATTTTGGTAAAGCGGGGGAATCCTCATGGACACCCGCGACCCCGGGGGGAGCCGCGGGTAGTGTCAGACTCTTACTGACTAAACCTGAACCGCTGTGCTACGTCATCCGCGTTTTGGTGTCGGTGCATGGCAGCGCATAGCATTACTTCTTGCAGATCATCATTCCCCTGCCCTTATCCCAATTATTATTTGGGGTAGACGCTGCATGACCAGTATATAGCATAAAGCCCAGTCAGGTACATAAGTCTCAATAGTTTCTAATGACGCGCTCTCCCCCTCCACCTCCACGACATTTAGCAGGGTGGTGCTGGCACCCGCGGCAAGTGTGTGAGGCTGTGCTGGCTAGTTTTTTGGCGTAACTTTACACCGGACAACAATGTGGAAAACAGCGATCAGAACAATAAAGAGGACCACTTACCGCTAGGGTTCTGCCATAGCGTCACGTCGATCTGCAAGTGGACTAACAGTAATAGAAAGCGTATGAAGCGCATATGCGTGCAATGTACATTTTACCTTTGTAGACTTACGGGATATGGGTTATTGGGGCAGACAACCGTTAGGCTGTGCTGCTGACGTAGATATTTATACGACACTCAAAAATGAACTTTATGACTCTAGGAGTTAAGTCACTTCTGTTTTTCTCTCGGTCTAAAAATGCTAAGTCTATAAATGCCTTATTCAGAAATCCCAGCACAATAATACCTTTGCGAGTACACAGTACCAGTAATCATGTGTTTCAAAACTATATTTTTCATTAGACATGGGCAGTTCGGTGATATCAGAGAGTTGCGGCGGCGCGGTGCCTCAGCAACAGCTGTGCGACTACCAGGCCTCTAGCCCAGACGAGGTGGCTCTAGTTAAGTGGACGGATATGGTAAGTACATCAACATAGCATTTATTCCATAATTGATGTATAAAAACATGGTATGGACATGTCATGCGGAGGAAAGAGGATCACGTGGTAAGGAAGGTGATAGACGTGAATGTGGATGGATATAGGGGAAGAGGACTACCAAAGAAACGATGGATGGATTTTGTGAAAGATGATATGGCTGCAAAGAGGGTGACTTGCGAGATGACGTCAGATAGGAACGTGTGGAAGAAGAAGACATGCTGCGCCGACCCCAAATAACAATAGTTGGGATAAGGGCAGGGGAATGATGATAATTGATGTGTAAAAACCCTAGATACACAGTCTCGAACAAGGTAAATCGCCACGACTGCATTTTGTTTCCTGTCACGAAAATTGAACCTTACGTGCATAACTTAAAGTTGTTTTTACGTCGTGAGACTATTTAAAAATTTTCGCAAACGTATAAATAATATTGGTGTATTTTTTACAACCTCGTGTAAGTAAAATGTTTGTTTCAGATGGGTGTTTCGTTATACAGACGTGATTTACATAATATATCTCTAAAACTGCGCGCAGCTAACGAAATCATGCAGTATTCCATATTGCAAATATTCCCCTTTACAAGTGAGAGCAAAATGATGGGCATTATTGTTAAGGTTAGTTCTTCATTACATTCTTACCCGTGTTACTTCACCAAATCTATGGATTACTGGTATTATTGTCTACATCATCCTGGCTATAATTTTCCGTTATTGGAAGCCATTAGTGTCCCATTGCAGGGTTGATACTCTTTGCTTCATCCTTCTTTTATTCTTGGTCATGGCTATATAAAAAAATTAAAGTTGTTCCACCCTACTTTTACTAATCGCCCTTATTTTTTTTGTTATCCTTTGAATTTTCCAACTTAGCGTGTTTTTTTTATTATTATTTCATAAAATCATGAGATCAACAAAAATTGGTGTAACTTATATCTAAACTAGCCAAACTGTATGTCGCGGTTTACTTCTGGACATAGGCCTCCTCTAAGTCGCACCTCATCACCCAGTCTTCCACCTCTCGTATCCAGTCTAAGCCACTTACCTTCTAATGATTTCCTTAGCCAAACATAATTATGGACTTCAAAAATATAAATTCTTTTCGTCTTTCAGGAAGAGATATCGGACGAGATAACGTACTACGTGAAGGGCGCGGACGTTGCGCTAGAGGAGTTGTTGGACACGCAGTGGCTGAACCCCGAGTGCAAGAAGCTGGCGGCCGAGGGTCTCAGGACGCTGGTCATCGCTAAGAAGACCTTAACTAACGACGAGTATTTGAAGTTTGAGGTGAGATTCTTAGTTGAAATAGTGAATGTGTTAACAAAAGTTTGGTGTAAAAATGGAACTGTTGGAAAAGTGGGAAAAGATTCTCGCTAATTCTACTGTTTTGTTACACCTACTAGAACTAGTAGGAAAAAAGATTACTACTTATGGTAGAACTGTTTTTTGTTATGTCGGTCTCCCACCGACTAAAAACACCCCGGTCCCCTTCTACTACTTAAGCCAGAGTCACGGGATCGCTCGCGCATGCTCTGCGTGACTCTGGCTGGAGTCCTACGGTAGAACTGTTCTATAGAAATAATGAGAACGAATCCTTGAAAACACTAGCAACATTTTTGTTACTTTTAGCAGTATGTTTCGTCGGCAATACGTTTACGCAGTTCCTAACTGCTAAATACGAGCAAAGAGTCGCAATTTTTTATTGATTGTATTCTTTCCCAGGCCGAGTACAAAGAAGCTCGTTTGACCGCTAACCGCAGCGAGCGAGCTGTGCTAGCGAAGCTACAGCGAGGCCTCACGCTACTGGCTCTCACCGGCGTCGAGGATAGACTGGCGGACAATGTGCCTAGAACACTGTCCATGCTCAGGACAGCAGGCATCAAGGTAATTTATTTGGTCCCTAACCTCAACTAGCCCAAAAGATTCCGCTTTTAGACAAAAGCCTCCTACCCTTTCTTAGAAGCTTTCAGGCCGGGACTCAGGAGAATCTTTATAGTTCACCTTTTTGGGGGAGGAATTAGGTACAGTTTGGCCACAACCGCTGTACCGCGCCTTAGGTATGCGCGGTGAGGTGGGGGCCGGGAAAAAAAGTGCACGAGTTCACATGAGATTCATTTTGTCGGATAGATCTTACGATATTAGTTTACTGTTCTACAAGCACGACAATATCAAATTATTTAATTGAGGTTAATTTGTTAATTTGAAATCAATTAAATAAGAATACCTAAATATTTCACTTCGTTTAACTATACAGCATGTATATTTGAACGACGGACTTATTGAAGGAGGGTGGTCAGTATTCGATTCTCGTCCCAAATATGTAAAAAAACTCTGACCTTAATTTTTCATATAACTATCCGATAAAATACAGTATTTATGAACACAGAGCGCAAAATGCCTAATATCACGCGCCAAACACGTGCCGCCGCTAAGGCAGCGAGCGCGCAAGCCCCCCCGCGCCCCTTGTGATGTCGACGACGAGTGCCGCGCAGTGAAATGCATTCATACCTACGTCGACGTCGGTCATTGACCGCGCATATGTTCGATAAGCGCGAGGGTGTTAAAACGTTGCGAAGTTATTAGGACTTTTTGGAACGATTTTGATCGTCATTAATCAGGGTTTTTTTTTATTGTGTATACGTTTATTGGTGAAGTCTATGCATAAACTATTGGTGGTTTGAATAAGTCCGTCGTTCAAATATACATACTGTATATTATGTATTTTACTTATTTAATTAAATATTAATGATATATAGTCAGATTTAACTGAGTTTATTTCAAATTAGGACTTGGTTTACAAAAAAATTGAATTTTTTGAATGCCGTAAACAATTTATTCAATATGTCTTAACATTACGAGATATCGCAAGAACCAATTTTTAATATGAATCTCATGTGTTTCTGACATAGACAGTTCGATCTGAATTTGAATTTGAATTCGAATTTGACACTAGCGAACAGACAAATCGTATTGGCCGATGCTTCCCCCGTCTCGCCCCGCGCTTTCCTAAGGCGCGGTACAGCGGTAATGGTCAAACTATAGAATCTTTCCTGACCAAGCTGAACTGCCGTACAAAGTTTGGTTAATAATTTATTATAGACCACGGAGCAGTAGGGGTCGATGGCTTCCTTTTATGTCTTAGAAGCTGACGGGTAAAGAATGCTGACGGGTAAAGAATATTGGCTTCTAGGACGGGAGAGCAGACTCATGCTTACTCTGCGCTGCTCCAAACAACACGAGGCATATTTGTGTTACGTGGTGGTCGGCCCCCGGGCGCCCTCCGCTGCCCCCTCCTAGAACATGTCAGTTGCAAGTAGAAGACACCGCAACCTACGTAAGCGATTGCTGAGTGCAGCAGTAATGACAGCCGGCGTTAACGTCTTCGTTTCGCCGTTTGGTTTCAATACGACCTTGTATTACAGCGACAAGTATTCCATTATTTGCATAGCACACACTTTTATCACCCTGTTTGATCCAGATCTGGCATAGCACTCGCTTTTAAAACCCCTGTTTGGTCCAGATCTGGATGTTAACGGGCGACAAGCTGGAGACAGCGCAGTGCATCGCGCGCTCGCTGCAGCTGGGCGGCGGCGCGGGCTGGCGCGTGGCCGGCGACTGTCGCTCGCGGCACGACGCGCATCGCCTGCTCAGGGACCTGGCGCGCGCTGAGCAGGACATGGACCTCATCATAGAGGGGGAGACGCTTGAGGTAACATCATCATCATCATCTAGCTCTACCACTGGACCAGGCGAACTTGACGACTGCCAAACGTGACTTCACAACGGCAACGGAAGCAAAATTTCGGATGGTAATTAGATGTTGTCTGTATAAGCCTGCAGGCGTAGAAGCCGCTATCCCCTCGTTAGTCTTAAAAAAAATGGTAAAGCTACATTCGAGATCTAGAGGAAATGCATAGCCGTGTTTTGAATAACACTCTCACGAATAACATACTTTTAATAAAATTCCCCTTTTTTTCTTAACCTTTCTCACTGCTCTACAGATTCCCCACTCCTTCCTCCCACTTTAGAAAAAATGCACAATGTAGCTAAAACATTTAATTTAACAGGTATGCCTCCAATCGTACGAGGAAGAGTTCGTAGAAGTGCTCTGCCGATGTTCCGGTGTAGTGGTGGCGCGGTGTTCGCCCACACAGAAGGCGCGCGTGGCGAGGTTGTTACGCGCGCGCGGTCACGTGGTCGCGGCCGTGGGCGACGGCGGGAACGATGTGGCTATGATACAGGAGGCTGATATAGGTGAGACTGATTTTCAGGCAAACATATTGCTAAGAGGGGAGAGCCGCGCCAGTTCTCGAGCTATTCGAATAATGGAACCTTTTTTGTGTTGGCAATGTTGATATTCAAGTACGTAAATCAAAGGTGATTTTTTGCTCTTAAATTAAATAATAATTTGATTTTCTCAAACGCACCGGCAAGCACCACCCATCAACAATAACACAACCCTTCGCGGACATGGAATCATTGGCTTTACAAATCCAATGCGGTGTTAGTGCACATTATAGTTACTGGCTGCTGTAGTCCGTTACCTGTTTGTGGCAAGTTTAACCCAGATCTTTTTAAGTGGGCAATGTTCCCCAGGCGTGGGCATAGAGGGCGCGGAGGGCCGGGCTGCCTCGCTAGCGGGTGACGTGAGCGTGCGCGAGTTCTGCAGCCTGGCGCGCCTGCTGCTGGTGCACGGCCGCCGCGCCGTCATGCGCTCCGCCGCGCTCAGCCTCTTCATCGTGCACAGGGGACTCATCGTGTCCACCATGCAGGTACACAACCACACACACACACACGACGTGAGCGTGCGCGAGTTCTGCAGCCTGGCGCGCCTGCTGCTGGTGCACGGCCGCCGCGCCGTCATGCGCTCCGCCGCGCTCAGCCTCTTCATCGTGCACAGGGGACTCATCGTGTCCACCATGCAGGTACACAACCACACACACACACACGACGTGAGCGTGCGCGAGTTCTGCAGCCTGGCGCGCCTGCTGCTGGTGCACGGCCGCCGCGCCGTCATGCGCTCCGCCGCGCTCAGCCTCTTCATCGTGCACAGGGGACTCATCGTGTCCACCATGCAGGTACACAACCACACACACACACACGACGTGAGCGTGCGCGAGTTCTGCAGCCTGGCGCGCCTGCTGCTGGTGCACGGCCGCCGCGCCGTCATGCGCTCCGCCGCGCTCAGCCTCTTCATCGTGCACAGGGGACTCATCGTGTCCACCATGCAGGTACACAACCACACACACACACACGACGTGAGCGTGCGCGAGTTCTGCAGCCTGGCGCGCCTGCTGCTGGTGCACGGCCGCCGCGCCGTCATGCGCTCCGCCGCGCTCAGCCTCTTCATCGTGCACAGGGGACTCATCGTGTCCACCATGCAGGTACACAACCACACACACACACACGACGTGAGCGTGCGCGAGTTCTGCAGCCTGGCGCGCCTGCTGCTGGTGCACGGCCGCCGCGCCGTCATGCGCTCCGCCGCGCTCAGCCTCTTCATCGTGCACAGGGGACTCATCGTGTCCACCATGCAGGTACACAACCACACACACACACACGACGTGAGCGTGCGCGAGTTCTGCAGCCTGGCGCGCCTGCTGCT
The DNA here is from genome assembly GCA_941860345.1 of Chrysodeixis includens. Classification (NCBI taxonomy): domain Eukaryota; kingdom Metazoa; phylum Arthropoda; class Insecta; order Lepidoptera; family Noctuidae; genus Chrysodeixis; species Chrysodeixis includens. The sequence goes on along the minus strand of OW796093.1, from coordinate 11,675,745 downwards.
GGTGCACGGCCGCCGCGCCGTCATGCGCTCCGCCGCGCTCAGCCTCTTCATCGTGCACAGGGGACTCATCGTGTCCACCATGCAGGTACACAACCACACACACACACACGACGTGAGCGTGCGCGAGTTCTGCAGCCTGGCGCGCCTGCTGCTGGTGCACGGCCGCCGCGCCGTCATGCGCTCCGCCGCGCTCAGCCTCTTCATCGTGCACAGGGGACTCATCGTGTCCACCATGCAGGTACACAACCACACACACACACACGACGTGAGCGTGCGCGAGTTCTGCAGCCTGGCGCGCCTGCTGCTGGTGCACGGCCGCCGCGCCGTCATGCGCTCCGCCGCGCTCAGCCTCTTCATCGTGCACAGGGGACTCATCGTGTCCACCATGCAGGTACACAACCACACACACACACACGACGTGAGCGTGCGCGAGTTCTGCAGCCTGGCGCGCCTGCTGCTGGTGCACGGCCGCCGCGCCGTCATGCGCTCCGCCGCGCTCAGCCTCTTCATCGTGCACAGGGGACTCATCGTGTCCACCATGCAGGTACACAACCACACACACACACACGACGTGAGCGTGCGCGAGTTCTGCAGCCTGGCGCGCCTGCTGCTGGTGCACGGCCGCCGCGCCGTCATGCGCTCCGCCGCGCTCAGCCTCTTCATCGTGCACAGGGGACTCATCGTGTCCACCATGCAGGTACACAACCACACACACACACTAAACGTGCACTAAAACAAAAACTAGTACAAAAAATATTTTAGACGACAAACGGGTCTTATTCGCGATATTGAACGATATTTCTCTCGACGTTTCGGTCGAGTTGCACCGGCCGTGGTCACGGGTGGATTGAATTAATGTAATAAAGCTGCAGCGGAATGAATTAAACGCACACAATGACTGGTTCGAAGCGACGCAGGATAGAGAATCGTGAAAAGACTTGAGGCCTTCGCCCAGCAGTAGCTAGAAAACCAAAAACCGGCCAACTGTGAGTTGGACTCGCGCACGAAGGGTTCCGTACTATCATCTATACACAGCGAAAATTTGAAACGTCTACCTGTTGCTGTATTTAATTTTGAGCAAAAAAATACGAAAAAACACGTTTATTCTTTTTAGACCCCCCTTTCATTTTTTCAAGTTTTGGTATTTCTTGTTATAGCGGCAACGAAATTACATCATTTGATTCATTTGTAAAAAATAAGTTTTCTAGCTATTACGGTTTATGAGATACAGCCTGGAGACAGACAGACAGCGGAGGCTTAGTCATAGGGTTCCGTTTTACTCTTTGGGTACAGAACCCTAAATAAAAAAGTGGTTCGAGGTAACGTGCGATAAAGATTCGTAGAAGATTTTTTCTTGCAGTATAAGCTAGGAAAAAAAGTCAATATACCTATACCCAGAACTTTAAGTTATTGGACTTTTAAGTTGCACATTGATTTACGCGAGACAGTCCGGCTCGTAAATATCGTGTGACTCGTTTTTGACGAGCAATAAACATAGAAGTACAACAGGTGAAATTTTACCACACGTTGCACCCACAAACGTTTCACGCTATACTGTTTTCTGTCTACATTCTACTCCAATAAAACATACAACAATTTATTTTCAGGCTGTATTCTCCGTGGTATTCTACTTCTCATCTGTCTCGCTCTACCCTGGGTTCCTGATGGTGGGCTACGGGACCGTGTTCACGATGCTCCCGGTATTCTCCCTGGTACTGGACAAAGACATCCCGGGCTCCACCGCGCTCCAGCACCCGCAACTCTACAAGCAGCTCACCAAAGGTCGGCAGCTCTCGTACAAAACCTTCTATATATGGACTGATATATCTATTTATCAAGGTGAGTTTCACATGGTCTTTGCTTAAAATAGTTTCAAAAATTTTCACATGGTTTTTACAATATCCTCCCAAAATATGTGATAATACATTTTAAGTGTTAATTTTTTTTTAATATTTATTGATTTAATCACGAAAGACTCCAATGTTTAATGTTATTTGATTGGTTTTATCAACATTATCTCTGCCCTGTGCTCAATTATTCGAGGTCTGCTTAATGCGTACATCAATCGATAACATTCACTACTTTCTTTCACATTTGTCATATAATCATACATGCAATCCATTCATCTCCTTTTCGGTCTTCTTTTGCAAGTATCCCCACCCAAACAACTTAGCACAGTTTCATCAACTATCTATACAAATGCGTTTACATCAACACTACAATCTATATGCGTACTTAAACGATATAACGGTTTACTCAAGCTTATCGGGATAGCCCGACTAGTTTTAGACCCAACCGGAGTCCTTAAACATGAGCTGACGCGGCGACGGGGTTGCGAGTCGAACCGTTATATCGTTTAAGAGTGTCATCCAATCACGAAAGCTATTTAAAAAAAAAACTATATGCGTTTACCAGGCGGCGTCATAATGTACGGGGCGTTAGTCCTGTTCGAGGACCAGCTGATCCACATCGTGGAGATCAGCTACACGGCCCTGATCCTGACGGAACTCATCATGGTGGCGCTGACCGTGGTCACGTGGCACTGGCTCATGGTGGGCGCCGAGCTCGTCAGCCTGCTCATGTACATCGCCACGCTGTTCATATTCACCACCTATTTCGGTGAGTGCGGATATCTACTAAGGCTCTAAGAGTCTAGAGTCTAGTCAGACGGACTACATTTCAACTGCAAATTGCAGTTCAAAAGCAATTTGAATGCAGTTGACACGTCTGCAATAGAACTGCAAATCAAACTGCACACCGACTGCAATTGGACTGCACGTTTATTTCGTTACCTTACGAATTAAATTGCCGCTTAAAAATATTCTGAAAGGGTATATCTGGTATATCTCAAAATGTTTTGATCTTTAAACATTGCAATAATATCTGAATTATTAAATATCAATTTTCCCCGCAGACGCCGACTTCATTCAGCACTGGGATTTCTGGTGGAAGGTAATAGTCATCACATTAGTATCGTGCCTCCCTCTATACATCGTCAAACACATGCACAGGAAGTGGAGCGACCGCCAGTACAAAAACATACGAAAATGATCCTTATTCGTAAGTAGTTTAGACCCATATTTAAATGTGATTCACTCTTACTTTAAGGTCCTGTTACACATTGTATAATTTGTTAGTATGCGTTTGTTTTGATCCGATCGCATCTGTCTGTAGTTATTTTACTTTTCGTGTTATTCTTATGATTTAAACTAAATAATACTCGTTACTATAATGCCTTTTTTTATGTCCTTATTAAATTATGTGGCTTTTACCTCTTTCTATTTTATTAATTTATTTTTCAACCTTTACGGCTTATAATAAATTATTTTTATTATTACTATACTAACATACAAATGCAATCGAATCAGAAACAAACGCAGCGTTATAATATTCTGTTATGTTAAAGAAATTTGATTATTCTCTAACAATATAGAGATTCTCTCTTGTTACAGTGATAACACAAGACTCTCAGTAGGAATAATATATGAAATAAAACCACTGATTAATTATTATTAATTGTTTAGGAGTATAATAATATGTAATGCGCTATGACGTCATCACTGGATTTCAAAGCTCTTTAAATCAACTGTACTACTGATAAAAAATACTTTTTTCTATTATCACCATCAGTTATAACTCGATCCCTTAATTATGGGGTCACTCATGCGTAGAAACTTTGTCGCATGACTATAAATTGAGTAATAACGTGCAAGCCGCAATACATTGCTGTTAATAATCATTCGCATGAGGTTGTATAGCCGCGTGGCTGCGCAATGTACGTACTTGCATGATGTTACTCGCTGAGTCTTAATGCAGTTTCACTAGTATACACAGCTTTTGCAAACGATTCCACTCGGTAAAAGACGAATTTCGCAAAACCCCGCAGTATTTTGCTAGTTCATCCCATACGTATAGGTTTTAATCTAAACGTCGTTCAATTCTGATCATTTCCAATGTATCTTATAAAACCTAATAAAAAGTTATAACTAGGAATAGGGTCACGTCATATTCTTGTTTGATATTCAGTTTTGTGCAAGTGCCTTAATATTGATGAATGTGTATGAAAGTCATCATTCAGACTAACGTAACCAAAGCATTAAGCCGGAAACGTAGTATAATATCGTGACGCGCCATAAACGGCATAAAGTTTTGTTTTATATTGTGTGTATTACACTTACTATGGATAGTTGCCTGGATAAAGGAATAAATAAAGAAATCGTATATCGGTATCGCAACATTATCGACAAATATGTCTGTCGAATGGCAACAGACAGGTGGGCCAAAATAACATCAGAATGGATACCTCAAGACCACAGGAGACCACGTGGTAGGCCCAGGCGGAGATGGCGTGGTGACCTTGACAATCACATAAAAGAATGGACCACACTTGCTCTCGACAGAGAGGAATAGAAGGATAAGAGGGAGGTCTTTTCCCAGCAGTGGGACAATATAGGCTTTAATTAAATAATAATATGTCTAACCATATCAAACCGATTAGCCATTGGCGCGTCACGACACTGTGGAATGTCTCCGGCTTTACTGTCTTTCAGCTGTTTTGTTATCCACCGACACGTTAGATAGATAGCATTCAATTTTTTGGACAGTTGTTGGATTTCGGGAGCCTATCACCACCTCTTACGGCCATTTTGTTCAATCAATCGGCGATTTAATATTGGAACGGCCGTTAATGTAAAGTTGAAGTAGAAAAGACACGCCGCTCTATGCCGTGTAGTAATTTGTCTCGCTTCCACAACTGCAACAGTCCAGGTGGTGGTAGATCCTTACGTATAATCTATGTACCTAATTATATTCGTTGTGTGTATTGATAATGTATAAAAAAATAAAAAATAAATTTTGCAGTTTACGTTTTTACTTGCAACACTTTTTGTTAAGTTTATGGTAACACTGAAAGTATTATGACTATTATTTGACGTAACTGCAAAATTTAATTGTAATCTTTGATAGATTAAAGATATACTCAATTTAATCCAGGGCTGTGTAATCTAATATCTTTATTTATACAAGACTACTAACTAAATGAATTCTAGGCAAGCTGTTTCATTTTTGAACTTGTCAATTACATACAAAAACCTATTTAAATTTTGTTTAAACCAAATGCAGGTAAACTGTCTATGTGTATCTTTATCACCTTACAGACGGCAAGCGACATATTTTCAGAAACATCAAAGGTCCTTCATGCTCAAGGCAAAACAAATCTATCATACTTGACTATAGTAACTAAACACTAAAACACCTACCACCTAACAAATTCAAAAAGTTTCATACGTTGTAAAACTAGAGTCTGGTATCGGAGATTTGTTTCCCAGCTTGTATCATGTATAAGAATACAAGATATTTAAACGGACCCCAATTATATTTGAAATACCGCTTCTTTATTTGGAAATAAATCTCTTTTAATTATTTAAGAAATATTTTCGAAAAATTTTGGTACTTCCACAAACGATTAGATGGCAATTTTGTATCGAAAGGCCGGCTTCTTTCCAAATCCATAGCCATAGAAAAGAGTGGTTTATGAAATTCCGGGGTCTGTTTGAACATATTGTATCTTTTCCTTTGAGTACATTGGAGAAGCATAAAAAACAAGTGCACTTTAAGAATAACTGCTCTGCCAAATGTCTAAAAGTATTAATCGTGTTTTGTAATTAAGTATATATTATTATATATACAAAGTAAAATCGAATATAGTTTATCAATTACAAATACAATTTTATTATATATTGAGCTGTGTCCGATGGCGTAATGAAATCAATATATTAGACTGAATCCAATTTTTCTGGATTGTTATTTTTTTTTGTATCACCCTATATTTTATTGTTCTATAATTTATTTTTTGTTAGTATTTATCCTGGATACCGTTCAGTAAAGTTGCTGTGATTCATTTGTTTATATTTAGTTATGTAAGCGCAATTATTCCATAGGTAATGTGTGATGCGTAGCAAACTTTTGGGCCATATGACATTATGTTTCAAAAGATAATAATTGTATGTACTTCCTCTGCACTTTATCTTTATTCCATATTTTTTTCTTGTATTTCATTAAGGACCAATATGTTATGCAAAGAATAATTTACTAATTAAAATCCTTTTAACAGATTTCCCATACTGTGTAAACTGTGTCTAAAGTGGCCCAAAATATTTAACGATAAATCAGTTTCCTTCGTATATTTCAATCAAGGTACAAATTGCGTTAATATGGTAATAAAGTGATATATCTATAGTATTTATTAGTTAAAAAAAAATCGTATAAAGTATGTTAAGTATTGTTATTGGTGCGTTATGGTATATTAAACGTAACATTTTAGGTGTTCAGTACTAAGCGAATAAACGAACGACTTTAGAGTTACATTTTTACAATTTGCTTATAAGTACTGGTTGCCTAAAAATTTTGTGTGTAGCAACACAGTCCGAAAGATGTGACGATGGCAACTACGGGTGCTACGCTCTTTGTGATTTTATGTCATTATTTACAAAGTACGCTCAATTGAAAGGTTATACTATTCGGATATTAAGTAATATTCAAATTTACACTACATTACATTCAGATTGCCATCATCAGAGATTCCAAGTGCGATAGAAATCAGACGTATTAAAATTGTTTGACTCGTTGAGCCTTAAACCCATTTATTATTTTATTTTTAACATGTTTCATCTAGTGTCGCTACACAAACTTAGAAATAAGTAAATAATGTTCTGTGAAAATAAAATATTTTATATGATTTTATTGGTTTTATTTAACGCCTCTAACCTGCTTTGTTCTATAACGTTAAAAATAACTGGTTTCAAACTGTCAGCTTCTAAAAACTTTCGAAAGAAGCATCCACCAAGCTGAAAATCGATCAAAATAATAATATTTTGTACGATGGCTCCTACATCCTAAGCGAATATTTTCGATAATCCCAAAGGACTATCGAAAATTTTCGCTTATTCGCTTATATTATATACCAATGCTTAATTCACGTAAGGATTAGACATAAAGACGTCAAAAGGTTTTCTAAGGTGGCGCAGAAGAAATATTTAATAAAATGTTTTGATAGTCCAAAAATATTCTGTTGAATTATTGTATCTAAATATTTTTACAGGTTACGATATGAATCTGAATTGATTGACTTCCAATGTTTCAAAGTCCTAATGGGTAATAATTGTGGAGCCTGTCGGTTAATAAAAAAGTGGAAGAGCGGGGAAAGTGTCATAAATTATTTTTTGAAGGATAGCATAAGTACCAAACCCGCATAATACTGCTACGCTACCGAATCAATAAGAAAATGAGGTTCCTATCGTGAGACCAAAAACTAATAACAATGTCGTTGCTGTGGTTCCATATTGTGTCACTTTACTGTCATTTACTTTGTAATGAACATGAACGTTTTTAATAGCACATTAAAATTCAATGTTATTTCTTATGGTTGTTATAATATTTTCTAATGTAGATTACGTTAGCAATAAAAATGCAGGTACTACGATATTCGGTCTTGCGAAAGCCAAATACGGTTGTTGGACCAAAGAAGAGATAGCCAAGTTGAGAGCTCGAAAAACTTTTGAGGAGTTGGTACCACCGCCAGTGAACCCGGACAGAGTCAACAGCCGGTATATCAAGCACACTTTGAGGTATTACAGAAACGCGTTACGAAACGTGGGTAAAGAAGAGGATGATAAGTCGGCCGAAATACTCAAAGAAGCCTTGTCGGACACAATCGGAGCTCATCTCAAGAGTGAAACCCTGCCAACGGTTCGCTTTGCATATTATGCTGGTTATGTTCCATATAGGCATGCAAGACAACTTCACAATTTTTATGACCAAATCAAAGGAACTCTAAACACTCAGGGAGTAGGCTGGAGAACGCCCGAACGAGTACCCGAATGGTCGAATTTAACCGTCGCAAAGATTGTGATTGGATCTGGCAAACTCTTAGACCCCTGCTCTTGTCTAGTTACGCGGCGTGATATTAATAATTGCATTCACTTACCTTCGCCTAGGTTGGATGACGACAATCAGCCATCAGCTATTGCATTGCCATTTAAAGTGGATGGATTGGTGAGCTTACTATCTCCTAATTCGGAAAACATCCTATTAAAATACTACACCACAGCATCGAGATGCATATTACACAGTTCTCCAAAAACTTGTCGCCATGCAGATTTCGTTAACTTTAACAATGAGATGTGGCACTGGATGAAACGTGATGTTGCACCTCATCTTGTTGACGAAAAGTTATACGCAGCTTACGGTGGCGTCCTCAGAATAGCAGCTGCCGTACAAAACTATGGCAAAGGTTTATCTAGACGAAACCTCTTCGAATACGAAGACGCCGGTGTAAGTAAATGGAATCCTTGGCAAACATTAACAGAGTCATATCTGTATATAAACGCAGATTGGACACCAAAACTTTATATCTGTCTAGTATTGCTGACTGCATTGGCTATTTGCCTTTTACAGATTTGTTATAATTACGTTTTCGGGGATGCCGATGCTTGTGGTTGTAAGGGTAGAACGAGAGGCCCATCATTCTCTAAAGAAGTAGCATATACAAAGGTAGATAGTAATTTCCCAGCTGTATTACCTCATCAAAGTGCCATTTACTACAGTGATAAAAAGCGTATAAAACACCCACCATCTAGAAGTAAAACGTCATCTTTAGGATCAATTCGGACCCAAAAAGTATATGATTTGAATGAGAATACAGAAAAAACGATGGCCATTATAATCAGTGACAATGAGGACTCCGAAGCAGAATCATCACCGTCAAAAATGGACAGTGAAGTCGAATGCGAAACAAAACGTACGAATGACACGAGAGAGTCTCCTAGACCAAGAAGTCCGCCTAAAATAGAGACATCCGTAGCTCAGTTGACAATAGATAAGGGTCACTCTGACAAAAAGAATTCAAAGCCAATGTACTCAACGAGCACTCTAACACGTTTCGATCAGGCATACTCCCCTGAGAAATTATTGAGTGACACAGGTTGGTCGGCTACCAGTACCAGTTCATCAGGTAAGACTTTAAGTTCTACAAGTTCGAAGTCTCGTAGTAGACGATCAAGAAGTTCCCGTGACCTCGCATGGGCCCGGCACGTGATATCCAGGCACTCCCGAAGACGTCCAACACATTCCACCACTGGCACAGAATTAGACGCTAACTCTTTCTTAACACCGCCGTCGCGCCGGTAGCGATTCTTCTTATATGATTTATGTTGATAGGTTGTTTATTTGTAGGATGTTTAGTTAGTACTTATTATTGTATAAGACATGTTGGATATTTAAGATGTATTGGCGGTTTTATTAAGAATATATTGGTACATGTTAACCTTGTTTTCATTCAATGACCTGAACGTTAGTGGGATTACGAAATGAACTAGGAACTTCACTCGCATAATGATAAGTATATCTGCAGATCCTAATATATTATAGATCCATATCTCAATATTTCGTTCACTTATTCTCTACTAGCTTTTGCCTGCTACTTCATCCGCGTGAAATAGTGACTTTTATTGGTCTATAAACTTTGCTTCCCACTGTAGGTATAGTCAGAAACTACAAATTAATATCACAGCTCTAAAACAAATCTGGAGGTTCCGGTAACATTCCGGTTTGGTATGTAGACATTGGCTGTAATGATGAATTTTATTAATTATTCTATGAAGAAATATTATACTTACTGCTGATCCTTCCTGTAAGACGCAATCTTAAATTATCTTATTATCGTAAAGTGATGGGTAAAGGTTGCGTGCAGACCTGGCAAATGTGCTGATGGCGTGCCGCATGCCGCGGCCGTAAGCAAACGTCTAGTTCAATTTTTTTAAGGCTCTCAATAGAAAGTTATACAATGCTTCCGTAGTACATGGCTATGGATATATGAAGATGCGCAAAATGCTCTACACGTGAAATGTGCCCCCAAAACAGCAGCAGCGATGCATTCGTCATATTACTCAGATTTGAGCGCGCTCTAAGAATTTAGTAAAATCAACAAATTAACCAAAACGTTATTTTAAATAATGAACACGAAACAATTTGGATGTAAAAAGGTGGTAAAAAGGTTATCGTCAAGAGGATAAATGAACACCACCGATCACGGCGATCTCCGCACATTATTCTAATGGCAACTTTTCAATTTGAACTTAATTTTACGCATGTTTTTCTTTATGAATAGCAGCTGTCAAAAGATCCAATTCGCGGCGAAGTGAACGTTACATACAATATTCTTGTAAATCAGTGAATTCCTATTGAACCCGTAATATATCAATACTGAGCATGAAAACTACTTTCAAAATAATAATTGAATCAATTTGATTGCATCATGTCTAGAGTAAGTATTCAATACCGTAACAATATTTGCATCTTTTGTTAAAAAAATTGTTAAAAATATGGTTTTGTAAACATTTTAAAATTATTGTTAGGCTAAATGCTTCAATATTCTTGGCAAAGCATATTACTTTTGTATTACTTTCAAGATATCTACTATGTTTTGTACGACATGTTTCCTTACCTACATTTTACCAGTGCTTACTATCTGTTTGCGATTTGCACAGGTATCTACTGTGCAATTAGACATATGCATTTCTTATCTTAGTTATCTTATCAGATAACAATATTATATTACATACATTTCTTTTATTAAGGATATCTTTATAATAGATATTGGTTATAAATAAAAGAATAAATAGAAAGACATTTATTGCTACTAAAAAAGAAAGGTTACTGTAACATTACACATACAAAAAAGAATAGTGCAGAAACACTAACTAAACACAGTAACACTTATGAATTAAAACTAGTTGAACAAGTAGGTGGCTCAGCTAAAGCTGTAGTGGGATGAGCACAACCCGTCACAGCACTGACTTTCAGCCATTTCACTCCCTAAGCTGTAAATTCGTTGTATAGTATGACATAACTGCCAGCATCTGTGTAAACTAGCTAGCCTCTCTAAATGTAGGAAATGGTGATAAATCTGCTAATATTGCAAATACATTAACTGATTTATCACCTTTTCCTACTATTTATCATATTTCATATGGAACACCAACAGAATATAATTAATTTTAATATAGTAATACCAGCCTATAAAGGTCTCACAGCTGCACCTCTTGCATAAAAATCCATACTTAAAACTGCAAGGCCACCATGATTGATGTTTATTTATTTTCCAGGATATAAGATCTTTCTTTCAGCTGAAAAAGGCTCCAAAACCCACCGTGGAAGATGATGATGATGTTATCCCAGAGTCACCTGATGTACAAATTACTAAACCTAAGGTAACTTAAATGATATAAACAAGACATACAAAGATACTATATTTCTACCTGATGTTTGTAATTGCACTTTGTTCTTCCCATTTCTATTAATCTTATCCTTTTTTAAACATTGTCCTGACAAGATATTTTTATTAAAATCAAATCTCAACTGGTTCAGTTCATTTGCTTAGAAGTAAACTCTTCTGCTTTTAATATTATTGAGATCATACAACATTAATTTAATAATTAATTAGTTGACTAAATGGTATTGTTAATTATCATTCATAATTATTTGTATAGAAAAAAGACATTAAAAAGCGGGCCATAATAAAAGATGATTCTTCCGATGAAGAAATATTTTCAAAAAAAACTAAGAAAACTAGTAATGACCAAGCAACAAATAAAAACAAATCACCAAAGCCAGCTCTCAAAGAGGTCAAAGTTACAGACATGTTTGGCAAGGAACCAATTAAAAGAACAAAGCCTTTAATAAATAAAAAGAAAAAAACAGAGTTAGGTATACATTCTGATGAAGAATTCGAAAAGAGCCTTCTAGAAATAGACAATGAAGAGTTGGATTCTAAATCAAATAAACATGAGGATGAAGAACCAAGTCCCTCCAAAATTAAAGAAGAAAAACAATCACCTAATAGTAATTCTGATTCTAATAAAACTGATAAAACACCGTCAAAAAAGAAAAGTAATAGCAATAACATAGAGTCACAATTGGAAACAAGTAAAACGCCTAATAGAAATTATGACTCTGACACCAAGACATCAAAAACCAGTAAAAATAGCCAATCAGTTTCCATTTCAAATGATAGTTCAAAAAAATCTAAAGTGGAAAACAGTAAACGTAAATTTGCTGAATTTCTTGAAGACGGGCATCCTGATCAAGATAATAAAAAGAAAAAACTGAATGAAAGCAGAACAAAGTCTGAGGAAATTGATGAGGATATGGATTCATTCATTGACGATAGTGAAGATAGTAATAAAAACAAGAAAAAGAAATTTAATAAGAGCTTGAATGAATCTGGTAAGTGACATGGTATTTTGCAATTTTTTCTTTTAGCCGTGTCTACTCTTTTGGGAAGATGGCTTGACCCTGCTGCCAGTAGATTCTAGCATTAAACAAAAGGTCTTGTATTTGAAAACTTTAATGAGGTACTTGTTGATGACAAGTACTTATTTTTTGTAAAGTTTATTTTTAAGTTTTTTCACACAAACATATTTAGGCAGGCCAACCTCCTTCCCATTCAAAGCTGGGTAATATCAATACTACTTCTAAACAATTTCTATATCTACTATAATAATATTATGAACATGAAACAAATGGTTTTAATCCATATACAGTGCTAACAGACGAAGAGAGACATGAAAGAAAAATGCATTCGGCAGCTCTATATAAAAGCTATTTAAACCGATCTGGCCCTAAAAATCTAGGAGCTAAGGAAATCCCAGAGGTATGTGTAATAAATTCACTTACATAATTTACTCATTGAAATGATATATTACTTTTTCTTATTTAAATACTTTGAAGCAAGATAACATAATTATCAATTTTATGCATCTATAATTTCCTGTCATCTAACTTACTGTATTTAGCTACGTATAATTTGAATAACCAGCTAATTTATCTAGGGTGTAATTTATCTATAATATAGATGTATTTCGAAGTATTTAAGTATGTTTATTAGTTGTCTAGTACTCATAACACAAGTTACTCTCGTATACTTAATATGATACTAGATAGAGTTGTGGTAATGTTGAGGAATATTTAAAAATAATACATAAAGTACCATACAATGCTAAATAATAAAAATTATATTACAGGGAAAACCAAATTGTCTAAAGGACTGTGCGTTTGTATTAACTGGAGTCCTCGATTCATTCGAGAAAGACGAAATTACGGCAGCTATCAACAAATACGGCGGAGTTGTCAAAAGTGGGGTCACCAAAAAGGTTAGTGTCCTTTAGTTTCAACCTTTTTACACTGCCGGCTACCCGAAGTTTAGAAGAGGTAAAAGATGTGTATAGTAAGGTGGTAGGAAAGTTAATCATTCTTGACTTTCTACAAGCAAAGGGGTATTTAGGTATACATTCCAAATTGCATTGCAGGTAACCCATGTATTAGCTGGTGAAGATGGCGGCCCTGCTAAAATGGCCAAAGCACAAGAACTCGGCATACAAATAATAAACGAAGATCAATTCCTCAAAATGATTACAGACCGATCACAAGACAAACCTATTAAGATAGAAATTAAAAAAGAAAATAAGAAAGAAAAAAGTCCTTCCAAAAAGAATTCTAAAGATAAATTAAGTCCAAAAGACAAAGACAATCATGTTGAAAATAAATCTAAGAAGAGCCCAATGGACAAAATAAAAACTGAATCAAAATCGAACACAAGTATTTCAAAAAGTAAATTAGATGTTAATGAATCAAAGAATCATGATAAGTTTAAAAGTCCTAAAATTAAAGAGGAAAAGGTTGAAATCAAGGTTGAACCAAGTTCAAGTAAAGCTTCGAGTCATGTTAGCAGTAAGCATACCCTATTTAATATTATAAACGCGAAAGTTTGTAAGTATGGAAGGATGGATGTCTGTTGTGTTACTCTTTCACACTCAAACGGCTGGATCAATTTGTGTGGACTTAGCTGACACCCGGGATTGACACATAGGCTACTTTTTAGGGTTCCATACCCAAAGGGTAAAACGGAACCCTATTACTAAGCCTCCACTGTCTGTCTAACTCTCTCCAGGTGGTATCTAATAAACCGTAATAGCTAGAAAGCGGAAAATTTCACAAATGATGTATTTCCGTTGCCGCTATAACAACAAATACTAAAAATTAAAAAACAAAAATGTTAAACAAAATTGTCTAAAAATAAATAAATGTGTTTTTCGTTTTTTTTTTGCTCAATATTAAAAACGGTAACAGGTAGACGTTTGAAATTTGGCTGTGTATAGATAGTACGGAACCCTTCGTGCACGAGTCTACCTTACACTTGGCCGGTGTTTATTAATGATTGCGCCGCAAACACTCGGTATCCGATGGTGCCGTACCGTATCACCTTAGTTTTACAAAGATTTACAATTTGGTATTTCCCTCGTATTCCTTTACCATTTCTCAATATTCGGCTATAAACATCAAAACACATTTTGCAGGTACTACCAGTAAAGTTACTGAGCATCCAGCTAATGTTAGCATGTGGGTGGAGAAATACAAGCCTCAGAACATCAAACAAATCATAGGACAACACGGTGAAGCAAGCAACGTTAAGAAGTTTGTATTATTTTAATTAAATTCTAATAAAACAGAGAAAGTTACTTTACTAGTTAACTTTGGCAGTACTTATCTGCTTTAACAAGAGTACAGAAAAAAACAAAGTATCCTGAACTCATATTATTATTTGTGTTTCTTTTAATTCATGGGATAATTTTAAAGGAAGAAACCCAGTCCTTTTTAAAAACTTACACAGGGAAACAGGTCCAACATGAGAGGCCTTGTTAAGAACTTTAATCATCATTCCCACTGCCCTTATCCCAATTTTTACTGGGGGTCGGCGCAGCATGTCTTCTTCTTCAAGAACTTTAATATACTATTATTATTCTTAAGAAAGGGCGATTTGCCACGATTTAAACATATATGTACCTTTAATTCACCATGATTCAATTAACAAGCCAAATTGTGCTTTATGTGAATGGATTTACAGTCTCTTTTTGATTTTCAGGCTAATGAACTGGTTAACAAAATGGTATGTTAACAGACAAGCTAAATTACCAAAACCTAATCCATATGCACACAACGACGACGGAGGTTATTATAAAGCAGTATTACTATCTGGACCTCCTGGCGTAGGTGAGTCAAAAAACGTAATAATACGTCATACAACAAAATATTTAATGTTTAAAAACATCCACAATGCATGTAAAGGAACAAATCATTTACACAACCCTCTGAATAGTTTGTAGGTACTTCGAAATGCAACTCCATTCCTTTTTGCAAAGTAAATATAGTATTTGCAGTGATGTAAGAGTTCTAACGATATGATTTTCATAAACATCAGTTTCGATATTCAGATGTTGGAGTAGAATAAAAAAATAAACTACATTGTATCCTACTGTTGAAAACATTCCACTTTTTTTGGACAGACATTAAACCTGCAAAAGTGACTTTATACACAAATTTCGATAAAATATCCACGACGCAGGGAATCTTAGTGTGGATGCTAGTGCCAAATGTATTTAGCGATAAGTTACTGAACAATAAATTATTATTATTGTTTAATTATTATATGAAGTGAGAGACAAATTGACAATTTCTTTGTTTAAAGGCAAAACGACTACAGTAAGTCTGGTCTGCAAAGAGCTGGGTTTTGACACGGTTGAGTTCAATGCATCGGACACCCGGAACAAGACCCTCATCAAGGAGCAGATCGGGGAGCTTCTAAACATGACTTCTCTCAAAGGATTCGCTCAAGGTAACTACAACTGCTAATGATTGAATGTTTTAGTGTGATGTGATAATATAATTCATTATGTGATGAGGAGGGATGAGAGTCATGTGACTAAGAGTGATGAGTATGAATGTTGATGGATGGAGAGGAAGGGGAAGACCAAAGAAAAGATGGATGGATTGTATAAAGAATGATATGAATGAAAAAGGAGTAAATTATAGTGTGACGTTTGATAGGGGAGAATGGAAGAAAAAAACATGTTGCGTCGACCCCAAGTAAAATGGGATAAGGGCAGGAAGATGATGTTGAGTATTATTACTAGCCAGAAATGTCCCACTACTGGGCAGAAGTCTCCCTACTCTTCTTCCACTTGTATCTTTTAAGAGCCACGATAGTTCATACTATGGTTTAAAAAAATACTATTATTATGACTAATATAGTCAATGCGATCATCTCTTAACCGACTATCAGTCAGAAGGTGAACCACTGATATTATTTGGTTGATATTATTATAATTTTGTGTTTCAAGAACCTGGTCCCTTTGTCCCGAAACTAGTTTGATTCTGTTATTGATTCGGTTTTGTATTTTGTTATCCGATCCTGAAATGGTAGTATGGAACCAGAAGCGAGCGAAATTATTTATAGATTTCTTGATCGAGCGTAGTTCCAACTCGTGCCACAGCTCGAATTAGCGCTATTGTCGGGTTTCAGATAACCATATTTTAGACAACAAACGGGTCTTATTCGCGATATAATTCGATGTTTCTTTTTTCCCGACGTTTCGGTCGAGTTGCACCGACCGTAGCCACGGGTGGACTCGACCGAAACGACGAAAAAAAAATTTAAAGAAAATTAATTAAAAAAAAAACGAAAAAATAATATGTGTACAAGTCTTAGATAGTCAGATAACCTACTTGATCTCCATCTTGATTGTAACAGAACTGGATTCTGTAGGGACTAAGCCTCGTACAGTGCTCTGTTTTATTTTCAGGATGTTAAAAAACGTTTTTTTATTATAATTTTTAGGACAGACCGGCAAACAAGCGTTAACGAAGAAACACGTGCTAGTCATGGATGAAGTTGACGGGATGGCGGGAAATGAAGACAGAGGTATCATTATATTAATAAACAGATCAGATAAAAAATAAAATCCACTTTGTGTTTCAAGTATTTATAATAGATTGAATTATTGTTCTTTTGCCGGTTTGTTCATCTTATAGGCGGTCTCCAAGAGTTGATTGGGCTGATTAAGACGACATCGGTGCCGATAATATGCATGTGCAACGATAGGAACAGTCAGAAGATGAGGTCCCTTGTCAACTACTGCTACGACCTCCGCTTCCAGCGACCTAAGCTCGAACAAATTAAGGTACCTACTAAAAAAAGGTTTCATGTGTTTTTTTACACCTTTGACATAAAGAGAGGTAATTTTGTAGTCTCTATGCCTGTAACATTGTAGCTTCTAAACGAATGCACTGTGTTACGATTTTTTGTTAATTGTAGTATTATTCCGTGTGGTGTCCGGATATAAAGAACAGCTCCACCCCATATCCTCCACTGGGTGTCTTAAAAGGCGACTAATGGACTTTAAGACCCAGTGCACTGTACCAAGCACCTTGGGTCACCCGAATGGTGGCGGGTAAACAACCAACAATCGCATTCCCAAAGAGGGTTAGTGTCAGGCAGGCGGCCGACTATAAAACCATAGCCAAATCTTTAAGCAACATGTCTAGAAGACGTGTTGCGCCGACCCCAAGTGAAATGGGCCAAATAAGGGCAGGAAGATGATGATGATGTAGTATTATTCTCGCATCCGATCTTGAACTGACAAATTATTATTATTACTCATTAAAAGCCTATATTGTCCCACTGCTGGACAAAGGCCTCCCTCTTATCCTTCCATTCCTCTCCGTCGAAGGCAAGACTGACAAATATTTTACATAAATTGTATGTGATCAGTCGCTTATCGAAGTGATAGGAGAAAACAAACTTGAGTATATATTACTACAGTCATCATCAGTGGCCTCTTACATCTATGACAGATGATTGAAACAGCAGCCGTGTTAATTTATTTGATTTTGGCACTTGCGCTGATGGCTAACAAGGCCTATATGGGAGCGACAACGCCGGGCGCAAATTCTACACAGGAATTGTGTTCCCGGTGACGTCGAATTGTCGTTGGTGACGTAGGTCGCGCTTTTGGGAGAGCAGCGCGCTTAGTTACTACAGTGGACTATCAAATATGTGTCAAATGTTGGAGCTTTAGTAAAATTGGCTTGTATGTCCAGGCTGCGATGATGTCGATCTGCTGCAAGGAAGGGCTGCGCGTGCCGGCGGACGCGCTGTCGCAGCTGATCACGTCTGCGTCGCACGACGTGCGCCAGACGCTCAACCTGCTGTCGCTGTGGGCGGCGCGAGCGGCCGGCGAGCCTGATGACCTGCGGGCCGACGCCAAGGTCGCACGGAAGGACATCAAGCTGGTAACTATTCCTTACAAACACCACTACACTTCCGTGTTTCGGAAGGCACTAGAAGGTGGGTCCTGCGCCTGATCTCTCTCCAGTCGTGTCGGATTGCCAGCCCATCGGGCTAGAGTAAAGGAACAGAAAGTGCACCAATGTTTGCGCACATGCTTGTGCATTATAATATGTCCTGCGTAGCTTGCTGGTGTCATTGTAACACTAGCCGCCGTGTCCAAAATCGGTCAGGAGACACATAGTACACTTCCCAACACAAAGGTGGACAGGTCACGGCGGTATTAGGACATCCAATATACGTACTAACTATTTAAATGAAAAGTCCCTCGCATCCGCCTTCAGCAGAGGTGAGGGAATGAGGAGTTTATACCCAGTCTCACTGATCGTCGAAGACCGAGGCTCGCTAAAGATGTGCAGAGCATGCAGTGGGTGCCACGGCAAAGGTCAGGACGGAACCGGGAGGTTTAGTCGGTGCGAGTTAGACATAATATCCTCACACCATGCTATTGGTGTTGGTTGAAGTGATTTTTCATGCATTTCACTCCAAAATAGAAAACCTACGCCTACCCAATCTAACCACAAGCTGCTCCTTAAAGTCTATAACACATATGTGCGTTTCAGGGCCCCTGGGATGTCATAGACAAGGTATTTTCAGCGGAGGAACACAAAACCATGAGCATCAGCGACAAGTGCGACCTGTTCTTCTACGACTACAGCCTCGGGCCTCTATTCGTGCAGGAGAACTACTTGACGGTCGAACCGCGATGTCCCAAGTAAGAATACTGCAATTAATCGTTTGACAGGCTATTTGACTAAAAAAAATCTAATTAGTCCGCCAGGTAGATTTCAAAAAAATATCGAATACGTATTTTTTATTTTATTAAATCGATGCAAAAATGCAAAAATAAAACGCAACAAAGGTTGTTGAAACGTATGGAAGTGGGGGCTGCCAACGTCACTTGCCAGTAAAAAGTTTACTTGTTTATGACGTCACACGAGATTTCAACTTACCGTAACACCTTATTTTATGTTAACATGATAAAAGAAAAAATACGTATCCAATATTTTCTGGAAATCTATCTGACGGACTAATTAGATTTCTTTTTTGTCAAATACCTAATTCTGTCATTTTTATATTAATTTTCTAAACGTAATAATTCCATAATGTTTTAGGCATGAAGTTCTGCAGAGGATAAGTAGAGCCGCGGACAGCATCAGCTTGGGAGACCTGGTGGAGACCAAGATACGGCGCAGCCAAGCGTGGAGTCTTCTACCCACACAGGTAACGTTACTCGCACTAGTCAAAATAAAACATATTATACTTAGCTGTCTGCTAATAAAAACTGAAGCTAATGCTGAGCTGATGAAGCTGTGATAGCTTAGTGGCAAGACCGTAGTACTGCTAAGTCAGAGGGCTTGAGTTCGATCCCCACGGCGCGCACCGACTTTTCGAATGTTGTGTGCGTTTAAGAAATAAATATCACAGCTTCCGTGTTTCGGAAGGCACGTAAAAATGTGGGTCCTGCGCCTGATCTCTCTCCGGTTGTGTCGGATAACCGGACCATCGGGCTATGAGAGTAAAAGGAAAGAGAGTACACCTGTGTTTGCGCACACGCTTGTGCAGTATAATATGTCCTGCGTAGCTGGCTGGTGTCATAGTAACACTGGCCGCCGTGGCTGAAATCGGTCAGGACCGCTATTAATAAAAACTATGTTCTCGAATCAAAGCAATATACTGATTGACGTGAGTCACGAGAGCGGAGAGCAACGCGTCTCGTGTAGGGATGAGGCGTATTTATCATAACAGGCAGAATCACAGGTAGTAGGCAGATAACAGTTGTTCTCGCGAGTAACTTGTATCGTTTTTATAAATATCGATCAGCGCTCTCCTACGCAATATTAAAAAACAATACGCGTTGTTTAATATAACATGTTACCCTATCATACTGACAAACAGTGCGTAGAAAAATAACTGACTGTTATTTAGTAACAGATATTGTAAACTGTTATTTTTACTGGAACAGGAAGAACAGACGTCCCGTTTGACCTGGTATATCATCTGACCGCGTTTTGGGTCGCGAGCGGCCTAGCCATCGACTATCCCATATATATATAAATACTATGTTTCAGGCTTAAAATAACAGACACACTTTTCGTTACGTTATACGTGGTGTATATTATGTATTCTCTGTACGCAGGCAATATTTAGCTCTGTACTTCCCGGGTTCGAGATGTCTGGGTGTAAGAAAGGCCGCACGCAGTTCCCTGGCTGGCTCGGCAAGAACTCGCGCGCTACAAAGTTCCAGCGCCTGTGTCAGGAGATTCACGCGCACACCAGGCTCAGGTAATACTGGAAATCTTCCTTACTGCCCTTCCACTTTCTTACTGTTTCTCCGTGTCCCGGTCCCCGGGTAACGAACCCTTGCTAAGGCAATGCGACCTGTGGACACAACAGACTTATTTCGTCATGTTACGGAACTGGCAGTTTTGGATCTCATCCGCCCACAAATGCAAACGCGCGTGGAAAGCCGATACGGTGTTTTTAAGGTCGAATAAAACTCTCTCGGGTTAAATAGGGTTCTGGACGATAAATTGGCCTGCGGTTATCGCTACAAGTATGGCTCCAATAAAAGGCGGAAAAGTCATCACCTTTTACACGTTTGCTACCTTATGTCAGATTAAATCATCATTTAATATTAAACCTTATTCCTTAGCACGTCCGGATCAAAATCGTCTATCTTCCTGGACTACAGCAGCCACATTCGGGACGCTATCGTAAATCCTCTGATCAAGGACAAAGCTGACGGCGTGGCGAAGTCGCTGGAAGTGCTGGAGTCCTACAACCTGATGAGGGAAGACCTGGACTCTTTGGTGGAACTGTCTTTGTGGCCGGGGAAACGGGATCCTACTGTTCTTATAGACTCTAAGGTAAGCATATATTATACAGATGGACTAAAACTAAAAATGTTATCAAGTACTGCAATTTTATCATACTGATTGTTTTTATAGTTTTTTTTATATCTTCCTCTCTCCTAAATTTTTGCTTACCCGACAGTGTTTATATTAATCTTAACTTACTTATTTTTTTTACCAACTCTAACATATAGAATGCAATAAATAATTGAGTTTGAGTTTGAAAATCGTAGGTGATAAGATTTCTACTCACTGCAATACTTTCTATAACTATATTCGTAGGTAAAAGCAGCGATGACCCGCCTGTACAACAAGTCGGCTCCCGCGTTACCTTACGCGCCGGCGAGCGTCAAGCGCGGGAGGGCGAAGGCCGAGGACGAGCTGGGCGCCGAGGACGAGCCCGAGGACGACGAGCCGCCCGACAGCGACCCCGAGAGTGACGCGCTCATTAAGGTAAGTTCATATGGGCCAGTTGGTCTAGTGGTGACCCTGACTGCTAAGCCGGAGGTCGTGGGTTCGATTTCCACCCAGGACAAATGTTTGTGTGATGAGCCCGATCATTTGTTCTGTATCTGGGTGTAATTTATCTATAATATGTATGTATTTAGAAATATATAAGTATGTTTATCAGCTGTTGCCTAGTACTCATACTTAACACAAGTTACTGTCGTATACTGAATTTGAGACTAGATGGCGTTGTGTGAAAGTTGAGGAATATTTATATGTATAGCCTACCACACATGCCCGTCATTGCAACTCCTGTAAGCCAGGATCTACAATGAGACCAACGAATACCACCGAAACAGTTATGCTCGGTGTGTCCCAGAGGAAATGATTGACTGTCTTGGAACCCGCAACGAAATTAATCAGAAATAGTAAAAAAGGAGGAGTAGGAAAAATATATGTTCCACTTCCCTCCATTGCAAGCGAGAGACAAAAATAAGTAGCTCATATTATGGCTCTTCTAATCTAATATTATATAAAGGTCACATGTATAGCATAGTTTATTTTTTATGGTTTCGCTGGGAGTTGGAGAGGTATGTGGGGCTCCCCGGGAGCTAGAAGGCTCCCGGTATACCCACTAAAAACCCCCAGCGTCACGCCTGCTTCGCCTTTGTGGAGCGGGCCTGGGCCCTCTCCGGCGAGTGACATCATGCCTCAACTTCCTGGCGTCAAAATATTCATGTCTTTAAACTTTTTCGACTTGTACACATATTTTAGATGACAAAAGGGCCTTATTCGCGATATAATTCGATGTTTCTTTTCACCCGATGTTTCGGCCGAGTTGCACCGACCGTGGTCACAGTCCACTCGTGATTACGGTAGGTGCAACTCGGCCAAAACGTCGAGAGAAAAGAAATGGCAAAATAGTATTATATTTCCAATAGTATAAACGTTGGCATGACTTTTCTAGTCGATGCAAGTCTTACACGTCACTCAGAGTGGAGTGATGTCATGCACAACCCGACAAGAATAAAGAGCAAATATATATCTGTGTGATGATAGACCAGCTACATACTAAGATACTGTCAAGCAAACAGCCTTACTTGTATATGCGTGAGTTGCAAACGTAATATTGTTGATTCAACGTACTGGCCTGTTGGTGTAGTGGTTAGTGACCCTGGCTGCTATACCAGTAGTCGAGGGCTCGAACCCACCTAGGACAATTTTTTCTGTGATGAGCACGATCATTAGTTCTGTGTCTGGGTGTAATTTATCTATAACTAGCGACCCGCCCCGGCTTCGCACGGGTGCAATGCTGATATACTAAATACGCTACAGAAAAACTGTGAACGTTGTTTATAAAAAAACATAGCGGCCCGCTACGTTCCGCAATTTTTAAATCTGTACATCTTCAAAAATATTGATGCTGTAAAAGGCCAAATAGATCTATATTAAATCAACAATGTATTTAAGGTATTTAATTGGATAAGGATTAATGCTGTATTGGTTAAAATCGCTTCGAATATTAGTTTATTTGTCGTAAAAAGTAGATAGACATATACCATCGCGGAGTTTTCTGTAGACCTTTTCATTGTGTACAATACTTAGTACATTATTTTGATAAATCTCGTAGGATTCAGCCTGCGTTTGCAATGTAAGCGAAAAAAATTTAATTATTTGCGACATCACATTAGAAACCTCAAAAATAACAGTATTTGTCCACTATTTAATGGATGATATTATACATAAAAACCTTCCTCATGAGTTACTCTATCTATTAAAAAAAACCGCATCAAAATCCGTTGCGTAGTTTTAAAGATTTGAGCGTTCATAGGGACATACAACATGACACATGACAGAAAAAGCGACTTTGTTTTATACTATGTAGTGATAATTATGTATGATTTAGAAGTACGTATATCAGTTGTCTAGTACTCATAATACAAGCTCTGCTTAGTTTGAGACTAGATGGTGTTGTGTGAAAGTCGTGGAATATTAATATGTTACACAAATGTAGACTTGACTGAAAAAATGGTTTTACATAAATCCGCCTTTTGTCTATTGGTTTTATATCTAGTTGTTATAATAACTGAATCTATCTCTTTACTAATTATTGTTCAAGAAAAATGTCTTGTCTGAACAAAAAAATAGCCAAAAATAATGTTATAATTACAGAAAAAGAAAACTAAAGAAGCGGACAAGCCGAAAGCCGCCAAAAGCCAGACTAAGGCGAAACCGTCAAGCAGTAAGAAGAAGAAAGAGAAATAGCATCGGCGTTCAGTGATGGCCTTCCTGTTCCGGTAACTGGAAGCTCTCACACAGACCTCACAGTGCAGTGATCGTGATATTAAATTGTGAAGTGAATATTGTAGTAAAGAAAAAGTGCATTTTGTTTTTATTTTTTGTTTTACTCATCATGCCATAAGATTTTTGAACCATTGAACTAGTCAAATTTCCATTTTCCGTTTTTAAACTGTAAAGCTACATTTCGATCAAAAAGGTGAACGCCTAAAGAATGGTAACACTGAACATTATACTACTGGCAACGTTTTTATTTGAACTTCATTCTATCTATAAAGTTTTTAAGTTTTCTCTATAGACAGCTGTTCAAAAGGCCAATCCGCAGTTAAGTGATCGTTAAGGACAATACTTTTGTAAATCTATGGACTCCTAATGAACCCATATCTTTATTAATAAATATATATATTATAATGTAATTATTAAAAATTAATAATCAGAATGATTGCATCATGTCGAGAGTAAGTAGTACTGTTAAGTTAATCAACACTACTTACTCAATAGTTACTTCATAGTTTTCATTTGATAAGTAATTTGTATCGACCTCAAATTTTTGTTTACCTGCCATTGTTCCTACTTATATCTATTTCAATTCACGGGCTCACTTCTTCTATCATTATTAACTATCATATTATTCGAGCACGATCGAAACCAAGCTACCAGTAAATGCCAAGGTTTCGCCGTCGACGGCAACGCTTAGGAGGACATCATCACTTATATTATTATATGTATCTCTTTTAATTCACGGGATAACTTCAAGGGAAGAAACCCGGTCCTTTGAAATTTGGGCTATGGATAGGATATGTTGGATGTGTTTATTTTTCAAACTATGGATAACTATGGCACCTGCCTTTAAACACATGAAAATGCAATTAAAATTGGCAGGCGGCGACTCGCCGACTCCAAGATGGGCCCCCTATTATACCGCCACGATAGGCAGCAGGTGGGCAACACCAGAGAGTAAAGGCTAAGGGGTGTAGAGAGGTGCGACACCGATTTCGCCATCGCGGGTCACAGACCCGGAGCGGGTTTCCTCGTTATTACGCCATTAGACACTTCCACCCCCGAGCATATAGCTCTTGCGATATTATTATAATTATTGATTATTGTAACATAAAAGAAATCGCGGTAGACCCAGGAGGAGATGGCGCGATGAGCTCGATTCATTTGTACAAAACTGGCCCCAGTTAGCCATAGACCGGGATAGCTGGAAGGAGGGAAGGGAGGCCTTTGCCCTGCAGTGGGACACTAACGGCTAGTAATAGTAATAAAAAGAAATCGAGCGTGGGCAGTTGCGCAGTTTCTTCTCCCGCAGCAAGAGCACAAGCGGTGAGAGATAAGCGTATCTGAGCGCCGTTAAATTTGATAACATGCGAGATTGCTACTTAGTATCTTATACTGCCTATTTTTTCTTAGCCTGTATTCCCACTGCTGGGCCATGAATTGTGTTTCAGAAGTTCAATGTGCGGTAAACACTGTTTTCACATTGATAAAGGAGTTAGGATTGGAACTATCTAGCGAAAAATCGAAATACTGCATTTTTAGTAGAGGACACAGAAGAGACCAAGTAAACCTATATGTGAATAGAACACTGATAAATACAGCGGAACATTTTCAATACCTGGGACTTTGGTTTAACCAAAGCTTACGTTGGGGAAAACACGTAAACGAAACGTGGGAGAAAACACAAAAAGTTAACTTACTGAAAATACTGGTGGGTTCTGCCTTGAGTGTTCACCCGAAACATCTCCGTGGGTTATATATAACACTTATAAGGAATAGGGTTGATTACCTAGTTTTTAGGGTTCCGTACCCAAAGGGTAAAACGGAACTCTATTACTAAGCCTCCGCTGTCTGTCTCCAGGTTGTATCTCACAAACCGTGATAGCTAGAAAGCTGAAATTTCCCCAAATAATGTATTTCTGTTGCCGCTATACCCACAACAAACGTGATTTTCTATTATAGATGATAGTGGGTACGGAACCCTTCGTGCGCGAGTCTGACTCACACGACTCGCACTTGACCTGTTTTTATTTTGATAATAGTGCAAAACTCTTATTTCAAAATTGGAAAAAGTACAAAATCAAGCCATTAGAATAATAGGCGGTTTCATACGTATCACACCAATACATGTCATGAAGTCTGATCTGTGTATACCTAACCTATCTGAGAAGAAAATACCTAGCATTTAAATTTTATATTGTTTGAAGGCTCAATTGATTCAAAATAATGTAACCATAAATTTATTGAGCAATTTAAATAGTTTGACAACAAATAGTTATTGGAAGGATAAGAAAGTACCATTATCAGTGCCCGTCTATGACAATACGAAAGAGAAAAATGTATTCATCGAGTTGATCTAGTTATCCTATATAATTGGTTAGCCTAGACATATATTATGTTGTCATTTGGATATTAAATATATACCTAAAAAATGTTGTAAGAGTGCAGTTACATTATCAAAAAATCATATGTGTTGAATATTTTGGAAGCTTTTATTTTTTATTTTACAAGAATTATATAATAAGTATAATGGTTGGCACAAATTGTAGACAGATGGTTCTAAAACAGACAAAATGCTTGGCGCGGCCTTTTATGATTCAAGAGACAAGGTCTGTGGTCTATTTAAATTGCTCAATAGTAATACCTATACGTATAATGAAGGCGGAACTCGTTGCAATATCGGAAGCTCTCAAATATTTGCAGAACTTAAGCGGTCTAGATAATTGTGTTATTTTTATGGATAGCAAGAGTGCTCTTCAACATAAAGCTCGATGCGCCTCTGGGTACAGAGGTGTTTCAATAGCTTATTCTATATTAAAACATTTACTTGAGGACTGTTAATCTTGTATTGCAATGGGTTCCGTCGAATACAAAATACCTCCTCGCATTCCCTAGTTTTCTAATTGCAAATTTAAAATTAAATTTTAATTTAATAATTGGTCTTTGTTTGACCCCAAAAAACTCTAAATTATTAAAGATAATAAAAAATAAATAGAATACTCGTGTCTGCGCGATCCGTGTTATGTACTTACATTAAAATTATGGTGTACAGATAAGGGTGAATTTATTATCGAATGTGACTTAGTATATATTGAACTTAAATAAGTAACATTCTATAGGCTAAGTAAGGGCCAGGCCACACGGTGCGGTGCGGCTCCGGCGCGGCGCCTGTGCGGTGCCGCAACGGTTTCCTACATATAAAAATGTATGGTATGCCACACGGCACGCCCGGCGCCGCTCCGGCGTCGCACCGCAGGCGCACCGGACAACGGCGCGAGGCAGACGAGGCGGGGAGGGGTGCAAGTAGTGTGGTGCCGCAGCCAAGCCGCTCAGTGGTTTATACGACATAGGCAAGCCTGTTGCGGTGCCGCAGCGGCGCCGTAAGAATATTGCGACGCCGCACTGCTCGTGTGGCCGCCAGTGCGGTGCGGAGTAATGCGGTGCGGTGCGGTGCCGCACCGTGTGGCCTGGCCCTTAGGATTCTACATAATAAGGTGAAAAGTAAGCAGAAGCATTAAATTTCCTATGGCTAGAAGGAATTGCCTTATATAGAAAGTCATGGACAAGTCTAGGAACAATCTTTTGGGAAATAAAGATATTGAATAATGCATAAACTAAGGTATACTTTCTAAAAGATTGTTAGCTATAATATGTAGTCTGTGATGGTATATATAATATTTAATTGTACAGTTATATACACAAAATGCTTTATTGATGTACAGTTTAGTAGGATAAGGATTGCAAGCATTACAATGGGGATGAAAAGTAAAAATTAGTCTCTCAGTTAGGTAATTAAAAAATATTACTCACATAATTTTGCCTTAATCTAAATGATAGAATGACTAAGATAAACTGCTTCAAAGTTTAGGTGAGGCTGCTTGTGACATAACAACTCACAAAATTTGTCTGGCCTGTTGGTCTAGTGGTTAGTGACCCTGGCTGCTATACCATAGATTGTGTGTTCGATTCCCACCCAGGACATATATTATGTTTGTGTGATGACCATGATTATTTGTTCTGTGTCTAGGTGTAATTTATTTATAATAATATATGTACCTATGTATTTAGAAGTATATATGTATGTATATCAGTTGTCTAGTACTCATAATACAAGCTCTGCTAAGTTTGAGACTAGATAGTATTGTGTGAAAGTCTTAGAATATATTATGTTATTATTAATTTATACCAAGAAGTAATGTCACACATAAGTTTCATTCACTTTGGTTAATTCGTGTTTACTTGTTGATAAAGAAAAAAAAACCCATTTTATTCTTTAAACAAAATGACAGAAAAAAATTGTTATCATGTCTTAATGTCTGTATATGCAATGCTAATAGTCATTTAACTCTGAGCAACCCCATAAAATGAAAAAAACCTAAGGAAATAGCATTTAATCTTTTTATGTCAAGAATAGTGATTAATTATTTATTGAATTAGACGGATTTAACATTTTAGGAGCCAATGGTGAAACTATTTTGATATGAAAGTGTGATCTATAGTAATCAAAGGTTAAGTCAAATAAAGTAAGTAGATTTTAGGTATTAAAGTACATTATAAACACTCAAGGAATCAGAATTATTGTATCAAAACAAATAATATCATTGTAGCATTACTTTAAATAGTATTAAAATATTATGTTGATGATTGATTCATTTTCCTATCAGTTTGCAGCTTTTAAACTATGTTCCTATTAAAACTTGTTATAATTAAATAACTGAATACATGTCTGGTTATAATTATTTACTTATTTAAAATAGTTCATTTTTCCCTCTTGGTGCTATGGATTTTCACCTAAAATAGTTTCAAACATTTTGTTATATTGTGAACTTATTTATTAACCTTCATTTGACAAATCAATATCATGGTTTCCATTCAGTTTCTTATCACAATATCTCAGAATTGACTTCACTTAACGGCTCACTAATAACAGTTAAAATGTAAAAATAAACAACAGTTTGATTAAACGGGCATTTATTACATAATGATTGTAACTAACATTCCACAACAGCAGCAATTGATTTACACGAACTATACTTAATCTTTGCGAATTAATTTTGCTTTGGGGTCGTCTGGTCTCATGACGACGTAGGTGCTCTTGTACCTTCTGTTATCACCATCAGATTTCACATAGTTATAGCACCCCACTGTGGCCAAACCAATACCAGCGAACGCGAGGCCCGTTGATGCTAAAACTTCAGGAATTTCGTGCCATCCTTGTTGAAGCAGTTGACCAAGACTGCGTCTCGAGGCAGATGCCATTGCGTTTTTATTAAATTTCGAACTAATAAACAGGTACTTTTAAGCCTGTAAATTGCCCTCTTAAATCGAAGGTCTTGTGACAGCTACGAGCTGATAGACAAAGTGACAGCTGACAGACCACACAACAGAATAAATAGGTACTAAAACGTAACAAATATTAATACAAGAAAAACACGCGTTTTGTTATGCAATGAGCAAATTTTTCTCATACTCTCATAGCCTGATGGGACGGCAATCCGACACGACCGGAGAGAGATCAGGCGCAGGACATACATTTTTACATGCCTCCCTAAACACGGAAGCTAGGCTATTTATTTCTAAAACACAACATTCGAAAAGTCGGTGCACGCCGCGGTGGGGATCGAACTTAAAACCTCTAACTTAGCAGTCCTACGGTCTCACCACTGGGCTATCACAGCTTCAAAGTTAATATATCCTTTTTCATAGCTGTAACTATGGTGTACAATAAAGAGTATTCTATTCTATTCTATATTATTGTAATATACATACATGACATTAAGTAATATAATATTAACTAAAATATTATGTTCTTTACATACTAGGTCTGTAGTGTGTGGTTTCGTTTTCCACAGGCCTATGCTATGTTTATTAAATTATTCTCTCGAGGGGTGCAGCCTACCTAAGCCTTTGACCTCTTTATGATTCTGAACTT
The DNA here is from genome assembly GCA_941860345.1 of Chrysodeixis includens. Taxonomy (NCBI): domain Eukaryota; kingdom Metazoa; phylum Arthropoda; class Insecta; order Lepidoptera; family Noctuidae; genus Chrysodeixis; species Chrysodeixis includens. Next base: position 11,645,975 of record OW796093.1, on the reverse strand, counting down.
ACTGCATGCTGCCTTATGTTCGTCAAGAATTAAGTCATGAAAGTAATTTATTTTATACAAGGTGTTTGCATGAAAGCGTAAAAGAAAGAGTTAATTCGCATTCATTTATAATTTCGTTATACCTTGTAAAATATAGCTTGATACCTGTGACGTTTGTCAGAATGACATAACATGGTGGGGGACTGGGATGGGGACGTCTTTTGTATTTTATCGATATATATGTCGTAATGAGTTTTTTTAAAAATTACGTCGTTACGACATTGAAATAAAGAATTAAAGATGGAAGTTTAAGTCATAATAAGATGAAAATAAATGTTTTCTTTAGAAAACTCCCCACTATCGACTTATTTTGCCATTCTTTATTAATATATTATAATTTTCATACTATAATTTTATCGATATTCGGCTGTCAGTCAGTTGCACGTCCCTATAGCTCTTCAAAATGCGTTTATGGAGTAAGCTAACGAACAAAAAATATTTAAGAAAAATTAGAAATTATTTAAATTACTCTTGTTTTTAGTCGTGTCTTTATCATAACATGATTGTTTTTAAAAAATGCGTTCTATTCTTATACACAAACGTCGTATTCATGTTTAAAAACTTGAACTTTTGAAAAAGTCTTATATAAGATTTTTTCAAAAGTTCAAGTTTACTCCATAAACGCATTTTGAAGAGCTATAGGGACGTGCAACTGACTGACAGCCGAATATCGATAAAATTATAGTATGAAAATTATAATATAATAATAAAGAATGGCAAAATAAGTCGATAGTGGGGAGTTTTCTAAAGAAAACATTTATTTTCATCTTATTATGACTTAAACTTCCATCTTTAATTCTTTATTTCAATGTCGTAACGACGTAATTAAAAAAAAAACTCATTACGACATATATATCGATAAAATACAAAAGACGTCCCCATCCCAGTCCCCCACCATGTTATGTCATTCTGACAAACGTCACAGGTATCAAGCTATATTTTACAAGGTATAATAAGGAAAAAAAACCCTTACCAAAATCAGATCATTCGTTCAGGATTTACGATAGTTTTAAACTGACCCGACTCATAAAAATTGGTTTTAGAGTCATAATTACCTTTTTAAACCACTCATAATCATGTTTGAATACCTACATACCTATATGAAAATGTGATATTATTATCTCCTTGAAACTGCCCATTTATTTTTCACACTTGCTTTGTATTCTTTTAAGATCTTTTTTTAGCACTGTTTATTTTCGTTCCTTTATTTAGAGAAAAATACTTACAAAATTATTATTTTACATCAGTTGTATATACGGAACTCTAAACACTTACGTTATAAATACTTTTTGGATTCTTTCTTCCTTCCTTGATTCGAATAAAATGTTGACTTGACTATTGTCAAATATTTTTAGTTCCAGTGCTATTCTAGAAGTGAATGTGTTTATTTGAATAAAATATAATATAAATACGAAATAAAATGACGCCACCCGCGAAATATCCAGGGTATCGCCCTAATTTTGGAAAAGGTTTAGTAGGGTTATTCAAGCGAGCATGGTGGGAGATACCAGACGTAATGAGTACTTCCTTAGTAGCCCTTGTGGGTTTTGGTATGGCTTTTTACGGTTGTTACTATTATAAAAAGATACATGGCGAGAACAGCGAATATAAAAGCGTATATTACATAGTGAGAGACGACGATCCTCGGCAATGTAAACTCAAGAATCCAGCTCGAACTGAATATACGTGCAAATTATAATAAATTATTATTACTATTATTTTATATTACGTGTGTGGTAAAATAAAAATGCATAATATTTTTGGTTAATATTTGTTTTAATTTTTCTAAGCGGTATTATCTACGCTATAAGAACCTAGATAATATGATAAAGTAATTATTCCGTAAGATGGTACACACACAACGCGATTCAAACAAAGCTTGGTTTTTGCTTCTGAACATGAAAGTATATTATTTTCTATAAGACAGGTACCAAAAAATGGATTTGCCGAAAAAAGCACATGCAGGCGGTATTTTAATACGTTTTAAATTTTATTGCACCCTTTTTCAAAATGTTGAGACTTGTGAACGTGTTCTAAAATACATGTATTATTTACTTGTATGTAAAAGATTTATAGTCATGTTAACCATTTATAATGCATATTATATTTTTCGAGTAAACGTATGTAACACCAAAGGCGAAAAATATAGTATGCATTGTAAATTGTTAAAATAACAAACTTCACATAAAGAACAACTAAACGTCTCGTTTGTCTGACACACGACGTCTTGTTTTTAACTTTGTCAAAGTGTCATTCCACTCGATTTGACAAACATTTCAAGTAGTGACGTTTCTGTCATTGCTAAAGGTCAACGATATACACTTCGTGTGCCTACGCAAACGTATGAAATTGGTAGTTCATAGAAGTTTTTGATTTGATACGGCATCTACGGATACCGCATTCGTTGCCTAAGCTTATAACTGACCGGTTGTGTGTTTATATAATCAAGAAAAATGGGATCCCGCTTTCAAGTTGTCCAACAGGGCCCTCCTATTGAAGTTTTCCAGTTAAACCGAATGTTTTTAGATGATCCTCAACCAAATAAGATTAATTTGAGTATTGGAGGTAAGTTTTTCTCTAATAAATTTATTGTAATTCAACTATTGCGGTAAATCTGTAGTATCGTAAGACCGGTAAATTTGTAACCTAATTATATAAGATTTAAGCATAATAATATTTTTTTATTTGGAATTGTAGTGATAGCTATGGGTATAAGCATATATAAATTCAAATAGCCTAGTCGGACCACTGATACAGCTATCGGTACATGAAATATTTACAGTAGTTGTGTCACCTTTTTTGCCGCTTTTTTGCGTGGTATAGTATACGAACTATAGATGTATTCGTCTTTACATTCCAAGACCAGAGTAGAAAAACTGTGACTAGCCTGTGAATTTATTTGTTGCTTTTTGAGTAACAAAAGTTGAAAAGTTTTTAAACTAATATAGGTACTGTTTCAAATACTATTAGTATTGTAATACTGTATATTAAGTACTGTATGTACCCATGTATAAAATACTGTATGTACCTAAACTTATCACAAACTAACAGAGTACTTTTTCTACAATATTCTACAATTTTTCAGCTTACCGAGATGACAATGGTAAACCCTGGGTTTTGCCTGTGGTCAGGAAGATGGAAAAGCAGATGGCGGATGATGAGACACTCCTCCATGAATACTTACCAGTCCTAGGTGAGTTCTAAACTAATGATCCAATTGATTAAAACAGGTACTCTAATTTTCCTTAAGTTGTTAGTTCTACGTCAGTTGTAAGCCTTTGACACTTTGATCTAGTCAATGCTGGTAAGACAAGAGGGTAAAACCTGTCTTAAAGTACATTGAACATATAGGATTACAATACATGATATGTTCTCATTTTAGTAATATAATTAAATGATAAATAGATATGAAATTATATAAAAATAGATTACTTCGGTGATAATCTATTAGAGATACACTGAAGCTATTAATGGAATAATTATTTGATAATAATATGCACAAATTATTATGGAACAGATTGTCAGAAAGTTTTTTTGAAGCTGAATTGTTTTACTTTATTTGTAGCTGTTGTCTGCGATTTTGCCCACTCAAATGTCTGTTATAGCTGTTATAATGTGTCCCTCCCTACCCCATGACACAGTCTATAAAAAAGTAGCTTATGTGTTAGTCTAGACTGTAAGCTAACTCCATACCAAATTTCATTTAAAATTGCTTCAGTTGTTTGTCTGTGAAAGAGTTAAAAACATCCATCTATGCTTACAAACATTCTCGTTTACAACAAGAGTTAGATTTAGACTGATTAATGAAATTCTAATATTCAATGCTCATGTGAATGTTAAACATTGAACATGAACATTGCATTAAAATTTAAATGCTTTTACGATAAAGTTTTGGTATAATAAACAAGGACTATGCACACGGCGTAATGCGCTATGACGACACGCTTTACACAAAAATACCGTGTGCCGTTTGTTGTGAATTGTTAGTGTGGAAATATTACATGAAATACGCCGTGTGCATAGTCTTTACGTAACTCATTAACGCACAGAACAACTAAGACACTATACTCCATTTGTTTAGGTAATTAACTAAATGTAAACAATCTTGGCGATACTTTTTAACCAAAAAAATAATTTAAAATATAGATATTACCACTTACAAATCAAATATCTGTAGTTTTAGAAAATCTGAATGTATTTCAAGTTATAAAAAGTATTTTACATTTTTCAAGATCACATTTTGTATAAAAGACATACCAAAATTGTTTACATTTAGTTAATTACCTAAACAAATGGAGTATAGTTACAACAAGTTATTTAAAACAGTTCTTATCTTTTATAACTGCTATACTTAAAAAAAAAAAGAATTCAATAAGTTATCACATTCACAATGCTATGATAACACTGAAACCATAAAATTAAACCATTTGATTTAAAACCTGTTTGTCGTTTATAATCGGTAATGGTCATGCTATTTTCGCGTGTATTGTAGTGTTAATTTCGAAAACAAATTGTTGTTCGCACGCGTTCGCAAAGTTTAAATGATGAATGAGTATGTAGCTACAATGTGTTATTGTTTCGACCTTTTTGTAGAGCGATCAATAAAGCGGTACAGAGTCGTTATGATATCACTATAAGTTCTTGCCAAAGACTTTCCCGGCACGACTGTCGGTTATAGCTGCAAATATATTACCCCTCTGGCGCGGTCGGTTAAAAATTTGCCTGTGTGTTAATCCAGTGTCTCGCTAACACCAAACCAAATTTCATCAAAATTTTTTCAGGCGCTTAAGCATGAAATGTATCCATACTTACAAGTATTAGCACTTACTTACATATTTTTTAATGGTAGTACAATTTACGAGGATGAAAGGAAAAATATACCCCATTTAGTTCAAACAAAACACTTTCGCCTTTCTGTGGGTCTATTCCACAGAATGCACTTACATAATTTTACCACAGTAAACTGTGTCTAAATTAATTAATCATCTTGATCATGAATTAGATCGTAAGGTTTCTCAATTCCAATCGCCTTTTACTGTCCTCTTGTTATTAGTACTTGTATTCAGTGGATGGCAATTAGAGACAACAATACGATGTCTTACAAACGCTTCAAAACACTCCTCTAAATTGCAATTATGTTACATAAACATCTAACCTGTTTATTCCACCGTATAATTATGAAAATAAGATTAGCGAACCGTGATAAGATATTAATTGGCCAGACTGATGACCCAGTGCTGCAAGGACAGGCCACGGCGGTGATGAGACTGATGAGCAAGATTAAAAAGTATAATTATTCTAATGTCGATTTTTTTTTTAATAAGCGGAGTTGAAATTGGCAAGTTGTGAGAGGTTTTTGTGGCCCGAACCTTTTTTTGTCGCCTATGTAAGATCCCACTGCTGGGTAAAGGCCTTCTCTTTCCTTTTCCGGGCCTGTATATCTTTTGCAATTACTGGCTACGTGAACCTCGCATATCTGACAAGATCATCATACCACCTAGTCCCATTAAATACACACCTTCAACGTTACTCTTACTATTCCCAATTTCTAACTGAAATCATCACAAACGTACGGATAATTCGAAATAACTTCCTATCTGTAACCTTAACCGAAGATGGAATGTATACAGTTGTATAACAAGTATAATAATAACGACCCAATGTTATGTAAAATATTTATAGTTTAACGTGTCGTAACCGATATTATTTCTAAAACATAATTGCTCTCGACATTATCACAACACTTTATGCGTAGAGATAATAACAGAAAAATACTGCGTTGAGTGCAAAAAATACTTCTACTGATATCGGATAAATGACTATCTATTTTTATGATGCAGTGAATAATAACTATTGGATTATTTAAAGCAGCCGCGTGCGATATCTCACCGATAATATCACGCGTGCCGTGCTTAAGGGATGGCAGAATTGGTGGCTCTCTGTCAGAAGTCTATGTATGAAATAGCCCATTTGACATTATTGGGACTAGATTTATTTTTATGCGGAAATCCGACAAAGTACTAAACCCTTCGTACACAGTACCTGTCGTACCTGTTGAATTTAATCGAACAATGCTTGCTTAGTGCGTGTATTTGAGTTTGTATGAAGCATGAATGTGAATGGGTTTACCTTTTCTTGTCTTTTCTCCGGAAAGCCATATCTGTTAGACAAGTCCTTCGAGAAAATAAATGTTGTGTCTTTATATAGATAGACTTTTATCGTTGGTAAAGTTCTTCGGTCGTAAAAACCAGATCTTAAACATCTTTAGTAAATTTTGTCATTTTTGCAGGACCACAACACACCATATTACTTTTTGTTATTATTATTTAGAAAATCTAAGTAAACAATTTAATTATGTATGTAATACGTAGGTTATGGTATTAGTAAATTATGAATACTTTGCAATCACCCGTTTGACGTCAAATGTTTTGGTTAAATTGATTCCTAACAAGTCTTATCGTTGTTTGTGTAAATATTGACTTAACTTGACGGAAATTATGGAAGTATGGTTTCATCATCCTAGGTTAGGGATGCCAAACCAATGGAATTGAATACTAAATTCATTGGGCACTAAGCTAAATGTAGTAGTGAAAACTCCTCTGCGCTTTCCTAAACTATTTTTGGACATACGCCTGGTAGCAATTATCTGTCATGGAGAGACATCTTCACGGCATTAGCGTGACTGGAATTCAGAGAAACGGGAGCATACACATATGCGGTCCTAGTACAGTTATCGTCTTATTATATGGCTGGATGTTGTACTTAGTTGTACATCATGTACAAATTAATGTTCATACCGCCCGCAGGCCTCTGACTTGGCTTTCCCACCCTTAAAAAATAATCACCCTCGAAAAGAAATTGGTGCATGGCGAAATTGAAACCTACAACTTGGCGGAATTTAAATTACAACCTATATCTCGGCAGTCTAACGGTCATATCACTAGGCTTTTTTTTTTCTTAGTCTGTAGTGTCCCACGGTTGAGCAAAGGCCTCCTTCAAGTCCTTCCACGAGGGTATTATTGCTTTTAAACGTCCTGCTATAGTACAAAGTACAGACCTCATTTATAAACATAAAAATTGATCATTAGCTACAAAAGTCTCTAGGCCTCATCTGTAACCAAAAATTCATACATTTCTATCCCAGCTATATTTCCTATCCTCTTTGCAGGATTGGAGCAATTCACGACACTGTCGACCTCTATGCTCCTTGGACAGGACAGCCCTGCAGTCGCCGCTGGACGCGTAAGTGTTTACCCATTTTATTATGTTATTGTAAGACTATCCAACTTGTTTTTCTCAAGCTGTATGTGTTTTTAGATGTGATAATCCATTTTTCATGGAGTTCAACTCGTGAAGTATAAATATTGAGATCTAAAGTCACTGAGTAGATATTAGAACGCAAAATATGTACTTAATGTTCTGATATTATTTCCTGAACATATTGTTTGATCAGCTGATTGACTTTAATGTCATGTATTACATCAATATACACCACTTGACAGTATTGACACTGTTTGAAGTTCACAATTTATCTGATAACAGCTCCAAACATTATATGAGTTAGATAACATAAATGTGTAGTGTTATTGTTGAATATTTATGTCAAGGCACGGTGAATACGTCACGAATTTGAACTTTATTGCATTGTAATAAAGATGCTTTTGAATGGAAGCCGACTGTGAGAAGATCACTGTTGCATTATTGATGGACGTTGTCCAACCTCTTTCAAACGTACCACGACGGACGACCGAACATCCTAGCAAAATATTGCTAGTTTAATACAATTTGAGACGTATGCAACGGACACAAAGTTGATATTCCATTGATATTAGAAGTTCTCTTTGAAATATTTAAGATATGCAATTACTTGATAGCGACGATATTCTTTGGCCTTCAATATACAAGTAAAGTTTCACTATTCGCTCGTCAATAAAATTATAATTGTTAGTGATAATTGCAATTTTGTTAGTTCTTTCGTAGGTCTAGGTAAGAATACGGGCTATCGTTTAAAAACAACCGACGCGTTAGGTTTACTTCTGAATATATGTACCTATGCTTATAACAGCGTATGAAACTAAACTTGCAAAAAATAAGTTTATAAGCTGAAAGAAAGCTTTAAGCAAGGTTCATTCGAATATAAGCATATGTAGAATTAAAAAAGGACGGTTTATCAATTTTATTGATTCTTACTAATACTACGGATACACTACAACGGATACACTACATTTTTCGGGATAAAAAGTATAAAACTTGTGCGTCAAAATCATCATCAATAATACAACCAGTGTGACGCCTAACAGTATACCAAATTTTAAAATGGTTTAATCGTTGAATCGTGAAACATTCAAAAATATTCAGAAAATTCTCACAAATGTACTCATACATACATACATACGTACATACATAAACGTCAAACTTCTTTCCCTTGGGGGTAGGCAGAGATCACATCTTTCCATTTGCTACGATCCTAATACTAATAAATAATACCATTCCCGCAAATGGCTTTATAAAATGACTATTTTGCGTGTAAACTATTTAAATTCTATCCACGCATTGCATTCACCAGTTAACAACACTTATTTCTTAACTGATGGCATCCTGTACGCCAGCTCTGCTATAAATACATTGATACTCACACTGTCCGCGCGAAAAAAAACTATTACGCATATGTATATACAAAATACTAAGTAATTGTTTAGATTAATAAAAACATGTATAAAGCCCAAATCGAGTTATTTTTAAGTAAATTCATGGTGAAGGTCACTGCTGAAGTTTATTAAAAAAATTACCTATTTTTTTGGTTCTCAGGAGGAAAATGCACTGTATTTATTAACTAATTTCCGCTTGAGAACGTTAAAAGTATGTAACAATGAAGTGTTTTTATATTGTTCGTAACATAAGCCATGTTACGCACTGATAATGTAGCCATTCAATGATGAAAAAAGGCATGAAAGCCGAACAAACAACTGTACAGCTTATTTTTTGGTACCTGGGGGAATACTCAAAATATAATCTGAATAGTTTTCTCAGGGCCACAAGAGACCACGTGGTAGGCCCAGACGGAGAAGGCGTGATGACCTTCATAGTCACATGAAGGAATGGACTACATTTGCTCTTGACAGAGAGAAATGGAAAGATGGGAGGGAGGCCTTTGCCCAGCAGTGGGAAAATGTAGGCTTATAATGATAACGCTGCTTTGGTGAAGGCGGATAGACGTGCCAGACTCTTACCGGCTAAAACCAAACGAGATGTTTGTTTAACCCGTCCCTTGTACCACATACCACGTCCTTGGACCATGGGAAGGTGACGAAAACAGCTGCATTAACATTAGTCCAAATTTCATTTTACATGATCTTTTAAAATATGTTTTTAATTGAGCATTAAATTCCAGGCGTTCGGTGTACAAACCCTGTCTGGTACGGGCAGTCTGCGCGTCGGCGCCGAGCTGCTGAACAAGCACCTCAAATACACCACCTTTTACTACTCCGCTCCTACCTGGGGTAAGTACTACTGAAACTATCCTATATATCCTACAAAAGAAGAAGACATTTTTTGCAATTGGGTATTTGACAAAAAAATCTAATTAGTCCATCAGATAGATTTCAAAAAGACATTGATACTTATTTTTATTGTATCAAATTAATAACCATCCGATTGGATTTTGGCATTTTAACCCCGCTTAAGATATACATATATGTGATCCAAATCGTAGCAAAACATGAATAAAAAATCATTTGATCTCTCAATTCACCCTTTTGCAAATTCTGTGAATAAGTATCAAAATAGTATAAAATACTAGCTTTTGCCCGCGGCTTCGCACGCGTTAAGAAGTATTATTGTTTAGCAAGTTAGTGTAAAAATTAGGGCCTACAAAACTTCCTTGTACACAATATTCTTAACTAATTTGACATTTGGCGCTAAACCTATCAAGCTACTGGGAGAACTTACTCGTGAGCAAGCAACATAGAACTGCCCATGAGAGAAGCAATGTTCTCTCAAGTCAATACCCGCAAATTTGCGAGTTTGCCCCTGAGACTTGTTTATAGTCAAAAATCTAAGAAGATTTCTACAAACATCCCCTATTTCATCCCCTTATGTGTGGAATTTATCAAAATCTTTCTTAGCGGATGCCTACGTTATAGTACCTATGTGCATGTAAAGTCTCAGCCCGATCGGTTTAATTTTGTCAAAGTTTCATAAAAAAATTTATCCCCTATTTTATCCCCTAGGGGGTAGAATTTATCAAAATCTTTTCTTAGCGGATACCTACGTCATAACATCTACCTGCGTGCCAAATTTCAGCCCGATCCGTCCAGTAGTTTGGGCTGTGCGTTGATGCATTAATTTCGATCGAATTTGATTACCATAAAAACGGTTCTAGTGAGTTAATCTTAAAAGATAGACATATACTGTCGCGGACATTTTTTTAGATCATTTCAATAGGAATAATTCTTACATACATATATTGTGTGTATCTTGAACCGTTTTCGCAGCGCATGCAACGGAAGCCCTCAAGGATGAACAATTTTCCCCGTTTTTTTCACATTTTCCATTATTTCTTCGCTCCTAATAGTTGCAACGTGATATTATATAGCCTAAAGCCTTCCTCGATAAATGGTCTATTCAACAAAAAAAGAATTTTTCGATTCGAACCAGTAGTTCCTGAGATTTAGATTATTACATTATAATCGTCAAGGAAACCTGCCCAGCACCAGATATCGTGTTATCAAGCCTACTTAGCGGAACATATCTAAAGATTACCGCTACATGGTTGGTCACTCCACCGAGTATTTGTAATTTGATTAGATCGCAAGTATTATATAAATATAATTTTTGCATAATATACGTAAATAATGCCTCCTGACCGATTCTGGCCACGGCGGCTAGCGTTACTATGACACCTAGCCAACTACGTAGGACATATTATAGTGCACAAGCGTGTGCGCAAACACAGGTGCTCTCTCTGGTTCCTTACTCTCATAGCCCCATGGGACGGCAATCCGACAGGGCCGGAGACAGAAGAACACAGAAGCATTTATTTTATTTATAAACCGCACACAACATTCGAAATGTCGGTTTGCCCCGTGGGGATGGAACTCGAGACTTTAGACTTGGCAGTCCTATGGTCATATCACTAGGCTATCACAGCTTCGACATTGCATAATAGATCTAAGAATAACAGAAAAGAATAACGTTCCAAAAAATATAGTGGCCATGTCAGATTGAAAGTTCTTTGTTTTTTAGAATTAATGTTTAAATTTGTAAAGATTTTGTAAGATGGATGTTTCCTTTATGAATGTTTCATGACGAGATTAATTACTTAGATATAAGTTAAAACTTTCATGTACTTTCGGCATATTTTATAATCAAATAGCATCATAATCGAACCATTATATGATATGTCACAGATTTTATAGATAATGCCAAGTAAAAAATATATTTTATCTAGAGCGTTGACCAGTAATTTAAATGACTATCAGTGAATCCAAATAATCTGATAAAGAATTCAACTGATTACGTAATACACAGAAATAAAAAAATATTTGCAAGCTACTTCAGCTTTGTTAATCTAAGGACAAGGCAATGCCCCTGAAACGTCAAAGAATGTAATAAAAACTGAAAAATCCAAAATCTGACTTATTTCTCTCTACTACTTATACATTAATACAAGTCTCTCTTTTTACAAGCTTTTATTTGGTTTCACCTATCTCGATGTTTGTCGTTCTATATCTTAAAACAACCCACCCAATATGGGCATCAAAAGGACTCAACTTGTAGAATACAAATTGTTATAAAAAATACCCAAATCCAAGATGGCTGAAGGTACAAAAACAACCTAATATGGGTATCAAATAATAGGGATTCTGCTAATACTTCGGTACTAGATGAAAAAAAGTACTTTTTAATGGTATTTTTAAGACTTTTGTTTACATCTTCTCTTATAATCACCAGAGAACCACCACTTGGTGTTCATGAACGCTGGCTTCACATCCCCGCGCACCTACCGCTACTGGAACGCGAAGACCCGCTCCATAGACTTCGACGGTCTCATAGAGGACCTGCGCGCCGCGCCCGAGAACTCCGTCGTACTGCTGCATGCGTGCGCGCACAACCCCACCGGCATCGACCCCACGCAGGAACAGTGGGAGAAGATCGCCGATGTTATGGAGGTAAAGACCTTTTTTTCTATTTTTTTATAAACGACTCCCGCACTAAGGAATCTAATCTTTGTGTCGGGGGGGTTTCACAGACATACTTATTGCAAGTGTGTACCAACTTTTTGGTTTGCATATGTTCCATTTAGGAAAATTGTCTTTCTCATGAAAAGGTCCTTAAGGTTCTCTTTCCCAACTGACTGCTAGGCTGGAGGATGTGCAACGTCACGTGCTTTTAAGAAAATTTAAAAACGCATGTCTTGATGGAATTTGTGGCTATTAGGAAAAGTAATTTTGGTAGCAGTGTTAGTGGTAGTTGCTATATGGATAAGAATAGATAGTACTTTGTTTTAAAACAGGCGATATTTTCGATCGAACACATCTACATAATTTTGATGTATAGAACAGTTCCGCCATCAATCGATGTATCTGTTCAACCCTCATTCTGTCAAAAATAAAATTAACCACAAACCACTTAAACATATAATTACCACTTTATCTCCAGGAGCGCAAGTTATTCCCGTTCTTCGACAGCGCCTACCAGGGCTTCGCATCAGGCGACTTAGACCGCGACGCGTGGGCGGTGCGCTACTTCGTCAAGCGCGGCTTCGAGCTCATCTGCGCTCAGTCCTACGCCAAGAACTTCGGCTTGTACAGTGAGTATAGCTATAACTATTTTTAAGTTTCTGTATTACTACTAAATTACTATTTGATCATGAGTTCATTAAGCCAGTGTCAGAATGAGTTGATTACTCCAAGACATCTGGAGATTCGCAAATAAATTGCGGGATGTCTAATGGTTTTTTTTTGGATCTGAACTTAATCATCCGGCACCTCTTTCTTAAGATGTTTTAAGACGATATATTTTAAAGGATTTTAATCATTCGCATCCGTGTTTTTTACTTTATGTGGACGATGAAGGTACTGTCGCAATGAATACTATTTTAGACGACAAACAAGACTTATTACCGACCGTGGTCACGGGTAGGTCAGTCCACCCGTGACCATGGTCGGTGCAACTCGATTGAAACATCGGGAGAAAAGAAATGTCGTTCTATATCGCGAATAAGTCCCGTTTGTCGTCTAAAATATGTGTACAATGAATACTAGTCATGATGAATTCTTTAAAAGAAACTGTCACTCAATACTGTCACTTGACTGCACGAATAGCATAGGTCACCACGCCAATTACCACCGTGCGCGACTTGTCGCGGGCTCAATCCCCGTGTAGGACAAGAATTTGTGCGATCTATAAAGGTTTGTTATGAGTTTGGGTGTGTTTGTGCAAGTGAATGGAATGTCTGTGACCCCCCCCCCCCCCCCAATACAAATATCATTTTTTTTAAGTGCGGGAGCTTTTAACAAAAAATAAAAAAGTATACTGAATCTATTCCCCCTCTTTCCTTAGACGAGCGTGTGGGTAACTTAGCCTGCGTGATATCCGACGCGAGCCTAGTCCCGGCGATGAAGTCCCAGCTGACGTGGATAGTGCGCGGGATGTACTCCAGCCCGCCGGCGCACGGCGCGCGCGTCGTCGCCAACGTACTCGCCAACAAGCAGCTCTATGATGAGTGGTGGGTATTATCTTAGACGAGCGTGTGGGTAACCTAGCCTGCGTGATCTCGGACGCGAGCCTAGTCCCGGCGATGAAGTCCCAGCTGACGTGGATAGTGCGCGGGATGTACTCCAGCCCGCCGGCGCACGGCGCGCGCGTCGTCGCCAACGTACTCGCCAACAAGCAGCTCTATGATGAGTGGTGGGTATTATCTTAGACGAGCGTGTGGGTAACCTAGCCTGCGTGATCTCGGACGCGAGCCTAGTCCCGGCGATGAAGTCCCAGCTGACGTGGATAGTGCGCGGGATGTACTCCAGCCCGCCGGCGCACGGCGCGCGCGTCGTCGCCAACGTACTCGCCAACAAGCAGCTCTATGATGAGTGGTGGGTATTATCTTACAGTTAGAACATACAGAAATAGAAGGCGGTGGGATGCCGTAAGGTATAGAAAAGTAAGAGAAGAGATTAAGACACCATAGAGAATAAAAAGAAGAAAGAAAGGCTAGGCTAGCAAAAAAGAGGAAGTGGCACGCGGACATTAGTTCCAGTTCTATGACAATGTAGGCATGCACTATTAAACCAAGACCGTTGTTATAAAAGCGAAAACCCGCTTTGCGACCCTCACGTCCACAATAGCACTAGGTCTGTTATAGAGCTACAAAACCAAGTTGAAGAGTACAAGCGTTGGATACAGTACAATTGGACTCCAGCTTTAAGCTGCCCCTGAATGTAATTACTTATTTGAAATAAGTTATTTCATTATTAATTTTACAGGAGGGAACACATCAAAGGCATGTCTGCGAGAGTCATTCAAATGAGAGAGGCTTTGAGGGCAGAGCTTATCAAGTAAGTTACAGAGTTCAATGAAATTTGAGTCTTAGTAGTATTGAAATAGGATACAAATGATTACTGTAACTAGCAAATCTTAACTTTAGTATACATTTCACACGTTCGACGAAATTTGGGTCTTACAAGCATCGACATAGGATACAAATGATTACTGCGACGTGAAAACTTAACTTTTGAATACATTTAACGCGTTCGTTCAACAAATTTTGAGTCTTATGTTTACAGAAATAAGGTTTAATTTTGCTTGCCAGTAACACTAATATTCCCTTAGGCTAGGAACCCCTGGCAGTTGGGAACACATCGTGAAGCAGATCGGTCTGTTCTCGTACACGGGCCTCACGCAGCGCCAGTCCGAGCACCTCGTACAGGAGTACCACATCTACCTGCTGAAGTCGGGCCGCATCAACATGTGCGGCCTCAACCCCTCCAACGTGCAGTACATGGCCAAAGCCATGCACGAAGCCGTGCTTAAGTTCCCCGCTGACGAGTAAACAGTACTATTTTCTCATTTTAAAGATCGCAACTTGTGTGGGCGGATGTTTTTATAGCTACAGGAATTTCAACTTTATTTGCTGAAAAATAGAGTTGAATTTCCCTTAAATCGCAAGTATGTTTAAAACATGAGTTGCTATAAGTTCCGCTCACACAATTTTCAATCTTATCTATATATTAATAGGGTCGTGTTTACATTGGAGTTTTATCAGGGATAAAAGGTCGGGGAAATAGTCTTTTCGCATTATAGTATATATGAACTTGTAATAAAATCTTTCTATCTCTAATAAAATTTGAATTTGGAATTATGTTCTTTAAAATTTCAACTTTCAATTATACCAAAACCAGCCAGGTACAAATACTATAGCCAAAAATATTTTATTACAAGTTCATACATACTATAATGCGAAAAAACTTTTTCTCCGACCTAATATTTAGATCGCAACTTGTGTGGGCGGATATTTTTGTATAGCTACAGGAATTTCAACTTTATTCGCTGAAGGATAGACTTGAATTTCCCCTAAATCGAAAGTGTTTTAAATATAACTCGTGCTATGAGTTCCGCTCACACAATTTTCAATCTTATCTACAGATTAATAGGGTCGTGTTTACATTGGAGTTTTATCAGGGATATAACGACTACCCGCAACACTACCATTTCCCCTTCTCTTTTAATTTTTATGTATACTAAAGTGAAGAGAATACTCTAAGGAGGCTAAAATGATTTTAAACTAATGTAAACACGTCCAAGCAACGTAAATAAATTGTTATTTATTAGAGAATTTTTCACAGCTACACATTATAGATAATTCACATAACAGTTGATGTTAGACACACAGCAGCTAGAACAACATGTAGTGTATAATAATATGTACTAATAAGTAACGTTGGCTAAAGTAAGAGGCACAGAATATTGCTCAAAGGAAAAAGTTTTGGAACTATGCTCAGAGATTTTATAGACTCCAAACTTATTATGAAGACCTATTAAAATTTATTATTAGCATCTACAAATAAAAGCGAAATACCACTCACTGACCAATCACGAGATCTTAGATACTATAGCACCTATAACCTTGAATTTTGGTAAGTAGGTTCTTTAAAGGGCGTAGACATCTTGTAAGAACGGATTTTATGAAATTCTACCCCTAAGAGGGTGAAAGAGGGGTTAGAAACTTGTTGTTTATATACTAAATAGGGCGAAAATATGTGGTTATACACCAAACATTGCCTATAAGCAAACGAATCGCTTAAAAAGGTTGCAAATGAGCTTATCGGGTCTTACCAATACCTCAATATAAAATAATACCTCAATTAAAAAGACAACTTTTTTGTTCCTATGTTCCAAAATGAACATATAATAAGTTATATTATATTGCCTGCTCTTACTTAGCACAACATTTTAATATCGAGTGTAGCAAGACTAGCAATATTAGTAGTTCCTTTACATATATATTATATAGCGATTTACTTACAGACGCTCCAAATAAGTAACGTTTCTACAAGTATTAGCCATTAACACTGTTAACTACATACAAATGTCACTTCCATACATTTTTATGAAAATGACGGAATTAGTTTCGATTTCTAAAAGAAATGACATTAATGGAGTTGCTTTTAGAAATGTAACTTGTTTACAGTTAACAACGATACAATATCTGTTTGATATACTTTATATATACCGTTCAAAACGGTTCAGCGTTTAACGTGATAAAGACCAAAGCTTTTGAAGGCACTTTCGGGAATTAAAGTGACATTTTGACAGCCAATCAATCAAATCAAACTGGAGTTCACGTGGAGCTCTGTATCCGAAACTTTCGGATATCCCAAATACAACATATACGAAACCTTTCGGATGAGTTTGGCTATGTGCAGAGTTTTTAATAGAACACATTGATGGTCACTTTTTGGTTTCGCCACAGACAGAGAGTGGCATGCATAATCCGAAATGAATGGATAATTGGAAATAATTTTATATCTGTAATCGATACCGGTATAATAATTTTCATGTATCCTTATCAGTGGGTGACTACTTGGTACTTGGTAGTGGGCTCCATTTCCGCACGTAGACTCCTGTGGCCTGTTGTACGTGTAGATTTGTTGGGGGCGGTCAGTCCAGCCAGCCCAACGCCCTCCAAGAAACGCAGAAGTAGCCAGAGGTTATAAGTCTGGGTGGCTGATCATATGTTCGGTTTAAAATATGCAGAAGAGCCTTCACAGCATCAACAAATCAAGATTAAGTATCGCTAGTCTAGTTCGGCTAACAGTAGAATATAAAATATGTATTTATCCCTAAATAATATTTTTAATTTATTAAGAAATTACTTTATTAAATAATCAAATGTATTTACAGTTTATATTGCGCATGATTTAGAAGATATTGGAATTTATCAAGATGGTTCAAACGGAGTATCGTAGAAAATTGCCAAGTATATGGTACGATTACGCACTATAAGAAACGAACAAACATTGCTGAATTGCATTTTTATACAAGTAATGAAAGTTTTAATAATATTTACCCGATTAAGTTTCCTTTTTCTTTTTACATTTATTCAAATATCGATTTTACAGTGCATTTTCTTGTATTTGTTTTTTTACGGGCTCGAGTTATCGAAATTTTCGGTTTGTAAGTATTATAAGGTAGTAAGCAGTTTAAAAAAGATTTTAATATTTCTGTGGATTTAGACAGCGTTTTCTTAAATATAATCCACCACCGCGTTTCATTATATATGTCGGAGAGGTGGCATATGTCGAAGAGTTCGTATACCTATCCAACCTGCGTGGTGTAACGCCGATGCCAGTGACAATAATTATGATGATTATCTGTGGAACGTCAAGTATGACAGTTGGAGTCTAGCGACTGAATTACTTGGGTGTGGTCTGTACTGCGGAGCCGTGGAGTCTTGGAAGATGAATCCAGAAGGCGAACGGACGGAAGTGCAGAACTCGCCAGCGTTTCACAATATAATCTGTTATCATCTTCCACGTGTTTGTAAAACCAATCATGTAATTGTAATAAACGATAATCAAGCGATGTAACGAAGACTTTATTTCAACAAGACATTCAATATGGCTGCTGAAGACTATCTAAACGCTCTGCCAATACATATCCTGTCCGTCTCATCCTACATCAGAAGTGGGATGGGCCCACTCCCCACAGAGAAATAATGAGATTCGCCAGCCTCTACATAGAAGCAACGATGATATTCAACGAAATTTGTTGAAGCTGCAAAATCGAAACATTTTGACAAGTTATAGAAGCCATGAAAACAAAAGAAGAACTGAGCGTCACAATGTTAAACGAGCACATCGAAGGAGTCAACTTACAAGGAGTCCGGCTTTCGTCTGCTGCAGTCGCCGTGCCACGCCGCGCCGCAGCGACGCGCCGAGGAGCACTACACGAGTAGCTACGACGGGAATGGAGAAGTCGACGAGTGCTGCAGTCACAGCGGCTGCCGAGAGGAGGGTCGACGTGTGATACTTTACCAACACCTGCGTACATTGATGCATCCGGTGAGCAGTTTTCAGTTTGTTATGTTAGCACCGTAAAAAAAAACGGAATGACCGTGACGGTGTCAGATCGTGTGATGCGATTTGGTAGAAATGGCGGTGTTGCCCGGTTCTTATGCTGTAAGTTCGAAGGGGCGCACTTGTCCAGTCCAAATGCGTTGAAGGGTCGAAGGGGCGGTGTCATCCGGTCTGCAGTAGGCAGTCGAAGGGATGCACTTGCTCGGTCCCGTTGTGGTTATGATTCGGGTGCTGAGGGCTCACTAATGAGAAGAGTCATCGAGTAATGTGGTGTGTGGAAGGTGGTCGAAAGGATAATGTCGTCCGGGCCATGCAGCTGATAGCGGCTGGTTGAAGGGACACATTCATCCGGTCCAACCTTAAGTGTTCATTGGTCGAAGGGACAGTGTCGTTCGGGCCATGCACGTGTGGCTGGTCGAAAGGACACACCCGTCCGGTCCAAATTGATACTGTGTGAAAAATTGTTGTTAAGTGATCAGAAAAAGGTGCCGTCCGGTCCATGAGTGGTCGAAAGGACACACGCTTTTTCTATTCTGAGACAGTTATAGTTATATGACTGATGACAGTAACATTACGACTACTAGTCATAGCTTGTCAGGTTGGGCGAGCGGGTAGATTGATTCTGCCCATGTCAGATTGAGGAGGACGCCTGAAGCTCTTAATGTTGTAAACATATTGGTTGATCAAGATAATGATCAGATATCTGACACATCGCGCGATTGAGTTTGGTGGCCAGAGGCAGCTGGCCTGAGGCGAGGTGGCCAAAGGCAGCTGGCCCGAGGCGAGGTGGCCAAAGGCAGCTGGCCCGAGGCGAGGTAGCCAAAGGCAGCTGGCCTGAGGCGAGGTGGCCGGAGGCAAGGAGGCCAAAGGCGAGATGAATGAGGTCGCGATATGTGTTGAGATGTGATAATGATGAGTTAAAAATTGTGAGAGAGAGCTTCAGAAATCCCTCTAAGTTAATTGATTACAAGTCAGTAAGAGAAAAATTGTTTCTGGTATAAGTTGGATTAGTACTCGTGATTGTCTTAAAGCGATGTTTTGTTGGTCAGAGATGACCGAGCGGTGGTAAATACTACTTGTGGTATTTTCCTTTACAGATTCACACGAGGACGTGTGATGCGTCAGGAAGGCCGTGTCGGAGAGGTGGCATATGTCGAAGAGTTCGTATACCTATCCAACCTGCGTGGTGTAACGCCGATGCCAGTGACAATAATTATGATGATTATCTGTGGAACGTCAAGTATGACAGTTGGAGTCTAGCGACTGAATTACTTGGGTGTGGTCTGTACTGCGGAGCCGTGGAGTCTTGGAAGATGAATCCAGAAGGCGAACGGACGGAAGTGCAGAACTCGCCAGCGTTTCACAATATAATCTGTTATCATCTTCCACGTGTTTGTAAAACCAATCATGTAATTGTAATAAACGATAATCAAGCGATGTAACGAAGACTTTATTTCAACAAGACATTCAATATGGCTGCTGAAGACTATCTAAACGCTCTGCCAATACATATCCTGTCCGTCTCATCCTACATATATTACTGTACCACTGTACTACACTAAATAATAAACAAAACACTGCTTTAAAAGTTCAGCGATTGAAGACCAACAGCTCATGTTCTAAACTCTTTTCTATATAAGATCTGAACATCACACCTTTCAATGCCAACCACAGAGTATTAAAACAGAGCAATAATATTTTTAAATCGTGTTTACACACAATATTTTTATATTAAATCATATTTATCAACTCGTTACCATATTATTTGGCTGTGATTGATATTTGAAATTATTTGACAATTATTTTTATTAATATACACTGCTGAATTAAAGTGTTTACCGACCGACGGGTCCCAGACAGCTTTTATTTTCCTTTTAATTATAATCTAAAATCGCAGTATTAAACGCTTTTAGTTCAGTTCATCGAGTTAATATACCATTGCTTTTTAATGTATATTTTTTATGTAGGATTATTATAAGATATGTTGCAATTACATAATCTCAGTTGTTATATTGTTGTTTCATTTTATCTGCCTACCTACCACTAGTCTTGAAGTAATATTATTGCTTGTGGAAGCGTGACAGCACTACACAGCGTATAGCGGCGTCTCTTTTTCACAATTTCAATAATATCACTTTAGGGCGTGGTAGTAAACCCTTTACTCTAGTAAAAGTGTGGATTTCTTTTCCAGCGATGCGCGTTCGAAATTGTAGCGAAGTTGGACTGTTACCGGGATGTTCTGAACGGTATGTGTTATTACCGGTGAAGGGAAGACGTACATGTTCTGTTGGGTTGGAAAATAAAACATCATTGATAACAACACAGACCGTTACATTATTTCTTACTAATATGCGTTGTGTAAAGTTTTCACTGGCTACTCGCTAAAGCCGTAGACATGCCATTGGGTAGCCACATGAATGTCGTGTCTTGCCGACAATGGTGCACTACGATTGGTTTACGGCGCATCATGACATACCACGACAACAAGAGTATGTTTGCTGCTTAAGGCACATCGTAGAACATGTATACTCGATTAAACAATTGAAGTTTAAGTCTTAGTCACATGACGAGTCTTCAGGATTTGTGTTGTCTCGTGTACGACGATAATTATAGGTGTTTGTCACATTGTGACTTTCTTTTTTGTCTATTTGGTGAATAGCTCGTGCCGTAAGATATGGTTCTATATGACTGTACATTAAGACCTATTTCTATAAATGTTTCTGACTTTTCTTTATCTGTTTCTTTGTGGACGTACCTCTTCAAAAATGTGAAGACACCTTTTTCCTTCTATTACATAATTGCATTCTGACTGCAAGTTAACACTGGTACTGGTGGGTATTGGTAATCAAATAAATAGTTTACGTAAAAGTCTTGTTACTCAAAATGTTTTTTTTTACATCAACAGAGTTCATCATCAATATATTTAGTCATATAGCTGAGGAGCAACGCGTACTACTTCGGTACACCGTCTAAATGTTAATGGCGTACTCAATATTTTTATTTTATTTTTACGTTTCTTACGAGATTATTTAAATACTCATTCAATTAACAGAAAATAAATACTTTTAAATTACGTTTGTATTTCCTTTTCCCTGTGGCGTATGTGATTTGTTTTCGTGACATCAAAGAAGTTCAGATAAGTAAATATACTTTTCTACCATTATAAGTCATCTTCATCTTCCGGTCCTAATCTCTTTTTACTTTGGGTCGGCGCAACACGTTTTCTTCTTATATACTATTCAAGGAGTAAATTATACTGTGACGTCTGATAGACATCAGACAGATCAGACATAACAGTATAATTTACTCCTTTTTTAATTCACATCATTTCTTAGACAATCCATTCATCTTTTCTTTGGCCTTCGCCTTCTTCTCCATCCATCATCATCATTCATATTCATCCTTGCTTATCACATATCCATACCAAGACAGACTTGTCTAACGTTATTAGTACAGGTAAGAAATAAACTTTATTTATAATTTTACAGTTTATTATAAATATAAAAACATCTATGTCTCCATAGCATCTCCGCTTGGCGGTGTAGCTACCGCTATCAGCGGCCGTGACGCGAATCGGCTTGTAACTGAAATAAATGAAAAAGGCTTATTAAATTACATAGTACTTAACTACAATACAAAATTGTACTTACAGGCCATAAAAATCCCGTGTCACAATTTTAGTTACCGTACTCCGAAACGGCTGGACCGATTCTCTTGAAATTTTGTATATGCATTCGAAAGGTCTGAGACGATTGACCTATTGAATGCATATACATAATTATTTTTTTATCCCTATTTTTTTTTGCGAACGAAGTCGCGAGCAACAGCTAGTATAAATAAATTCACCTCAAGATACTTATTGCAATAAAAAAACGGCAGATATTTTTTTTTATCACATTCTTGTCTAGAATTGCTATGAAGACACTTATCATTCTACGATTTAAAAAATGAACAAGAATTTTAGTTGCAACCAACAAAGCCTACAGTCCAACGTAACCGTACCAACGTATCTTACAGGTCATATAAAGAAAAAAAAGGCTATTATAATATTGAGTACTCACACTGCTCATTGATCTGTAGGTCGAGCATTTCGATGTAGTTCTGCTTGTTGTCGCCGCCGACGGCCACACTGTAGGGCGCGTCCGGGCACAACGCCGCGCACAGCGCCTGCCCCACGCGACACGCGCGCTCACTCACCTGCGCGGGGGGCGAACTGCCGGACAGATAATAATAATAATAAAATAAAAATCATTTAATTCAGACAGAAAAGTCCATAGACACAGTCAAGGTTGTATAATATGTCGTTGATACTTTTATTAATTAAAAAAAAAAGTCCACCAGTGACCATGGTCGGTGCAATTCGACCGAAACGTCGGGAGAAAAGAAATATCGTGTTATATTGCGAATAAGTCCCGTTTGTCTGTCGTGTGGAAGAAGACATGCTGCGCCGAACCCAAATAATAATTGGGATAAGAACAGGGGAATGATAGATCCCGAGATTATATGCCAAAGAAACTTAATATTATGTTTTCAAACTTTCGCGATTTGTACACAAATTTTAGCCAGTTTTTATGTTTAATCTTTTTTTTTTTTTTTTTTAAATAATAATATAAAAGCTGCACTTACACAGAAATATCCCAGGTCTTGAGTTTCTCGTCGGTACTGACTGTGATCATAAGGCCGGGCACGCGGTCGCTCAGTATGAGGCCGGTGACCTCCTTGTCGTGCGCGTCCAGCGTCCACAGCGGCGTGTCCTGTCTGCAGTCCACGTACGCTACCTTACCTGTGTTGTTACTCATCTGGAAGTTATGGACCGTGATTATTTAATTAGGATATTATGGTAACAAAATTTACAATGGTGTTAGCTTCAAGTACGAAAATTAAATTTAAACGTCTATTTATAGATGTCAAAAAGCAGTATTATTATACCATGTCTTGTACTGCTAAATTTTGAACTAATAATAATTTCGCTTTTCTCCCCGGCCCCCACCTCACCGCGCATCTCTTAGGCATCGCGGCGATATTATCGTCGTGTCACGTATTTCTGTACACTCTCTATGGAACCGTCTCCACACGGCGATATTATCGCCGCGATGCGACGAGTGGCAATGAGCGCGCGGAACGTCATTACATCGTCGCTAGCCCGTCGCGACTAGCAGCGGGCGCGCTGTCAAACGCAGCGTCATTTCAGCGTTGTCTCTCGTTAAGCAAGGACGAGTCGCCGCGGAAACGCTGCGATTCCGTTACGACTCGCGACTCGTTGGAGATTATCTGACGATATAAGGGCGGACTCGTCGCGATTCTTTCGCTCGTGCAGCTAGCGACTAAGGCGCGGTACAGCGGTTTTGGTCAAAGTATAGTACTAACCGCAAAGCAGTAAGGGTTCTGCGTGTCCCACACCACCCGCTCTATCTCGGGCGCGAGGCTCCAGGCGCGGCAGGCGTCGGGCGCGCGGCAGTCCCACGCGCGCGCGAACCCGTCACACCCGCCGCCCAGCAGGGTCTGCGCTTCTAGCGGGTGGAACGCTAGGGTAGTAACATGTGGCTAGTACTAACCGCAAAGCAGTAAGGGTTCTGCGTGTCCCACACCACCCGCTCTATCTCGGGCGCGAGGCTCCAGGCGCGGCAGGCGTCGGGCGCGCGGCAGTCCCACGCGCGCGCGAACCCGTCACACCCGCCGCCCAGCAGGGTCTGCGCTTCTAGCGGGTGGAACGCTAGGGTAGTAACATGTGGCTAGTACTAACCGCAAAGCAGTAAGGGTTCTGCGTGTCCCACACCACCCGCTCTATCTCGGGCGCGAGGCTCCAGGCGCGGCAGGCGTCGGGCGCGCGGCAGTCCCACGCGCGCGCGAACCCGTCACACCCGCCGCCCAGCAGGGTCTGCGCTTCTAGCGGGTGGAACGCTAGGGATTGCACCTGGGGTAGTAACATGTGGCTAGTACTAACCGCAAAGCAGTAAGGGTTCTGCGTGTCCCACACCACCCGCTCTATCTCGGGCGCGAGGCTCCAGGCGCGGCAGGCGTCGGGCGCGCGGCAGTCCCACGCGCGCGCGAACCCGTCACACCCGCCGCCCAGCAGGGTCTGCGCTTCTAGCGGGTGGAACGCTAGGGATTGCACCTGGGGTAGTAACATGTGGCTAGTACTAACCGCAAAGCAGTAAGGGTTCTGCGTGTCCCACACCACCCGCTCTATCTCGGGCGCGAGGCTCCAGGCGCGGCAGGCGTCGGGCGCGCGGCAGTCCCACGCGCGCGCGAACCCGTCACACCCGCCGCCCAGCAGGGTCTGCGCTTCTAGCGGGTGGAACGCTAGGGATTGCACCTGGGGTAGTAACATGTGGCTAGTACTAACCGCAAAGCAGTAAGGGTTCTGCGTGTCCCACACCACCCGCTCTATCTCGGGCGCGAGGCTCCAGGCGCGGCAGGCGTCGGGCGCGCGGCAGTCCCACGCGCGCGCGAACCCGTCACACCCGCCGCCCAGCAGGGTCTGCGCTTCTAGCGGGTGGAACGCTAGGGATTGCACCTGGGGTAGTAACATGTGGCTAGTACTAACCGCAAAGCAGTAAGGGTTCTGCGTGTCCCACACCACCCGCTCTATCTCGGGCGCGAGGCTCCAGGCGCGGCAGGCGTCGGGCGCGCGGCAGTCCCACGCGCGCGCGAACCCGTCACACCCGCCGCCCAGCAGGGTCTGCGCTTCTAGCGGGTGGAACGCTAGGGTAGTAACATGTGGCTAGTACTAACCGCAAAGCAGTAAGGGTTCTGCGTGTCCCACACCACCCGCTCTATCTCGGGCGCGAGGCTCCAGGCGCGGCAGGCGTCGGGCGCGCGGCAGTCCCACGCGCGCGCGAACCCGTCACACCCGCCGCCCAGCAGGGTCTGCGCTTCTAGCGGGTGGAACGCTAGGGATTGCACCTGGGGTAGTAACATGTGGCTAGTACTAACCGCAAAGCAGTAAGGGTTCTGCGTGTCCCACACCACCCGCTCTATCTCGGGCGCGAGGCTCCAGGCGCGGCAGGCGTCGGGCGCGCGGCAGTCCCACGCGCGCGCGAACCCGTCACACCCGCCGCCCAGCAGGGTCTGCGCTTCTAGCGGGTGGAACGCTAGGGATTGCACCTGGGGTAGTAACATGTGGCTAGTACTAACCGCAAAGCAGTAAGGGTTCTGCGTGTCCCACACCACCCGCTCTATCTCGGGCGCGAGGCTCCAGGCGCGGCAGGCGTCGGGCGCGCGGCAGTCCCACGCGCGCGCGAACCCGTCACACCCGCCGCCCAGCAGGGTCTGCGCTTCTAGCGGGTGGAACGCTAGGGTAGTAACATGTGGCTAGTACTAACCGCAAAGCAGTAAGGGTTCTGCGTGTCCCACACCACCCGCTCTATCTCGGGCGCGAGGCTCCAGGCGCGGCAGGCGTCGGGCGCGCGGCAGTCCCACGCGCGCGCGAACCCGTCACACCCGCCGCCCAGCAGGGTCTGCGCTTCTAGCGGGTGGAACGCTAGGGTAGTAACATGTGGCTAGTACTAACCGCAAAGCAGTAAGGGTTCTGCGTGTCCCACACCACCCGCTCTATCTCGGGCGCGAGGCTCCAGGCGCGGCAGGCGTCGGGCGCGCGGCAGTCCCACGCGCGCGCGAACCCGTCACACCCGCCGCCCAGCAGGGTCTGCGCTTCTAGCGGGTGGAACGCTAGGGATTGCACCTGGGGTAGTAACATGTGGCTAGTACTAACCGCAAAGCAGTAAGGGTTCTGCGTGTCCCACACCACCCGCTCTATCTCGGGCGCGAGGCTCCAGGCGCGGCAGGCGTCGGGCGCGCGGCAGTCCCACGCGCGCGCGAACCCGTCACACCCGCCGCCCAGCAGGGTCTGCGCTTCTAGCGGGTGGAACGCTAGGGATTGCACCTGGGGTAGTAACATGTGGCTAGTACTAACCGCAAAGCAGTAAGGGTTCTGCGTGTCCCACACCACCCGCTCTATCTCGGGCGCGAGGCTCCAGGCGCGGCAGGCGTCGGGCGCGCGGCAGTCCCACGCGCGCGCGAACCCGTCACACCCGCCGCCCAGCAGGGTCTGCGCTTCTAGCGGGTGGAACGCTAGGGATTGCACCTGGGGTAGTAACATGTGGCTAGTACTAACCGCAAAGCAGTAAGGGTTCTGCGTGTCCCACACCACCCGCTCTATCTCGGGCGCGAGGCTCCAGGCGCGGCAGGCGTCGGGCGCGCGGCAGTCCCACGCGCGCGCGAACCCGTCACACCCGCCGCCCAGCAGGGTCTGCGCTTCTAGCGGGTGGAACGCTAGGGATTGCACCTGGGGTAGTAACATGTGGCTAGTACTAACCGCAAAGCAGTAAGGGTTCTGCGTGTCCCACACCACCCGCTCTATCTCGGGCGCGAGGCTCCAGGCGCGGCAGGCGTCGGGCGCGCGGCAGTCCCACGCGCGCGCGAACCCGTCACACCCGCCGCCCAGCAGGGTCTGCGCTTCTAGCGGGTGGAACGCTAGGGTAGTAACATGTGGCTAGTACTAACCGCAAAGCAGTAAGGGTTCTGCGTGTCCCACACCACCCGCTCTATCTCGGGCGCGAGGCTCCAGGCGCGGCAGGCGTCGGGCGCGCGGCAGTCCCACGCGCGCGCGAACCCGTCACACCCGCCGCCCAGCAGGGTCTGCGCTTCTAGCGGGTGGAACGCTAGGGATTGCACCTGGGGTAGTAACATGTGGCTAGTACTAACCGCAAAGCAGTAAGGGTTCTGCGTGTCCCACACCACCCGCTCTATCTCGGGCGCGAGGCTCCAGGCGCGGCAGGCGTCGGGCGCGCGGCAGTCCCACGCGCGCGCGAACCCGTCACACCCGCCGCCCAGCAGGGTCTGCGCTTCTAGCGGGTGGAACGCTAGGGATTGCACCTGGGGTAGTAACATGTGGCTAGTACTAACCGCAAAGCAGTAAGGGTTCTGCGTGTCCCACACCACCCGCTCTATCTCGGGCGCGAGGCTCCAGGCGCGGCAGGCGTCGGGCGCGCGGCAGTCCCACGCGCGCGCGAACCCGTCACACCCGCCGCCCAGCAGGGTCTGCGCTTCTAGCGGGTGGAACGCTAGGGTAGTAACATGTGGCTAGTACTAACCGCAAAGCAGTAAGGGTTCTGCGTGTCCCACACCACCCGCTCTATCTCGGGCGCGAGGCTCCAGGCGCGGCAGGCGTCGGGCGCGCGGCAGTCCCACGCGCGCGCGAACCCGTCACACCCGCCGCCCAGCAGGGTCTGCGCTTCTAGCGGGTGGAACGCTAGGGTAGTAACATGTGGCTAGTACTAACCGCAAAGCAGTAAGGGTTCTGCGTGTCCCACACCACCCGCTCTATCTCGGGCGCGAGGCTCCAGGCGCGGCAGGCGTCGGGCGCGCGGCAGTCCCACGCGCGCGCGAACCCGTCACACCCGCCGCCCAGCAGGGTCTGCGCTTCTAGCGGGTGGAACGCTAGGGATTGCACCTGGGGTAGTAACATGTGGCTAGTACTAACCGCAAAGCAGTAAGGGTTCTGCGTGTCCCACACCACCCGCTCTATCTCGGGCGCGAGGCTCCAGGCGCGGCAGGCGTCGGGCGCGCGGCAGTCCCACGCGCGCGCGAACCCGTCACACCCGCCGCCCAGCAGGGTCTGCGCTTCTAGCGGGTGGAACGCTAGGGATTGCACCTGGGGTAGTAACATGTGGCTAGTACTAACCGCAAAGCAGTAAGGGTTCTGCGTGTCCCACACCACCCGCTCTATCTCGGGCGCGAGGCTCCAGGCGCGGCAGGCGTCGGGCGCGCGGCAGTCCCACGCGCGCGCGAACCCGTCACACCCGCCGCCCAGCAGGGTCTGCGCTTCTAGCGGGTGGAACGCTAGGGATTGCACCTGGGGTAGTAACATGTGGCTAGTACTAACCGCAAAGCAGTAAGGGTTCTGCGTGTCCCACACCACCCGCTCTATCTCGGGCGCGAGGCTCCAGGCGCGGCAGGCGTCGGGCGCGCGGCAGTCCCACGCGCGCGCGAACCCGTCACACCCGCCGCCCAGCAGGGTCTGCGCTTCTAGCGGGTGGAACGCTAGGGATTGCACCTGGGGTAGTAACATGTGGCTAGTACTAACCGCAAAGCAGTAAGGGTTCTGCGTGTCCCACACCACCCGCTCTATCTCGGGCGCGAGGCTCCAGGCGCGGCAGGCGTCGGGCGCGCGGCAGTCCCACGCGCGCGCGAACCCGTCACACCCGCCGCCCAGCAGGGTCTGCGCTTCTAGCGGGTGGAACGCTAGGGTAGTAACATGTGGCTAGTACTAACCGCAAAGCAGTAAGGGTTCTGCGTGTCCCACACCACCCGCTCTATCTCGGGCGCGAGGCTCCAGGCGCGGCAGGCGTCGGGCGCGCGGCAGTCCCACGCGCGCGCGAACCCGTCACACCCGCCGCCCAGCAGGGTCTGCGCTTCTAGCGGGTGGAACGCTAGGGATTGCACCTGGGAGTATATGGTATAGGGGTTTTAATAAATATTCCACAAAATTCTCACAATACCATCTAGTCTCAAATTAAGTATACAATAGTTACTTGTGTTATGAATACTAGACAACTGGTAAACATACATACATACATAAATAGATAAATTACACCCAGATACAGAACAAAAGTTCGTGCTCATCACACAAATATTTGTCCTGGGTGGGAAGGTAGGATCCTAGTTTTACATACACAAGCAAATGAATCATGACAAACAGATTGAACTAATGGTTAAAATGATCAGATTTCAAGAAAATTATGAGAGAGTATAAAATACCTTGTCTGTGCAGCTGTCGATTTTAGTGTGCGGTGTGCCTTGATCCAAGTCCCATAACAGTACCGTGCTATCTGCAGAGCCACTCGCTAACACATGCCTGTGAAAAACAAAATAAATAATAACATTATTTCAAAAAACATTTCAATTTCTATTAATATACAGTAGTTTTATTTAATAGTTGATTTTTTGTATACTTCTAAATACATACAAATTATAGATAAATGAAACCCAGACACAAAACAACTGATCATGCTTATCACACAAACATTCGTCCTGAGTGGAAATCAAACCCGCGACCTCTGGTATAGCAGTCAGGTCCACTAACCACTAGACCAATAAGCCAGCCAAATTATACATATTATACTGTTAGCATTAGGCTGCGTTCACACGTATGAATAGTCAGTCGCCGGCTATTAGCTTTCATCATCATGACTAAAGTCGTTTCTACATAGATTGGGGATCGTGAGCTTTACGTGATTGCATTTCCTCTCTTTCGTTCACGCATAACACTGGCAATACGCTAAACTGTTACGCTTAGACATTACGATAAGCGTATTACCGTGTAACGGTTAGCTTACTTAATTTTTTTACCATCTCTGTAACATATGGAATGCAATAAATAATTGAGTATTGAGGGTACTCACGTAAAGTTCCTATTCCATGAAAGATCTAAAACAGCGTCCTTGTGCCCAACTCTTTTAGTTTTCTTCTTTTTATTCGGTTTTTTGCCGAGCTTGAAGGCCGGCTCCAAACAGTTCTCGATGTCTAAGTCCCATACTTGGATCACTGGGTCCATGCCACCGAGGGCACATAGGTTACCTGAAATAATGATATAAAATAATATTTTTTTGCTTATGACTGTGGCTATACCGGTGGGGGTATCGGATTAGACTCAAAAACTTCATCAAAATTGATTCTGTTGTTAAGCTATCAAACAGACAGACCTATCTTTGGTTAGTACTACCTAGGTAGGAATTCATTATATCGTCTTCTTTCCTGTCCATCCAAAGGTTGTCTGGAAGATATTCGCTATTAGCGATAAGACCGCCATTGTACCCTTACTGTATATAATTTACTTTTACATAGCTGTAACCATGGTGTACAATAAAGAGTATTCTGTTCTATTATTTCAGAATATACTGGTTCACTTGTCAACTCACAAGGTCACAATAGTAATTCTTAACCAAAAGAATCCAGTCATGGTAGTCATGCAACACACTATCTAAATATTTATGCTGTTACCCTATTATTATATTCTGAAAATTAAGTCTGTCCAACTTACCAGGATTGGGATCAGTGGGGTCATGGCTCAGCCACTCTATGCAGAGCGGGAACCATGGCAGGATTATGTCATGGTGCACATAGAATGAGTCCTCTTCTTTGTTGTAAACTGAAATTTTCATTAAAGTTTTTTTTATTGCGTATTCTATTGTTTAGAGCAGATATCCTTGTGTATGATGAAAAAAAAGAATATGTGTATATCTATCTATGCAATCTATGATGATAATCTTTTGTCTCACTGAAATACACAGCTGATATTATAATATTTAGTTCTATATATTGAAAGAGTATTTTGGCCAACAGTGGGGCATTTAGAAACTGGTATTAACATTTAAAAAATATTATAACTCACTGTACACTTCTAGGACACTGGCATCACTCTCAACATGGCCCACTAAAAGGAGGTTGTCGTTTGGTTTGATGATGTCATCCTCTTCATCACTGTCCGGGCCCTCCGTCTACAACATTAATAGATGGTCAACTTACAATACACTATGTGATAGTACAAGAAAATAAGTAGCAGTGAGTGCTGTGTGGTTGAAGTCAATGAGTGTGTGTTTATTTTCTTTAAATAGATTACTATCTGCTTATAGTCAGAAGACTAATCGCATGACAGCAAGAAAAAAATAGGTTAATATTCCTCAACATCCCACAACTCCATCTAGGCTGAAATATACAAGAGTAACTTATGTTATGAATACTATACAACTGATAAACATACTTATGTTTCTCTAAATACATACATATTATAGATAAATTACAACCAGAAACAGAACAAATCATGCTCATCACACAAACATTAGTCCTGGGTGGAAATCAAACGCACCAGTGTGTATGTTAGCAAGTATGTGTGAGTGAATGTATATGTATGGTGTTGATCTTACCCTTATCTGCACATTTTCACTTAAATCTCCCAAGTTAGGCAAAGTGGCTACTGTGCCAATACCAACTGGATTAACTGTAAATAAAAATATTTTCAATAAATTTTGAGATAGAAGCTATACCAACTAAACAATATCTACATTTTAAACTAAACTTATATAACAATGGCATATTTTTACATCATCAAAAAATATGTTGTCATCTCCGTCAATGGCGGGAAACATGACCAGGAGACTGGTGACATTACCACATTGAATAAGAACGTCAATTCTTTGTCCAAAATACAGCCCAGTCACTTTTTTGATCATGGGTGGAGTCCACCATAATTTTATTGTGTAGCGTTTACATTTATACAATACTAGCTGCAAGCGTGACTTAATCCATGTGGAACTATACAAAAAAGTTGATTAATTTATTTTCTGAAATTAAAGATTTTTTTCTAAACTAATGGTAGCCTAAGTCACTGCTTATTATATCAGCTATCTGCCGATAAGTCACAGCAAATATGGTCCAGCCATTTCAGACATAAGTGGGAACAGACAGACTGAGATAAAAATTGTGAAAAATGTTATTGATAATGACATGTATATAAATTAATGCCACTCCTATTTAATTTATCCATATAGATGAAGTAAATTGGTTCGTAACCTTGGAATATGGAATGCCTATAAACAAGGCAGGTATCCGTTTGCTTCCTAAATAAAAACTTACTGTTATCTTCTTGATCATAATTCTCAAAGTTGAACTCATCATTTGGATCAGCCGGTGGCTCACTTGGAGCTACGTTTTCTTCACCTTCCTCATCACTCTGATCATCACCGGCTTCTGTTAATCTAAAATTGAAAATAATTATGTTTATTTTTCTACAGCAAACTTACTCACGTGTATTATTTCACAACGTTAAAGTATATATGTTACAGCCAAAGTGATTAATCTAGATATTATGTATACTGTCTAGCTATTATAAATAATATCTACTCAATTTAGATAAAGTGATAATTAACACAAAATTAATCACATTAACTAGCTATTATACATAATATCTTCAAAGAATTGGATAAAGTGATAAAACAAGTAGATATTCGTTTAGGAATAAATTTGTATTTCAATTTTCCTTAAGCATACATATCAGAAAGATTATTTTAACAATTAAAATAACATAAGATAATATTTTCACCTCAATAAACATAGATTTTAACAAATAAAAAAAAAAACCTAACCTCACCTAATTTAGGTTAGGTTAGGTTTTTTTTTTAGGCAGGAGTGTGGATATCAAATGAACATTATACCTTTTGATCATTAGTGCAAATGTTGATATAGCAAATAAATATTCGACGAACTGAAAATTATGTCAAACGACATTATACAAAGTGATAGTCCGTGTGGTGTCCGGATATAAAGAATAGCACCTCCCCATTTCCTTCACTGGGTGTCGTAAAAGGCGACTAATGGACCTTAAGACCCAGTGCAGTGTACCAAGCACCTTGGGTCACCCGAATGGTGGCGGGTAAACAACCAACAATCGCATTCCCAAAGAGGGTTAGTGTCAGGCAGGCGGCCGACTATAAAACCATAGCCAAAACTTTAAGCAACATGTCTAGAAGACGTGTTGCGCCGACCCCAAGTAAAAATTGGGATAAGGGCAGGGGTATGATGATGATGACATTATACAAAGTGATGATTTTCTTAAACGTTGTTCGATTGAGTAATATTATATCAAACGTTGTTCGATCAAACAAGGGTGAACCTAAGATAAAGACCGTATTATTACTTTGGCTAACTTTGACACGATATTATGAATAATAACTAGATAATGTGATTAATTTATTACACTGTCTAGTGAATTTAGCTATTATCCATAATGACTAGTCATTATGTATAATCGCTCATTAATCACTATGACTGTAACATATACACGCAATGCTTAAGTCTTATAGGTTTTTAAAACATAATCTTACTTTAAATCTTCAGCTGTCTGTTTAATAATCTTCTCCAATTCCTTCTCAGTCAATTCTATCTGCAAATAAATAAATAAAATGATTTATTCGATCCGATTTTATTTATTTCGGGTGAGAACTTTGTTTTGTTATTTACATACCTTTTCTGGCACAGCTTTCGCGACGCCCCTTCGCACAAAGTGCATGCATGATATTAAGCTAACTGTTGGGGTCGTTTCGTCCATATTAATAGCAATATATTATATTTTATTAAAGATTTTAAAATAACACGACAGAATCACATGTACCAACGTGAATCTGACATTGACAGATATAACCAAAACATTGCTTTGTCAAATTTAAGTTTTGACATGTTGCTATTGTAAAAATAGGTTAAGTACATAATAAACCTCTTCTCTATCCAGTACATTCATTGATTTAGGGTAAATAAGTTAAAAATATAGAATAATGTCCAATTGCGCCAAATAATTTCCACATATTGCGCACATCAGTGGCAACCCTAAGCGATAACTATACCTACTTTCAAGCTATCATAATTTGCCGCTTGGCAGCGTTGTATACGCTTGAGACTGCGTAATATTGTTCTTAGTCTGTGCTCGAGACTATAATAACGTCAAAATACAAAACAATAATACTTGTAATCGTTTGTATCAATAATGCCAAGATGCTCAGCCTCTGGTTGCAGACAAATGGGATCACATACGTTCCCAAAAGACGCACAGTTGCGCAAACTTTGGGAAAAGGCCACAAAAAAAGAACATTTTAAGGCGTCTAAGCATTCGAGGTTATGTTCCCGACATTTTACGGATAGTGACTATGTTAAAGTGTGTGTTACAACAGGTAATTAATAAATCAAATACTATTTGTTTTTAAAAATCTACACAACAATAGTGTAATTAAATTAGTTCATTAGGTACCTCTCAGGCGCATATTCTTTTTAAAGGATTTCATTATTAATTTCAGGATTGGCCCCATTTCATAGGTATCTCAAGAAAACGGCTATACCGTCTATTTTTACATGGAATAATAAAAGTGATTCTGGTGCAGGTGGACAAGATGAAGAAAAAAATACCAGTAAGTATCGTATAAACTATTTATCTATTGTAGTAAATTATATAATATTTATTATGTTAGCCGTAGGTGTACGAAAAACTTACGCTTAGCGAAAGTGCGAAATTCATTTCTATGTTTTTTTTTCGTAATTATTGCAGCTATTTACTTATTTCTGGGCCATAGTAACTTAAGGCCCAAACAAACACTTTATATACATTCATTGTAGTACAACAGTGAAATATCGACATTGCCGTGCTTAAACATTATAATTTGTGTTTTTTCTGAATGTGTTTACGCGGATCGATGTTCTACCAACGACTTTATAACCCGTTCGATAATAAAAGGCTGCAAAAAATGTCTGCAATATTTTGTTTGTTAGGATATTGCAACGCCGCACCCTTCCTTTATAACTTCTGCTCGTCAGACGTATGCTTTCAAGGTAAACGTGATATCCATAGCGTAAATGAAGGGTTAAAAGGCAATAACAAGCAATAAATTGAACATTCGAGACGGCAAAATAAGTAAGACACATACGTTTATTAATTTCATTTAATAAACGTATGTCTCATTGGCGTGTCTATGGCTCACATTATGATTAACATAATTATTATCATTTACTGTTGTTAAAGTCCTAGATTATTTCTTACGTTTTGATTACATTGATGCGATACCGAGTAGTAGGTATTAGACATGTATTTTTATCAAGAAATGTACTAAAGTTGAAGTTAATTATTATAGGTGTTTATAGAAATATGATTGTTTAAACATTCAGATAGGCAGCGGGCCAGTTGTAGTTATCATTACAAATTGGATCAATAACGAGGTACACCTTTTGTGTTGCCAGACACGAACTAATTTTAATAACATGAATCTAGTCGCCATTATAAACTAAGTTTGGCATAAAATAAAGTTAAGTTATAAAAAAAATAGAACTCAATGAAGACTGTTAACTAATTTTGATTATTAGTACTTCATATTCTCGGCCAAAAATAAAAAAAATACTAGCAAAAGAATTACGTCGAAACGTCAATTAGTTTCCGTACGACGGACTGCCGGTGACGGGGTGTGATGTCATTGTACAACACTTTCAGTCTGGCTCACTCAGTACGCTCGCGGTCGCGCGCCCGTGCCTTCGAAATTATACCTAAATACTTTTAAAAATGTCCAATCCAAATACTAGGAAATCATGTGTTGTGCCTGAATGTAAAAATACAACTATCAATTCGCCGGGAAAGTTGTTTTTTATAGTTCCA
The DNA here is from genome assembly GCA_941860345.1 of Chrysodeixis includens. Taxonomy (NCBI): domain Eukaryota; kingdom Metazoa; phylum Arthropoda; class Insecta; order Lepidoptera; family Noctuidae; genus Chrysodeixis; species Chrysodeixis includens. Next base: position 11,610,173 of record OW796093.1, on the reverse strand, counting down.
AGAGACAAAAAATTGCGAAAGAAATGGAAAAAAGCTATGAAAAGGCTAGATCCATTTGGAGATAAAAGTACAGTTTATTGTTGTGAAGACCATTTTGACGTAAGTATAGTGACCATATTTTATGTTAATTATTTTTATCTTATAATGATACAATTTCTAACCGGATTAATCGCGTTTATAGATTTTACATCGGCAGGAAAAATGTAAAATCAATAAGTACATACGCCATTAATGCGGTTAAAAATAGTTTCCCTAAGACATTACTATTATAATATTTTATAGTTCACATTGATTTAATACTATAAACAAATAATCATGTCAGAGGTGCAAAACCTTTGGTGTCAACATTTTCCGTTATGCTTTTACAGAGTAAGGGTAGGTATTACATAATATAATATTTTGAGAACAATGTAGCTGTTTTATGTTTTGCTTTGTTTTCTATACAAGTTTTAATCTATATTAGACTGTGCCTACTGCTCTGCTCGCGTAGGATAGGTGTAGATGGTTAATAAGGTTTTTTCTTGTTTTAGGTTGAGAAAGATATGGAGAATTTTACTAAATATAACTTGGTCGGGGGAAGGCTTAAACTAAAACAAGGTACAGTTCCACAGAAATTCAAATGTCAACAGGAAAAGGAAGATAAACTTCGGAGATCTGCAGAGGAAAAATGCAATTGTGTAGAATATATTGAGAAAAGAAAGAAAGAAAATAAAGACGAAACTTCGGCGGTAGAAAAACCTGAAGAGAAATTTGTTGCTAGCTGTGACGACGTAATAGTAATAGAAGATCCATCAAGTTTTGGAAATAACGATCAGTGTTTAGAAATATCAAAAAAAAGTAAGGGAGTACAAGTAAACCTGAGAGCTAAAGGGATCCATAAATCAATCATGACTTAACAAATATTTAAAAGAAAAGAGGAAAATTTTATTGAAATTAATCAATATCTATTTGTTGATTAATAATGCGCAACCATTAATCCCTCTATTTTATGTATATTATCCTATTGCCCTTTTTCGAATCCTTCTTCCTATTTGTGAATCGAATATTATGTATTTACTTATTAAAACTACGTAATACGCGGACGAAAACACAACAAAATACCTACTGCGCAGGCTATTACCAGTGGCTTACTACTATACACGGCGACTTGATAGTTGATACTAAGCGGGGCGCGGCGCGTTGTGAAATGACGTCACAAGCGGTCACGTGGCTGTTAGCCGGACTCAATATATTTAGAAACTTTGAATGCATCATGCAATCAAAACTAATCTTGTATCACGGGAGGTTTCACAGATATTTAATTACATGCACAAAACACAGAGAACACAAGAATTAGTGCAATCCATAAATGCTTGTTCTGAGGCATTTGTGGATCGCACAAATCCTTGTCCTAAAGTACGCGGGGATCGAACTCGCGACACGTCGCGTGCAATGTTAATTGGCGTGATGACTTATACAAATCGGCTATCCGTGCAGTCAAAACAACTGAAATGACTTGTAAATTGACAACTTACTGTCAGTGTCAAAGTGGCGCTAGCGTAGCTTGATCCCAAATAATTCGATGTTCATACGAAGTGATAAATTGTTTTAAACAAAAATGACTCGATGTTGTGTACCTAAGTGTTCTGAAATAGGTAGCCATACGTTTCCAAAAGACGAGAAATATCGTGGACTTTGGTTGATAGCAATACGTCGTAAAGGATTTGTCCCCACTAAATTTTCTAGGTTATGTCGAAAACATTTTACGGAGAATGACTATCAAAGAGTTAGTGCGTACACAGGTGTGATAAAATACCAAATTTTATTATAATTACGAGCAATACTTGTTTTGTTTTGTTGAATTTAACATTCTGTTGTGTTAAGTTTCGTATAATTCAATTAACAGGTGTAGATAATCGACACAATTATCTTAAGAAGAATGTAGTACCAACGTTGTTTTCATGGAACATGAAACCAGTATCCAAGCGGTCCACAATAAAAGCGGAATTAAAACAAAGTAAGGCATTTGGATTGATTGCAATCAAAGATCGGTTATTAATCAATCGAATGGTTAAGCGGTGTTGAATGGTGGTCAACTGGTCACTGATCGGTGATAAGTGATAACGGCTCTGAATCTTTCTCCTGGTTATCAACTTAGGCGTTTCTTACTAAATGAGAAACTAGTAGTTACTAGAAAGTTACGTTATATTTTTTATAAGTACTTCGATTTCGTCTGTGTTGAATATACTTTTGTATGAATTGAGCAAAAGGGTTTTTTTTTATTAAGAACTGACACTTTATTATTCTTTACGTAAATACACTTGTAGCTTTGCTGACTAAAATATATAAACCGTCAAATAATTTTCAAACTAAGAATGCCTCGTACTACTTACGCCACTTTTTGTGTGAAATTATTACTGCGTGCAATACGTCTCTCGTGAATACGTAATTTTAATGGGTAAAAGGTAAAGGAAACAAGGACCAAATGATTTGTGATTTCCTATTTTTTAACTTGGCCGAACGCGCTTATCAATGGTCATTTCTTGACCTGGTCTTGCCGTTGGGCAGATTATTATCATGATTATTTTGTTGCAGGTAATCCAGTAAAGAAAAAAGTTATGAAGAAGATTAAATCTCCATTAGAGTCGGTGGAAAACCGAGCAAAAGAGAACCAACCGATTGAGAACAAGAAACTCAGAGACAGATCTGTTAGGTTAAGAAATAGAAAAGCATTTTTGTGAGTATTCTTCTATTAATAGGTTCTACTACAATTAGAAGGTTGCCAGCTGGTGGTCTTTACTTCAATGTTTAGGAATATGAAGGTTTCAGATGCACTTATCGTTTCCGTCTATGAACCATGACCAGATTTTGAGGCTACAATATAATCCCTGCTGCTTGTTAACAGACAGGAACCTTGTCGCATTCAGAGAATTTAGAAGTTATTTTGAAGCAAAAAACGGCGTCCAATAGAACTGTACTGACAATTTGCGATAGCAAAATGGCGGCAGGTCTATTAGTAATTTGAGGGGAAGAATCCCCGAAGAAAGAATTGGTCTGGACCATTTTTATTATCACATAGAAAGGTGATAATAATAATGGTCCGGACCGTTTTCGGCCACGGCGGCTAGTGTTACTATGACACCAGCCAGCTACGCGGGACATAATATTATAGTGCACAAACATGTGCGGAAACACAGGTGCACTCTCTGTTCCTTTATTCTCATAGCCCGATATATGGGACGGCAATCCGACACGATCTGACAGAGTTCAGACGCAGAACCCACATTTTTACGTCTTTCTGAAACACGGAAGCTGTGCTATTTTATTTCTAAAACGCACACAACATTCGAAAAGACGATGTACGGGCCGTGGGGTTTTGATTTCGGGACCTTTGACTTTGCAGTCCTATGGTCTTACCACTAGGCTATGACAGCTTCAAATTATTCTTCATTCTAGGTGATACATGACAAAATTTTCACCCAATATTATCGCATTTTTTCCCTTTTAGGGCTAATCGAAGATGTTCAGTTCCACAATGCAACACGAGGCCCTCGAACGAAGTTTCCCTTCATCAGTGCCCTAACAACGCAGCAGTCAGAGACGAATGGGCAGAGGCCCTCAAAGTCAGCAGACAGTACATTAAGAATATTGTGGCATGCAGCTTGCATTTTACGAAAATTGATTTTGTTAAATCAAGTAGGTATTAGCATGTAAACCCCGAAATATTTCTTAAAAAATAATTTATGGTCTTCAATTTAAAGTCGGAGCCAGTAGACTCTTTTGCTCTACTGGCCCCGTACTTCTATTGAACTGATTCTTCAGACGGGCTAGTATTTTTAATATCTGTCTACTGTTTTCTTAGAATCGGCAGGCAGTAGAGTGCTCAAACCTAATGCGGTGCCTTCCCGTAACCTTCCGCAGAGAAAAAGTGTGATAATCGCCGTGAAAGATAAACCACCAAAAAAGCGGTTGAAATCAACCGACAGGTCAGTTCATCAACAAATCTTTAAAAATATCTGTTTGTTTTCCAAATAAAAAAAAAAAAAAAATATTTCAGTGAAACGGACACTATGTAAGCGCTCAATACTTCGATTCAAAGGAGAGTAGGTATTATATAATATTTGTTTAAAAACAGTTTTCGTGAGTGTTTAAACTATACGAAATACATTAATAATGTCCGGACCATATTCAACAACGGCGACTAGTGTTTCTGGACACTAACCAGTTACCTGGGCTCTCTCTGAGCCCTATGGGACGTTAATCCGAAGCAAACGGATACAGAACGCGCAGAACCTATATTTTTGCGTGACTTTCGGAAAAATCAAGCTGTGTATTTTTAAAACACTACCGGTAACAAAATTAAAAAAGTCAGGTCGTGCCTGGAGATCGAACTCGAGACCTTCGACTTGGGAGTCCTATCTATGGTCTTGCCACTAACACTAGGCTATCACAGATTTAAAATATTAAATTAACTAAGTAGTTACAAAACCTAGTACAAAGTTTCAAAATAACGTGTTTTTTGCTCGAATAAGGTCCAAACATACTATTAATACACGACGCCACGCCACAGTATGTAGTCCAAACATCGAGTTGATCTAGATCCTTGTCTTGAGAGGAGAGGTAACACACGTGCTGCCCGACGTGTTGTTCAACCGAGAACAATGGATGTTTTGTTTCTTAATTTGAATAAAATATCGGATCGAAGCTATGGCATTAGTGTAGCCCTATTGCAGTATCACGCAGTGTGTTGTTAATGTACATGGTGCGGGGTGCCTATCGGCCGCGGTGTGGCGTCGCGTTTTAATAGTATGTTGGACTTTATATTGTAAACGTGTTTGCCCTGGTATTCCTTTATAAATAGTAGATAAGGAATAATTATATTTTTTTGTGCCAGAGTGCGGCACTAGTATACAGATTAAACAGGTTTTTTTTTTAATTCGTACAATCTATATCAAGTTCTAAATTTAAACTACCTGTGATACATAAGATATTCTTATAGCCATATACCTATATCTATTATTGCATTATGGACAAAAACCTGTGACCATAACGGAGAACCAAAAGTTCAAACAAAGGCGAGAAATATTCTGTTACGTTACCTAGTCTATGGAAAAACATTTGGCAGCTAGTGCCAACCAAATACTCCAGTTTTTATTTTTGTGGAGACGTCAGTTTGTGCCATAAAAAGTTACTGATCACATAAATTGCTAGTAATATAATATGACATTACCATTAAAAGATTTTTCGAAAGTTTAGTATGTACAAAATTATCGCATGGATTTTTTAATCTACGCGTGTTTGCGAGTCAGAATAAGTTTTTTTTTAATATTTGCGTCATAGAGAATGACAAAATTATAGAGGAGCGAATGAACGACTGTCACACGCTAGATGTCTCCATGGTTGAACTCTAAAACGACTCGCTAGTGCTTTCACGTTCACACGCGCAATGTAATCGTAAATATATTTTACCAAGTCATTCAAGAAAATAAAGTGTTAGTGTTCATAAAAATATTTAAATTGTTATTAAAATAAGTATTATATGGTTTAGTGAATGTTATATTATTAAAACATATTATACTAAATAGATAATTCTGGGTGCTATTTTGTCTGTCCTATTGCAAAAACTATACGTCAATTGTCATTAAAATTGACAAATGAGCCACTCGCGATTTAAATTTTTTTAGATGTTTTATTTACTTTTTCGATTTATCCATGACTGTTTATCCTGATGTGATAGGCCGAAGACAATGAGCGACCAGGGTGATGGAGACCCAGACGTACAAGAAGAAGACTTACAGGAATGTCGAGCCTGTCTCAAGAAGATGGATGATAAAACTAGTACCTGCAATGTTTTCCAAGCTTGGTCGCTCTCCTGGGCCGGCATGGAGGCCACCATAGCCGAGGACTTAGCTAAATTAGCTAATGTAGAGGTAAGCGACACGTTCAATATGTCATAACAATGGTAAATAATGTACTTAGGTTATTTACTACTGGTTGTGTTTGTTGTGTGTTCTTGAACTCATTTTTTGTTAAATGTAAATTAAAAGGTTCACTGGTGATTTAACATTATACAAATCTAGAAAGAGATTAAAGTTATTAATTAATTCTGAGGTTATGTTGAAGTCTTTGTAATAGAATTATCATGACAGTACCTATCTACTTTCTTTATAGTAATGAAATAGTAGTAAATACAAGTTGAAACTTTCAGATCTCAATAACAGACAGACACTCCAAGGTTATATGCTCACCATGCTACCAAAGCTTACTAAGCGCAGCAAAATTTGCTGCAAGCGTCCGAGGTTGTGACCTGCAACTGCGACAGAGGTTTACAGACGAAATAGACATCAACAGAGTGTGGCCCAAGCCTATACAAGTTGAAAGGAATGTTAATGGCTCTGTATTCACGGATACATTAGATGTGGAGATAAAACAAGAGGTTGTGTCCGATGAGGAACAGACCGATGCATTTAATGCTAGTGGTGGCGGATTCATAGAGGCTGAGTTATCTCACTTAGATATTAAGATTGAGCCGGAAGAGATGGTTGAACAACCACCAATGAATATTACTATTAATGGTAAAAAAAATATTTTGGTTTTTCCTTTTTTGGTCAATGTCTGAATAGACAGTTTATGTTTAATGTTTGATAGTTTGTCATGAGTTAAAAATATTTTGTGCTCCATTAGAACAGTTTGTGTCTAGTTTAAATTAATAATCTGTGACTGGATTACGTATAACATAATTGCATATCTGCATAGTCTTTTTCAGGTTTCAGCCTTTTTTGCAATAATAGTACATTTTAACTAAAATCATTACCTTAAATTATAATGCTATTGATAATGATGGTAAAATCTCTGGATTGTGAGCCTAACCAAATCCTTATATCTATTAATAACAATAACTGTATAACTATTACACCAATGTGTTGTAATAAAAAAATGATAATTCAGTGTGAGTTAGTGTTGTTCATAAAATAAGTCACTTTCTGTATTTCAGGAACCATATCATTAAATCCATTAAACTCTGAAACCAAAGCATTGACGAATGGCACAGACCATTATCATGATAATCAGGTGAGTGCAGCACATATTCTTACATATCCTTATTCCAACCCTGTAGAAAAAGATACTGAACTCGTTAAGAGTCTAATTTCTTCTTTTTTCCGTGGTGAAATGCTGATATTGAGTTCAACCCACGCCGAGGGCTCGGCGTGGGGATATGTCGGACTCCCACCGAGTAAAAACACCCCTTCTACTACCTAAGCCAGCGTCACGGGATTGCTCGCGCATGCTCTGCGTGACCCTGGCTGGACTATAAGATTACCCTACCGCTATATACCACATATTTTTTATTCCAGTTCTCGCCAATGGCAGTTAAACAAGAGCCAATGAGTGATGAAGAAGAAGGGGAACAAGCCCTTGACATGCCCTTAGAGTGTATATTATGTACTAAATCTTTCAACAGTGTCTCCGGACTCAAGGTATAGCAATAGTTATTGTAATTTATCTGAGGTACATGTATTTATCAACAAATGTTGTATTTTATAAGAAAAGACAAAGTTATATTAGTTTTTTTTTTATATTTTGTACAATATATCTGGTCAAATTTTATGTTGTGGCAATTAGCACCTTTTTTTAAGGAGACCAATAAAACTATGAATTGAGTTTGAATGACAGTGCAAACATTTTACTGATAAATAAATAAACTAGCCTATAAACGTCCCACTGCTGGGCACAGGCCTCTTCCCATATAGGGAAGGTTTGAGCATTGATCACCATGCTAGCTCACTGCGGATTGGCAATTTCAGACTCCAATATTTGTTTTTTTTTTTGAAAATTTAAAATATTGCCGTGTTTCGTCGTGATACTAAATACACTACCATTGTACACAGGCACATGTGATAGCGCAACATTCCTACAAGTCTGTGAAGAGAAAGTCTGACGGCAGCGTGTCCCCCATGAAGAAGTGCGCCGACAGGCATCTGTGCATGATATGCAGGCGGAGTAAGTTCACTTTTTAAAAGCTTTTATTTAACTTGCAATGTATGGATATTTGTGTGTTCGGGTGAAATCTTTGAACTTAATTTTGAAGTAGATATATTCAACCGTTTGTGCTGAAATTTTGTGACCGCATTTTGTTTGGATGACAATATATGATAAGATATGTGACGTCATTCTAAATTCAATATGGCGGATCATACAAGATGTCAGAACAGTTATATTTAATCCACTTATACAATATGGGTATCAAATGAAAGGGCTTGTTAAGAGTGACTAGTAAAAGAATATGACGTCATTCTGAATCCAATATGGCGGACCATGCAGGATGGCGGAATAGTTACCTTTAGTCTACTTTTACAATATGGGTATCAAATGAGAGGGCATTTTGAGAGTAATAATGACCAGACTGAGGAACCTAGCCAGCGATAACTAAAAAGTAAAAAATAAAAAAATTAAGTAAAAAAACTTTTTAAGAAAAAGCTTTTATTTTAACGCTCTAAAAAGAAGAAAATAAAATATTCCTTTTGGATGATACTAACAACTCCTCATTATACACAATTTATATATAATAATAAAAGCTTGTCGCGAGGTTTACATACCTATCAACATTCCTTTATATCATAATATGTAATTTGTGGTAAATCGAGCGACAAGCTTTTATTATTATATATAAATTGTGTATAATGAGGAGTTGTTAGTATCATCCAAAAGGAATATTTTATTTTCTTCTTTTTAGAGCGTTTAAATAAAAGCTTTTTCTTAAAAAGTTTTTTTACTTAATATTTTTATAATAGAAACTATCAATGCATACTAAACAAAAAATGTCTGCATATAAAACTAAACTTATGTAATTATAAAATAACATATTTACAAAGCGCCGAAAAATATATCTTCATCTCCGTCAATTGTCGTCTTTTAATAATACAATTAGCAACTTACGCTGAAATAAGCTTGACGAGTAGTTGTTACTATTTTTTCTATTTTTCGATTACTTTTTGAGATGAATCCAAAAATACTCAAATGATACGACGGTTTACTCACTCGTATTTATCGGGGTAGCCCGACTAGTTTCGGACCTCATCCGGCCGCGTCAGCTCATGATTACGGACTCGGGTTGAGTCCTTAATCATGAGCTGATGCAGCGACGGGGGCGCGAGTCGAGCTGGAATCATCCTTACGAAAGTTACTATAAAAAAAGAGTAATAAATGCAAAAAAAATATTCTTGGATCTTAATAAATCGTAGGTATTGTAGACATGGAGCACAAAGTACGGATTTATTATCAAGGAAAAGATACTCCATGTCAAGAATATATCCATTTTCAGAAATTAAAAATATGCCAGAAGAAAATAATTTATAACTATGAATGTAAACAAATATATATTTTAGACGACAAACGGGACTTATTCGCGATATAATTCGATATTTCTTTTCTCCCGACTGGTCAGTCCACCCGCGACCACGGTCAATGCAACTCGACCGAAACGTCGGGAGAAAAGAAATATCGAATTATATTGCGAATAAGTCCCGATTGTCGTCTAAAGTATGTGTAAAAGTCGCGAAAGTTTACAAACATTAATAAACAAATATATGTATAACGATTGCCATTAAACCCTCAGGTTTCCAAACGTCTACGGACCTGATGGTGCACGAGACGTGCCACAACAAGCACTCGTGCTATGTCTGCACCAAAAAGTTTGACACCTTTGAGCTGCTCACCAAACACAGGAAGCTGTGCAAGTCCTTCACCAAAGCTTTGCCCAGGGTTAGGACCCTGGAGGATGTTAAAAGGTAACCTTCTAGAAAAGATCGAGAAACTATTAAAAAGAAAATATTGTAATGCTAGTTTATGGTTTTGTTTTGATTAAAGACTGTTATTCAGTAGTACAAAAATTTAAGGTAAAATGGTTTGTGAAATTTTACTATTATTGGTTTCTAATTATGTCTAATTTCAATTTCGGTTTCTTTCTAAATAAAAATATTTTTTTATAGAATGATGTTGTTGCCGTTATAGAAAAGAATTATATATTGTATTAAAAATTTAAATATGTTTTTGTGTAAATTCTAAAATCTTCAAATAGTTATTGTATTATTTCTTGCAGAGCACTACCAGAACCGAAGCCGCCGGTCGTCGAAGAGAACTTAGTTGTAGAAATTGAAAATAGGATAGAAATACCAGTTGAAATTCCGGCTGACAATGATATGAGAGATGAGACAAGTGAAAGTGCTGAGAGTCAACCGGACAACGAAGACTCGAATACAGAAAGTAATGAAGAGGCCGATAGCACTATAAATATCCAGGTCGAAATACATTCAGCTGAAAGCGAGAAAGAGAAAGCAATAGAACCGGATAGCACTGGTGTGGTACACACACCTGAAGAGCCAGCGGAGACGGCAGAGACAGTCAATAATGATGATAGTTAATGTGCTTTGAGTTTTTGTAGGATTCTATGCGTTGACTGTTCTCTATATTGAAATATGATGACAACCGCAATTTGAAAAAGTGTTATGCAGTGGATTGTTCTTTCAGACATATTGACTTCTTCGTTCACACCTGACCGACAATACACACGGTTTGCCGTTTCCAAAGCGGCTGACAATCGGTAGGTGCCTTTGCGTTTGATTTTAACGTGCGTTATCAGAACTGTCGGTATGGCATAGAGACGATTTTACGTGAGTGTATTGTGTGTACGGGCGTTGCTCGTATTTCAGACTCGATTTAAAACTTGTGTTATAAAATGACTAGTCGTAAGACATCCCGTTTTAATGATATTAAGTAATATGAAACCCTTAGTGCGATTTCTTAGTTGTCAGTCGGCTAAACTAGATTTCAAGATAATTTAATGTTTCTAGGAAACTTAGAACAAAACATTTTATTCAACATCTATTAATTCGTGTTTTTAAACTTTTGCAACTCGTATACATACTTTGGACGACAAACGGGTCTTATTCGCGATATAATTCGATATTTCTTTTCTCCCGACGTTTTGGCCGAGTTGCACCGACCGTGGTCAAGGGTGGACTGACCACGGGTGGACAGTCCAACCGTGACCACGGTAATTCTCTTATAATTAAGTGTTTTTCTAAACTCTAGTTTGGCTGATAACATACTCATTGAAATAAGTTTAATAAAATAAAATTGTAAAGTCGGAGACACACTATTGTGACGCGCCAGAGGCTATATCGGCTCGGTTTCATACATTTAATATGGTCATAGACATTATACTACGTTACGAGCTATGATTGGTTTATGACTAATTACACGACACAGTAGTATGTTTCCGACTCAAGTCGTAACATTATATTGATATATCAACTTAATCGCCAAATAGCATTTTAAAACTAATCGTCTTTTAAATATAGAAAAAACATTTATATAGAAAATTGCGAACAAAATAAAATATTATGCTTGTTACTCCTGATAAAAAGAAGATAGAAAAGTATTTTACTATATATGTATAAATACCGTAAATAATAATGTACAGTATGAGAATGTTGATCAAATCATATTTGATCATTGTAAACATATTTTTACCTCGCCGAGTTGATTAGTCTAGTAGGGAAATTATTTCACGATTCTGATTCTTTAAAAGTAGTTTTCTTCATTTTATATCTTATTTTAGTGAGAAGAGGCCTATCCCAAGTATTGGTGGTAATAATTTTTTCCCGACGTATCGGCCGAGTTACACAGACCGTGGTCACGCGTGGTCTAATATCGTCATATGAAAATCATTTGACAGTCGATTTAATTCTTGTGCGAATATGCACACCAGCGCCCTCATGTAGCACTTTACCTAAGGCAGGGCTTACCTAGACCTATCACTATAAAATATAGGTCGAATTTTAAGATATACATTTACTTTCAGTAATTTTAAAATTTGTTTTAAATCGGTTGTCGTTACGTTACTAGCATCAAGTGAGACGCACCAGTACGTACTTAATTCATTATTTTTTTACTTGAATTTCTTTTAACTCAAGCTTATCACTTGTAGTCAGCAACATAAGATAGAGAATAAGATCAATTACTTCACCTTAATATGGTTTGTTTACTCTTGTGTCAGAGCTTTATTTTGCCTCTGACGTGGTATGCAACTAAAAAAATTATGTGGATTTGACGTTAGTATTTTGTCTCAGATATAAAGTAGTTTGTATACCAAATTTTACTGGACTACCTGATATCACCAATAAAATAGATAATTTTAAGCATTTTAAACATTTTTCAAAACTGTGTCTTCATCAACTTTCCATACTGGCCCAGACCGTGTTAACGAGCTATAAAATGTACCTACTCTACAATTACCATTTGTCATTGTGTATCAGTAGATAATATTTTTTACTTCACTCATCTGTAAATTATCATGATTTGTAAATATTTTGTGAATCTTTTAGGTTATGATTATGTGATGTATGAAATAATGGTTCCCTGTAAAATATATTGTTGTATTACTCTTAACTTGGTTTTTATTTTGTACTGGCTGTTGCCCGCAGCTCTGCCTGCCATAGATGTAAAACATTACCCTGGTCCTGACGTAGTCGATTAAAAAGTGCTCTTCATTCACCTCCGGACATTGGTCATTTAAGCGTGATGCGTAACAAATATTCGTACACACACGCACACTTTCACCTTTAGTATACTAGTCTGATAAATTCCTAAAGGCCTATGATACTCTGAATTGAGATTAAAAGTAAAAAAGGACCAACGATTAAAAACACAAAATAAATATATTTAAAACAATTTATTATCATATAATTTATGTTTCAACAGTTGTGCTCCACATGATGCTTTTAATCAAAAAACGTGCCACGCGTTTAGTGACGTCATAATCAAATATATAATTTAAAAATATATGCAAGATAATACATTTAATTGGAATAAATAATGACTCTTGACATCATAAAAGATATTACTTACAAAAATATTGGAATACTGTTAGACAGATTTTATTTCGTAGAATTCGTGTAGGCTGGCTTTTATTCGTTTCCATTAAGTAGTATTTCTATAAAATTTGTATAACTCAACAGCTTCAAAGTTCTGAATGTTATGAAGATCGGGTAGTTGCGCTATAGGGCGTAAAACAACACTTTAATACGACACAGCAACTTGGTCGTTCAACAATATACAATTTCAATCACAGCCGTTTACATAAAGATTGTAACGTGCAATAAAATGCTTTAATACACAAAAATGCCGTACTTCCTAATAAATCGACTGGCCAGTACTAACTACCTTCATATATTCTCAAACTTAGATATTTGTAAAATCTGTCCTTGTTTAATCACATGTTATATTTTTGCCTGCCTTTGAATATACACTATATTATTATTAACTGCGTACTAGAATAGTGTAACAAAACAAAGCTCAAAACGTATCACAAACAATAAAAGTAACAACATAGTACTGACCAGTGACATATCATGGAAACGAAAAATACTAGAATACTGAATTAATTCCTGTTCATCTCGTTGAGTATACGCAGGATGTAAAGGAACAGGTTGATGATATCCAGGTAGAGGTTGATGGTGGCTAGGATGTACTCTTCTGGGGAGAGAGTGGTCATCATCATCTGTGTGTCGAAGATTAGGAAGAGGCTGAAGAGGATGGCGCCGACGAAGGAGAGCGCGATCTCGAAGGCAGAGCTCTGGATGAAGATCTGAAGGAGGCCGCCGATGATCAGCACGCTGAGGCCGGCGAAGAGACTGCCAGGGAGATAATAAATAAATATTCAACGACTTTTAAACAATGCCATCTAGTCTCAAACTAAGCAGAGCTTGTATTATGAGTACTAGACAACTGATAAACATACTTATATATTTCTAAATTCATACATATTATAGATAAATTACACCCAGGCACAGAACAAATCATGCTCATCACACAAACATTTATCCAGGGTGGGGATCGAACCCACGACCATGGTACAGCAGCATACCACTGGTATAGCAGTCAGGGCCACTAACCACAAGACCAGCAGGTCAGTTAGTCAGGCCAATGGTCTAAAGTTAACTTACCCATATCCAACGAAAGAGAAGTCTATCTTAGTGTTGAGAGTAAACACGGTCAGTGAGAAGACCACGGCGAAGGTCAGCGTGAGCGCCTGCAGTACCACGGCTGTGTTGTAGTACGATACCACCACGCCTACCGAGTACGCTTGCACCACCGTCTGCAATGACAATGCAGTTACTAACATGGTAGGTACTAGAATACCTAAAATTGTATAGGATAGAAATTACAGAAAGTTTTAGATGATCGCCTTATTCGCGATATTTCTTTTCTCCCGACGTTTCGGTCGAGTTGCACAGACCTGAAAAAGTGGGAAAAATTGTGACAACCACGTAAAGGTAGTGACGAAACCCTGCACTTCACGGAGACACCACTAGCTAGTCTACCCGTGACCACGGTCGGTGCAACTCGACCGAAACGTCGGGATAAAAGAAATATCGAATTATGTCACGAATAAGACCCGTTTGTCGTCTAAAATATGTGTACAAGTCGCGAAAGATTAAAAACATTAATTACATAAAGTTTTAAACAGTGTACAGGGATATCTTCCATGCGTTTGTTTAAACTTTAGGATAGGCTTTAAGAGAATGCTATACGGTATACCTCTACATATTGCATATAGTAAAGTGTTGCTTCTGCCATAAGGGTAAGTTAGGTATTGGCTTCAGTCCCATGAGCATCGATCGAAGCACCATGTATGGTAGGAGATGATCAAGACATTCTGTTTGGAGAGGAAAATGTCAGTGCTTCGTTCTTCGCTAAGACTTTTTATAACAGATTCGACTAGGTCCTATAATTATGCGTAAAAACTGTACTTACAAAAGCAGCCAGCAGGTAAAGGTTCGCGGGTGAGTCTCGTCTCTTCGCGATCAAAGCGAACAGGGTTATCAAGCTGAGCACGAACGCTATTAACACCATCCACTCACTGAAAATAAAGCGGTGAACCATTATTACATGAAATGGATTTAGAAAACAAATGATTACGTTTGCCGAGCCCGACAGGGTTCACATTTGTTATCAATAAACCTAATATAAGACCTGTATGTATACATTGTGAAAAGCAAATAAAGTATTGACATATTGTGATTGGCAAAGACAGTAAAAAAAATAAACCCCTTCTTAAATTAGATTGTTGCAATTATAGAAGAAAGATGCTGCTCTATGTCCTATAAAACAACTTCTCATTTCCAGAACTTAAAATTTTCTTATTTTTAACGGTCCACAATATCTTTGAACATGGTTTTACTCTCAACATTAGTTTCAAATGTGATTGTTGTATATCATTATACCTAACACCTGTATCCTACTCAATAAAAACAATAAAAATTACTTTACTTTCATACTCACTTCTGGTGTATGAACAGTTTGACGGGTTCGACCAGGTGGAATGTGCCAGCAATAGCCACGGTAGCAAGCAGCTGGACTGACAGCAGGCCGTACACTTTGCGGACGAAGCCGAGACGGATATCTTTCTCAGCGTTAATGACATTGTTGCGGTATGAGAAGTCTTCCTGGAAATTAATATATACGCATGTATATTTGAACGACGGACTTATTGAAGGAGGGTGGTCAGTATTCGATTCTCGTCCCAAATATGTAAAAAAACTATGACCTTAATTTTTCATATAACTATCCGATAAAATACAGTATTTATGAACACAGAGCGCAAAATGCCTAATATCACGCGCCAAACACGTGCCGCCGCTAAGGCAGCGAGCGCGCAAGCCCCCCCGCGCCCCTTGTGATGTCGACGACGAGTGCCGCGCAGTGAAATGCATTCATACCTACGTCGACATCGGTCATTGACCGCGCATATGTTCGATAAGCGCGAGGGTGTTAAAACGTTGCGAAGTTACTAGGACTTTTTTGGAACGATTTTGTTCGTCATTAATCAGGGTTTTTTTTATTGTTTATACGTTTATTGGTGAAGTCTATGCATAAACTATTGGTGGTTTGAATAAGTCCGTCGTTCAAATATACATACTGTATATTTAGTAAAAGTGTGCTTTGAAACCTAAATAGCTGATAGGGCAAATGGCTGCCAAGCTCAAATGGAACTGGGCGGGCCACATCTATTGGATGCCAAATGAGTTCGAATGGGGACCGAACTTGTGACACGTCGCGCATAGTGGTAAATGGCGTGGTGACCTATACCACTCGGCTATAGGTTACCACAGGCAGTATGCTCTGTACTGGATCAAGAACTGTATTATAGAATCAGAACTATTGTTGCATTGAGAACTACTGGCATTATTCTATTGTCCTATAGACATATTGAACAATAAGACATCAACATTTTATTTAGTTGATACTTATATATTTTCATTTAACTGAGTAATAATTGAATTAAGTAACTAAAACCAGGTATCCATTCCACGGAACATAAAAAAAGAATATATTAAGTGATAATGGTTATCAATAAATGTAAATATTTATCTTTTTATAGATATAATAAAAACACAATGCCCTTAAAAGACATTGTTTTCACCAGATAGAATACCTACTCAAATTCTTGAATGACATTTTTATCATAACTAATTACTATGTGTCATAGCTATTAGTACCATATACCTAATTTGATTTTAATTACTAAGAAGTAATGTTCAAGAATGAACTTTATTAGAAAGGTGGTAAATACGAGGAAGGAAATTCTCAGATACTATAATAATTTATTCTAATAGTCGTTCAATGTATTTTCTGAACCAATATTATACTTTACATTGAAAATGGTTGTTTATTTAACAACGCAGGTTAGAACATTTTTATATGTTGCAATAAGGTTGAAATATTTCTAAATACTCTGATACAGCCTTCATTAAAGGCGTAAAACAAAAGAAATTAGTTCTGATTCATATATTTTTAACAACTAAATTTTATTGGAGTTTAGAACAGCAGAACAAACTAATAAACAATAGAATAACATTGATAATTAACTTTCATATTAAAGGATAATGCCAGTCAAATGAGTTTTATCTTATCTGTTCATAAAACGAAGCAAACGTATGACCACATTCTGCCTTCATATCCACGTTACAATTAATGTTTACGCTTCTAATTGAATACACTATTAGCATATGAATAAGTTCTGGTAGCAAACATGTTTGTACAACAGAGTTTAATGTTTTAAGCCTGTGTTGAAGGACATACGTGTAAAACAACATTCTCTACACACCAAAAATTTTAAAAACTTCGTTCACTATACCTCGATTGATTCCTTTCCTCCCAGTTCACAATCTTCCTGAGCGTACATTAGGGGTATTGAAGCCATGTTGAATAGTTTTAATCGCCGTTTTTAGAGTTATATGGAGTTAAACAACTGTTTTCACACAAATTAATAATTATTATGGTTTTCCCTTTACGAATGTCGCAATGACGTTATTGACGTAGCTAACTGTCATGTCAGGTGATAAGAATTTCTGTTTTTGTTACTTTCATTTTTATTATTGGAACACTAGTCTTTTCAGAACATTGTTACGCATTCGCAAGTATTCAAGAGTTTTAATCACTGGGAGGATTGGTTATTTCAATTTCACACAGTTTTTTTTCACTCGGTAAAATATTTTTGAAACGTAATACGGATGTGAATAACACGGTTTTCGATACATTCAGGTTATATTAAAGAATTCAATTTTGCAGCTTTTACCTTTGATTATACCAAATTAGGTATGGGACTCACTAAAAGTATATACTGTTTATGTTAATTTCACTCTTGAATATAAAGCCATCCATAATAATATATCTTAAAGAAATCAGCTAATGACCTGTCGTACCACTTTCGCTTGATTTGCTAACCCTCGTCACTTAAATCTGTTTTCGGCACATTTTTAAACAAGCTCGTATCAGAGATTAAATCTGACCAGTGTTGAGTATATACTACCACACATTTACCACAATTTAGGCACAAAAAGATATTCTTATAGATGTACTAACTATTGCCCGCGTAAATATCAGTTATTGCTGTAAAAACATTACCCCTCTGTGACGCAGTCGGTAAAAAAGTTGCCTTTGTGTTAAACAAGCGTGTCTGTTATCTGCAAACCAAATTTATCAAAATTGATTCAGCCGTTAAAGCGTGAAAGAGTAATAAGCATCCATCCATCTTATACCCACTTATAAACTTTAGTATTTATAATATTAGTATGATGTAAAGTAATTATTGTAAACATGATGGACATTGATGGTAGTCGGCCATTGATGAACCAACCAAGAAGAAATACATAATTACAGTCATCAACTCAAATCAGTAATGATGAATTAGATTAACAAAGTACTGTATTTATACCTATATATTAGATGAAGTATTTTTCAATGCCAAATAGTATTAGTGTGTTTTAACCATACTTTATGTGCAAACCAATTTTGTTAGTCAAAACATGACCGCAAATCATCATATTACATTGTGTACAGTTGTTTCAAAAATCTGATTGTATCTGAGTACTTTACTGTCCGTACTTGCACAAGACTGGATATCTACAATAAGGGAGTTTATCCTAAACCTATTATTCCTTACTAGTTATATTAAAGGCACAATTAAACAAAAGTAGGTTACTCATATTAAATTAATCATTCAACAAATTAGTTCGCATAACACAAAAATATCGCTACAAAGTTCACAACATTAAGTAACTGGGGCTGCAGTAAATGTGCAATAAAATGAAATCGAGTTAAGTCGATCCGGAGCGGCATCGGCAGTGGAGTTCTGCCTCTAAATCAAGTTTCAACTGAGCAATGTATTTATCCGAACCAATGGAATCACTGCGAGTCGAGTTATGCCCGTGTAATTCACTGCTCTAATGCAATCCGATTTGGATTATGTTATGTCATATCTTGTTATTGTGAATGTGTATTGTGTAGAATAGAATACTCTTTATTGTACACCATAGTTACAGCTATGAAAAGGAAGTTATAGGTGCGATTGATGATATTTTTTTGAGTGAAATGTAATGATATTAAGTTAACAGTAAGCCCTGAAAACTAAACAAGTGAGTGAGGATGAGCTAGGGACTTTCTTTGTAACGAAACGATACATTGTGTTCGCTTGGAGTCATCAGTTAGCGGAGTAGTAACAACATAAGCACTTCTAAGCGTTTCCTTTAAATTACATAAACATTGTTTTGACAATCCTAAAAATATTCATTTTATTATACACCGTGATTTTTAGGTCGTTTTAAAAAAGTCGTCCACACAATGTATCCGTCATAAAATACCTCTAGGCGCGAATATAATTTTTTTATCATTAATTAAAATAATATGCATGAAAAAAATAAATAATACATTGGAAATATGAAACATCCTGTTAAAAATGTTTACGTATCAAACTGTTGAAGATACATGCTACATACTTACTGCGAACATTATGATTGCAATAGTAAGACAGCTGTTTTACGCTAAGGTGAATGACCTGTGATAAGACGCCGCCGCGCCGCCCGCGCGGCCCCTTTGGCACAAGGTTCGGACCGCGCTCACTACAGAGTGTTCGTAAAACTGCCTTGTGTCATAATAATGAATAATATTTTTATTCATTCAAATCTTAAAAAAAACATATTTTTTTATTATAAACGTTTACTAGTCATTGGATACATGAACTGGGCTGCTTTTTTAAAACGACCTAAAAGTCACGGTGTATAATTGTATCGGATTAACATGTTATGGAATGCTAATAAATGTCGACTATTGAGTATTAAGTGCGGATTGAGTAGATTTTTACTTTTTATACCCGCATGCATTGTATGTACCATGCGTTTGAAGCCACCTTCCGAATGTTTATTATAATACCCTGAAAAAAAACCTTAATTTGCTTATTATGCGCTTCGCTGTCATAATTATGAAAAGTATTCCTTCACAGCAATTTACATAGTTACAGCAAACAAATATCCACAACTATACAAAAGTAATAAGAAGGTAACACTAATATGCCTCTTATATTCAAGACATAATAACAGCTGAAGGTTGTTAGATCATGTAGTGGCCGGCTATCGATTCTCGCTCGCCCATTATTTTTACTGGCCGTAAAAGTTTAGTGTCATCAGCAGTCGAGAAAGGTCGAGGTGTAATTACAGATTTTATAGTAACTGCCTGCTAGTGCATTAGAGGGGCTTAGGGCTGCCGATTGCCATATTTATATGTTGAGCAAATATGAAGTTTGATTATTGCTGAGATAAAAAAGGAACAGAAAAAAATGAATGATGAAGTTGTCTGTAAGCTGTCAAGTTTCAAGAAATTCTAATGTAGCCTAATGGAGTATGCCAAGTATTTTGTACTAAAACCAACAAACGTGTGTTTGTTGGTTTTTTGACAATCGTCATTTCCCTGCCCTTATCCCAATTATTATTTAGGGTCGGCGCAGCATGTCTTCTTCTCCCACACGTTCCTATCTGACGTTATTTCGCAAGTAACATTTTTTGCAGCCATATCATTTTTCACACATCCATCTATCGTTTCTGTGGTCGTCCTCTTCCCCTATGTCCATCCACATTCATGTCTAGCACCTTCCTTACCTTGGTTGGTTTGACAAGTAGTGTTATAAATTGGTTGATTTTGTTTTCGAGGTTTGAAAAGGTTCAAAAAGGCGAGGTTCTAATAACCCACGACTTTAGTCTGTACCTCGTGTCTACGTACGGACGGCTGCGGGTATGCAATACAGTAGCCGCTTCTTAATTCTTTATCGGGTATTGGAGACTTGTGTAACATTATGTATTAATTATAAGCGAGACGGTCCACCGTGCAACGTGTGTATACAGATGAGAGTGCACTTAACTTTAATGGGAGCTATTAAACTGCAGTCATATTAGTTTCAATTAAAACTGCACAACATAAACGTAATCACAGTCAGATATAATAGCGTAAGCCTTGAAAACATAAGTTTTAAATCTAAAAAGAAATCAGAGGTCATAACAAAATGGCTGGCAATAAATTCATAAACTTACGATACTAGTACAACTACAACTCCTTAAAACATTATTATGTTATGTCATAACACAACAGGGACCATAAAAATGAAAATTGTGAGACTGAAAGTGGACCACGACCTCGCACTGGGGGACTAACACCACCTCTTATAGTAAAACTCTCACAGTTGTGTGAAAAAGATGCATGTATACGCCGTGTAATGTGCCGTCTCGCTTACACAACTGCAATATTCTTATTTGAATATGAGGTGGTAGGCCCTCGGGTTTCCGTAAATCGTTCGCTCAACAAATTGGTCGCCATATTTATGACCCAAGTTATAAACTGCGAGGTAATTGCTCCTCGTGTTTATTGTTTAAAACCTTAAGTAAAAGGCAACACGTTAATATATATTATCGTATATGTAGGTTAGTTCGCATTGTGCTCTATAGAATGAAATAAATAATCTTAATTTACCTACGGTAGAACACAATTATAAATATCTCTCTAAAACAAAAATTATTGCGAGCTTTTGATTAGGGTGATAGTTAAGTCCGATAGAAATTGAGTGACAAGAAAATTTTACTTCCTAATTAAATAATTTAGTTTTCAGGGACTTTTACTCTACCTACCAATGTTATCTCTTAATTGAATAGGATGTCTTCATGTCTTCTCTCTGGTATCGCATAATATTTGGATTATCTAATGCACACCCAGAAAAAAAACATGCTAATCATATTTCTTTCTCCGACTATATAATCACCAATTTTTAAGAACAATCTCCATCTTTAATTTCGTAACCGAAATACATTTTATACCTCCGCTTTTTCCTTAAAACGTACGCCGCAGCAAAGGTGTCTCGGGTCCCATTCTCGAGGACTTGCCTATAAGAAATTTAATTAGAATTCTCACGAAAATTTCCTCCATAAAGATGTGCCGGATAAAAGAGTACGATAGATGTGGGGGGCTATTATTTAAAACTGGCCCCGGCTGGTGGCCCAGAAATTTGTCGAGTGATTTGAGAATAGTTCGCTGTCGATAGTTTGGATACGTGCATGTAGATAGAGATTAATGATGTTTTGAACAGATTACATTGTCTATTCTTATTACCCGATTGCGTTAGATGGAGGGTGATGTTTTTCGACCGTATGTAATTAGCATATGAAATTAAGTATTTTATACTTTTACTCGCTTAAGTCTAACTCTTAATTAAATTAGAAAATATAATAAACATGTAAGTTCTTTTAAAGACATTGTTAAATTAGATGTAATGTAATTTATTAATTAAGTCTACTAGCGAATATGATTACTCATACAAACAACAACAAAAACAAATTAAAAAAAATAATAAAAACCGACAATTAACCTCGTTATTATTTTCGTACGACCGCAGAATTTATCCCAATGAACAGAGAGAACGCGCCGATATTTATCTGTAATTGAAAACGTTTCGATTCGCGCCAAAACGAGGTATATAGGAACAAATCCGATTTTAATGGCCGCTCTCATAATGGTTTGGGTTGGACTGCTTTGTCGCTTTGAGCCCGTGGTTGCATTTGTTTTTTTATTTGATTTTAAGGGAGGCATTTTATTGAGTATGCGTGGCTATTTTTGCGGAGGGCTTTTTAAGAGAGCAGTACCATTGCTTAGGATCATAATATTATTATTTGGATAGAATGAGGCTTTTATAGCTTATTATTAATTTGTGATTTATCATTTAATTAATCACACCTTGGCTGGATGAATATCACTTTAATGATTTGAAAAAATACATAATTATTGTATTTATAAGCTAGCTTACTGCGGATTGACGATTTCAGATTCCTACTTGAAATCCACGTTTTATCACGATTTTTTCTTCACCGTTTGTCAGTAGTGTCTTAGAATAATTAAGAAACTACATATAACTTTGAAAAAGTCTCATTGGTACTTACCTGTGCTGGGGATCGAACCTGCACATCGTGCATACATATCCACATATAGAACTGCAAGGCCACCATGACATTTTTAAAATATCGCTATCAATATTAATAAAAAGATTTCAATCGAGTCCCTCAGGTTTGATTGCTACTAAACATAAAGTTTAAATAAACAACCTATTATTATTGAAATAAAAGCCTATAATAACAGCAATAGCCCTTATATTAGATAGCTGTCAAGATAGTCCACAATGTATGTACCTATTTAACACAGTGAACAGCATACAAAAGGCGTCATAATTCGATGTGGTGAGTGCAATGCGGCACTCCACCATTAAAATGCAGATCACAGTTGTACAATTACCTTCGTGCTAGTATAATAATATTTTATGTATGAAATAAGGATTTATTTCACAGTTTTATTTATTTGATTGTACGTATATACGTATTTGTATGATTAATGCTCTATGTTTAAATGTTTGTTGATGTTATTGCCGTTACTAATTAATTATGTTTGCTAGTGTCGACAAATGCATTTCAGCCAATTATCAATAATGACTAATCAATTTGATTGAGCAAATAGATTTGGCACTCACCGACTGTTGTAAAATTTACTATAATTGGTATTCTAATTAAAAAAAATAAGTTATAGGGAATCACGCAAGTAAGCTGTTTTAAAAAAAAATGTCTGTCATCGTTTGAAACTTAAAAAAAATCACAATACGAAATGTATATAGGTATTATTGTTTCAGAAAAGTCAAAGTATCGAAAGGTGTTTGATACTACTATAAAAATTATACTAAGTTGCATTAAAACCGAACTTTCCAAGTCTTAAATAATTTCGTCTTAATATCTCTCGAACTAACTTTGAACTTATTAATTCCTTCAACAATTTACTTTTAATCTGATTAAGGGATATTCCGTCTGAATGGAATCAATTTCTTTGCCGGTCTTATCTCTGAAATGTCAAGTGGAAATAAATGGGATTACCAGTTAAGGATTTAATAGTGATCGCGGTAAGTTTAATCTTCCCTTTAAAAACGATGAGTAGATCTAAATATAAACTTAATTGAAAAAATGGAAATGTCAAATTTTGACATTTGGAGCGAGGTTTTTAGCAAGGAGTTTGTAAATTATTTTAACGGTCGGATGAACTTTATAGATGTGAATTTAGATAGTTTTTTTTTTAACAAATATTTGTAAAAGTAGCTTTCTTATCGTTTTCGTTGGCAGTTTAAAGTAACCTTTAGGGAGTAACATAACATTATTGGGTTATGTTACAAATGTTAGTACCAAATTTTTATTATTATCATGCTCAAATCGTATAATATGCTGTTATTTGATATGCAGTACTTATTTGGTGATATTTTAATCATCATTGTTTAAAAAAATACAGTAAATGAATACCTATAAGACCGCCCATTGTGGCCTCATGTAACTTTTACGTTTGTCAATTCAGTTTCTCATGTGGTATGCAATAAAGAATATCCTATCTACATATCTATCTATGTAGACAGGTAAGTACAAATATCAACGTACTAAATAAACAAATTTCTGTATTCGTATTTCCAACACTACCAAGCCCTTTTCAACATACAATTATGACAAATAACATAGTGTCATATTTCGCTTATCCATACGAGCTGTAATTTGGGCGCGAAATCAATCAAATATGGCCGCGTTGTAATTACGAGCGGCTGTCAATACGTCACTGCGGTCAATGTACTCTATACCTACCTCTTATTAAAGTAACATTATTGCTATTGTCGAAAAGAGACGCCGCTCTATGCCATGTAGCATGTTATCTCGCTTTCACAATTCATAATATTACTTTAAGAGTTGACGGTGGATGTGTCTTTCTGTGTGTACTCTCAACCGATGCTTATAAATTCTGATTGACGAGTGCCATTTATTTCGCAAATTTTCCTTGCTTTTACACTGTATTTATATTTTTGATGATTGGGAAAGGGTTAAATGATAGTAATGATGGAAGGTCTTAATCCCGGAGTGGGGACAGTTTATGGAAATGGGAGACGTGGTATTAAACTGTTATCGATAATGTTCGCTAAATAAGTGCAAGAAAGACACATTCGTAGCTATAAATAACTAACATGAGAGACGATTATGGAAACTCCTCCAGCACAAACTAAGTGAGCCAGTTTAAAACCTACAAAATATGATTTCGATTCCCTTGTGTCGTATAAATCATCATTAGTTAAAAAAAATGCTGAATGCGTTGAATAAAAAGTAGAAGAAACCTTACCAATGGCCGGGGGCAGAATCAGTGCGCATCCAGTCCCCAAGACCTGCCCCAAGCCCCGCACAATGCAAGCTCTGAAAGACTTTCATCACACGTAATGAAATAGCAGAGGTCAATGTAGACTGGACGGCCCATTCACGTGGAAAGCGGGTACGATTCAATTTGATTTCGAAATAGAATTGTTTCATTCTCGTTAGCCAGTAAATGCATATCTGTAATTATGTGACGTTATATATGATAATTGTTTTGTATTGAGGTTTAATATGTATTCATCGTTTTATTTATTTAGTATAGACTGAGTTGATTTTTGTTTCATGTATGTAACTAAGGTTAAAAGTAAGTAAGGAAGGTTTAAAGTGAAGAGAAAAAGCTAAGACAGGTGGTAAATTGGTCTTAAGTATATTAAAGGTAAAGAAAAAGTACACATACATTCAATCTTCATACTTTTTACTGCTGAAGATAAATAACGACTAGATTGGGAAAGTGTTTTTGTAGAACTTAAACGTCAACAATTATACTGCAAATTACTGGACGCACGAAATATAAAAGAAACTCAGGAAATAAAGTAACATCAACTAAAAATAGGTTGGACATGGAGTTATATTCAAAAGTAGACAATAATAATATAGAACACAAATTCAATAAAAAAAAAATAAGAATTAGGTATAATGTTTTAAAAATGTTGACTAAAATAATGTTCCAACATTAAAATTTTATACCACGATACTTGCACTTTTTGCTGTCTATTCCCATTACTTTTCTGAACTGTCAAAGTTGTTTGAAACTTAGTTCAGTTAGTTTAGAAGTAATGTTTGGCTGGCTTGAGTAAATCCATGCGACACCGCTGCGGTGCGTCGCGTCATACTGCGGTGGACACGAATATTGAAACTGAAAGTTTTGCAGTGCGTTGACGCAGCGTGGTTTTGGGCAACATTCGTTAATAAAAATATAGGACAAATATAAGTGGTTTATAGTAGGCTGGGTATTTGTCTAAAAAAATCTGGTAAGTCCATCGGGTAGATTTAAAAAAAATATTGGATACGTATTCTCATTGCAGGGCAAATTGCTTCCTTCCCCACTTTCACCTTTTACGGTCTATGGCTAACCGAAGCCATAGCTCACCGTTTTGTAAAAAAGACTCGTTTTACTATCTCCTCCTGAGTTTTTTGCGAGATATCCTTTTGTTATTTACCACCCAATGCGTGGTCGCCTGAACGCCTGTAAACGTTGTATACAGAGGCCTGCGAGAAATGGATACCTTATTGTTTATACACTCATACTCAATTAACAACAAATGTCTGGACTTTAAAGGAGACAGAGACCCCTGAGTTTGTTCGACATTTCTTCTTAGGGAAGTCAGTTAGGAAATGTTGAATGCAACGAGCTCGACACACATATTTCAGACACGTAAAAGTGACATAATTAACCTATTTACAGAATAAATGATTTCATTTCAATAAAATCAGACGAGTGATGAAGTTAATCAACCTGCATATAAAATATCGAATAAAGTTTGTAAGTTTATATAACCTTAGAGTATTTGTAACAGGTGCAAGGGAAATTCGTAGTATAGTGCCTTTCTTTAGTACTATGAGGAGTGCGCTTTGATGGCAACAGGTAGCTTTCGAACTCTGATTTCTCAATCACCTTTGCAGGCACTTTCCTCTTTACACGACAATTTAATCAATCTATTAATTTTCTAAAAAAGCAAGTATGTTTATTAGAAACTGCAGTTCATTTTAGTATAGAGTAGAATATAATATATATCTTTATATGGTTCAGGAAAGTCGTTACAGAAAATTCTGTTTCATCATTTTCTGCCATTCTTGGCGTACCAATATTTGAGTACAATATTATAAGCTATAAATTTACATTACAACAATGCTATTTCTTAGAAAACTGCCTTTCATTATTTCGATGTTTTAAAAATCTTTCTCTTTCTAAATAATAACCTCTCTTTCTTATTTCACAACAATAACTATCATAAAACTTAAGCTAACATTGCTAATGAAACGTTGACTGTAAAATAATTGATGGAATCCAACGAAATGAACAGGTGTAGACTAATTAAAGTGAAAAGAGATAATTAATTGCAACGGAACTCGTCGGGGATAAAGAATATTAAATATTTTCATTTCGCCCCACCGTATAGTTTGCATGGAGTGTTTTTAATTAAATGCGATAGTGATGTGTAGATGTCGATGAATACTATTTTTTTACAACATTAGCGTATTATATTTTGATGGAGTAATGTAGATTTATTATGTTCTTTTTTAATCGGGTCCAGTAGGTTACCTGTTAACAGTCAACTCAATCAATCATTCAATCAGCTTATTGCAGTGTACTGCTAGACATGACATCTCCCAATGTGCGCCATTTGTGCTGATCCTTCGCCTTCAGCACCAAGCTTGCCCAGCTATCTATTACCTATATCCTATAATCATTTTTTTTATAGTTCAAGTAAATTACAAACGCTACTAAAAAAGAAAACTCTTTTTTTTTTGATAGGATAGAATTACGAGTAAGCTTATACTATTAAAGTTCAAATGAAGAAATTTTTCACTAGACGGTATTTACATATTTAAATTTTGAACCACTGGTACCCATACTAATAGAAAAATACAGGCATTTAATACAAATCGTATATAAAGCACAAAACAGCATCTAAATCAAATACATTGCAAATTCACAGTCTTAGTTAATGCTAGCAGAGTTATTTGGCAAATGCAGTAATTGCGCGCTGGCTGCAGATGTGTGGGCTATACCCAACAGATCTTACTCTAATAAGTCTGGTAACCTAGATCTCGTAGGTTACAACGTTGTATAAAGGGCTTGAGACACGATCAAACTAGTCTGACTTACTTTACGTGTTTGTTGCATGCGTTTGATTGTAGTTCAAATTGTCAAACCGGTGCATAATGTACTGAAGAACAAAAATGTCACCTACTTAAATAATCGCGAAAGTTTGTAAGTATGGATGGATGTTTGTTACTCTTTTACTGATGAAATGTTGATGAAATTTAGTACGGAATAAGTTGACACCCTGGATAACAACAAAAGCAATTTTTTTATCGACTACGTCAGGGGGGTAATTTTGTGCAGCAAAAACCGATATTCGCACGGGAGAAATTGAAGGCAAAAGCTTGTTTAGTAAAAAACAAAGTCGCTTCCTGCTCTTTCTATCTGTCCCTATGTAAGCTTAGATCTTTAAAACTACTCAATGGATTTTGATGAGTTTTTTTTATTATAATTAGTACTGCACCCGTGCAAAGCTGGGGCGTGTCACAACCACAAGTAAAAAATAAGCATTATAGGAGTAAAGAAGGGAAGGTTTGACAAACCTTTCAAACCAGTTGCAGTAAAACAATTTTTTGGATCAAACCAAAAGCTACGGTTAAGCGAAACATGTTTTGTAAGTCTTGGAGGCCCTTTAGTGTGTGGTATCCAATCCTTTTATGCTTTTTAGATTAAATGGACCGACTACCGGCTTTTAGCGGTCAGACTTGGCTTCACTTTAACATTTTGGAAGAGGTATTTTATATGTTTTGAAGGTGCATCAGAGTTCGTGTAAACAGGAGATTTTTGATTTCTTAAAATCACTTTTTTTATTCTAAGGATTTTAGTGATTCCTTTTAAAAGAAAATTTAGCTTTAGTGTGTATTTATGCCTATAGTGCATACATTATGTAAAAAATGTTTGAAATAAATATACAGTGAGTAAAGACGATTTTACTTAATTGTGTATGCCTTTCTACGTAAGCAAGCAATATTTTTAAAATGTTAATTTGTCTCTAGATTTCTATTTCATTTTTTTTCTCCTGACAGTCAATTGGATTGGATTTGATATGGGTTGGAAACAGTTGGATTTTTGTTCCCATCTATCATTGAATACAGAAAGATGTTCTAGCCAGCCGCAATTTCTTTTAACACTTTTTTTTATCCCACCCACCACCACTCGGTTACCCATTCTTTGCAGTTAACGTTCTTTCATACATTATCGATATCCACACAACGTTACATGTCCCATCACTAGAGCCTTTGAATCTCGTAAAAAGCAGATTGGATTGCTATTTCAGTTCACCGTCGCTTTATGCCTTTGTACTGGTTTTCATTGAATTTCTATTATTATGCGCATTTATGCAGCAATGAATGTGATGTTTATTAATTGATTTTAATGAAATATTCAATTTACTTGGTAAAGGATGTTTAGGTATGTTTCTAGAGGATTTTTCTAATAGGGAACTACTGATAGGTAACATTTTTGGCTATAGGTAAATAGCTTAGTAAATATTTTTTGGCTTCTAATTGTTGTAAAAAAGTGTTTAAGCCAAGATTCAAAAGCCATTTCTATTTGCTTTCTTGAATAGGTAAAATTAATTAAAAACCTATTGAATTATTCAGGAATGGTTTTCAGAGGAGTAGAACATTATGAATTTCATTAAGATTTTTTATAAAATATTTAAAATATCAACACTTCAATAATTCTTTATTTGATTACCGACTACGTTTAAAAGTTTCACAAAACACTCAAAACAGCAATCACCATACAAACCCATTTCCATATTAAAATTGTAAGTTTTATTCACACAACACAATTTGTAGATAAAACGTAACACTAATAAAAACAGCTGAACCGTCCGTCGTAGTAAAGCGCTACGTATATGCTACGACGCTACGGCGTAGCATAGTGCAGTCATAAAGTTTATTACTCAGATTTTTATGGGGAGTGTTATTAAATGCTGCTATTTGGAACATATTAAAGTGAATTTAGCGCAGTATCCTTTGTCATTTGTTTGTGAAATATGTCATGGTGAGAATATTAATGTTTGGTTTCTTTCAAGGCTTTTTACTTGGTAAACTGATACCATAGAATAAATAAGAACTATTAGTTAGTATAACGTTAAGAAATTAATAATATTCACTGTATTAAAACCTCATTATTTGTACTGATTTTGTAGACATACATACATACATACATAAACGTCACGCCTCTTTCCCTTGGGGGTAGGCAGAGATCACATCTTTCCATTTGCTACGATCCATGTAGTATTATTTGTAGTTGATGAATATTTGCATTAAGTAGTGTTGTTCTAAAAGTCTTTTGATCTCTAGATTCCTCTAGTGATCAAGTCTCCATGACACCTAAGGGCGATATTTGTGTCCATACCTTATTTAAATACGACCGAAGTCAAAACCATCTTAATGTATCAGAATCATCATCATTATCTTCCTGCCCTCGTACCATTTTACTTGGGTCGGCGAAACACGTTTTTTTCTTTAATTTTCCCCTATCAGACGTCACACTATCATAAACTCTTTTAATGTATCAGAATGTAAAATAAAATATGTAGTAATACAAAAATGAAAACTACGAAACATTTTTCAGTCAATTTGTATCAACATCGTATGAGAGTAAGGGTAACCTAGTTGTATCATAAGAGGCTTCGGCGCATCGCTGAAATATAGCTTCAAATAAAATGTACTTACTTCGACAGATGTGAAATATCAACAGTACTACTACTACTCTATCCTCTTAAAGTAGCTGTTACAGTTGTGGGAACGAACAACGCTATACAGGGTGTAGAGCGACGTCCCTCTTCCACAATTGCAACAATTTTATTTTAAAAGATGGTGGTAGGTTCTTTGAGCTTATTTGAGGTGAGTGTAGATACAATTTGTTGTGTATATAAACTTTTTAATGGTTTTCAAATATGGAACGGAAAGTGCAAGCTAAGATAGTTTACGCTTCTGTTATAGTGTCGATCTTTGATGCTCAGTCTGGAAAAAAGGGTTAAATAAATGAAATGCAAATAGAATGAAATTGATAGTTTTAAATATACTTCATTTTAAAGCATGCTTGTTATTTATCTATAGGTAGTTCAGTTCATAAATTGCAGATATTGGAGTACTATCTCTAATATCTGTTATTTATGAATCTATACTAGTAGAAATAAAGTGTTATGATTTCTCAATCAAACCACCAATTGGAAACTGATTAGCCATAAGACTGGATGTCATGCCCTGAATAGCAGTCAAACCGCCAAACAAAGTATTACGCTTTCTCCATAACAGAAAAAACAGTCTGCTAATAGTTATTAAATACTGTTTAACACCTAATAACAATGTTGTCCTTGTTTCGAACCTACAAACTTCTTTATAATGACAACACTTTAACCTAGTGATCTAAAAAACAAAACCTTTAAGGCATCGCAGTTAACTCGCCGTGTTGCGCGCCGCACTGCAGTCAGTTAAACTTTAACGTATAACGGTTAGAGCATACGTGACGTTCACGTTATGCTATTGAGTGTACGTAAACTACGTTGTAATTTTCGATTCCTTTTTGGGTGTGAAGGATTAATCTCTTTGTATATTTTGAACTTTTTTGTAACCTTTCTTTTACATTCAGAGAGATCATTTTATTTATTTTTAAAAACGACGTCTGCTCTAAGGATTTTTATCCTTTTCTTTTTTGCGTTTCACAGACAATCAATTTATATACACAAAGACATACAGACTCAGAACAAGCATCTGTGGGTCGCAAAAGTAATACATATTTTCAGTACTCAATTATCTTATGATATCACAACCATGTAGTTGTTTTAATACATTAATAACTTAAAAGAAGGATTTCGGAGAAAAAATAAATTTCAGGGTTTTCAGGCATTTTATGTATTACCGGCCTGTAAACAATAAAATACCTATTGTTTTGAAAGACCCTCTCACGGTGTGAAGAAGGAACAATCATAGATAACCATCTTACAAGCGATTTGTCAATTTTTCCCGACTGTCAGTGAGGTTAAAAGCAAAACTAAGAAAACACGTAGAACTTTCACTAAATCACATTGATATTAACCAAGTTTCAAATCTGCAACCATTCCCAAAATCAGTCACCAAACCACGGCACCACTCACGCATTCACATCATTAAATTTTCCATAATATAATTGCATCACATCGACATAACACAAGTGTATACTCTACAATTTACATACTATAATGACTTGTGTATCATCATGAACATATGCAATTTGTGCGCAGACAAAGGTAATATGATGATCAATTATCGTTCGATTGAAGCGGTCAGATACCGCGGCCTATGCATAATTTTGAGTTTGCTAGAGGCTGGCCACAAGCTGACTGGACTTTATCTGTGTGAGCATATGAGAGAGATCTGACATGTCCGTATTTGATACGTTGCTATTTATATTGGAAATGAGGTAATTACTTTGGGAAATTTCTGTGGCATCATGTTTTTGATACCAATATTAAAAACGTATTTTTTTTAAGAATGTTACTTTTTCACTCTTTAATGGCTAAACAAATTGAAATGAATTTTGATATGGAGTTAGTTGATACTCTGGTTTAACGCATAGGTTACTTTATATCCGACTGTGTTAAAAGAAAACTATGTTTTGCAGCTATAACCGATATCCAAGCGATCGAAGCCGTGAAAAAGAACTACTCAATACTTTTATTGCACTCTATACGTTTAAAAGGTGTTACATAACATAAGAATATAGTACAGTATTTACAGTATGGACCCCGTAGGGAACTAGTTAACATCTGTAGTATTACATTTAATAATGGCATACATAACTTTTTCTTATACTGGAAACCATCATAGTAGGAGACAAGATTGTTAAGTTCTCAGTCAAAAACCGGTTTATGACTGACGATGTGTTATAATAGTAGATAAAGGATTGCTTGCGTACAAAATCTCATTAAAGTGTATGTTTAAAACATATTTAAGTAATAATGGATAAAACATATCTTATTTCAATCACAAACACTAATAAAAGAGGTAGAGATGCTTCTACTCGCAGTAGAACAAAAAAGGAAAAACATAGTAACAACTTTGTTTTCCCTAGTATTCGGTTACATAGTAAGCTAAAACAGTAGAGTAACAACAAGTACAGTCAGCTACAAAGTCGATGAACGCCATCAGATTTACAAGGCTCCTGAATACGATCAAATACAATGACTCAGTATTGGGATTGGGAAACAAAGTAACTTAAACACCAGAATTTGGATTATAAAGAACTTTTCCGAAAACAAAACAGTTTTCTAATTTTAAAACATTGGCATGTTATTTTTTTAACTTGCCTATCATTCACTGCGAAATAGAGAAGTTTAAAGACACACATGCGGGCCGGCTCTCTGTTCATCCAAACATACTCGCAATAGAACTCCTAAAGCCTACAGTGCCCAGTAGACTGAACAGAAAGGAAGTCTTTTAAAGAGGCAGACGACCTCTGCACCCTACCTGCCTTGAACATTCAGCACATCAGCTTATAGTCTTGCGACGGATTGCCCATATGAAGGAAAAAAAAATTAAATAAATTTTTAAACCTTTTTAGGTAGTTCAGATTTCTGCATTTGTTTCCACTTTCATTCTTCTTTTTAGCGTATCGAGTAATGGCTAAAATGTTTGGACCAGTACGCAGCCACGATAACAACATTGTCGTTGGCATTGTACAGGTTCTCGTATGTGAAGGTGGTAGCTCATTAAGCCCTGGTTTAAGGAGAGTCACCACACGGGCATGGCTCAGGTGTTCTGTAGCCCCAACGGCACATATTATCCTTGTACCGGCCATCTTGGGTCCGGAGTGTAGTCCAAACTTCCACGTCGACTATTTTCCCTGATAATGCTAATTCCTACATCTCCTATTAACTACTGATTAATTTCATTGCGAGTTCAAAAACATCAATCGATTTTTTGGGACACCGAGCTTAAATGGTAGGTAGTATTCATAGGTTATCATCATCCTGTCTTACAGTAGTTGCAATGGGTGTAATTTATCTATAGCATGAATGTATTTCAAAGTATGTTTATCAATTGTCTAGTACTCATAATACAACCTCTGCTTAGTTTGAGACTATGGAGTTTTTTGCCGGTTCTTCTCCATAAAAATGACATTTTTGGAACCGCGCAACTAGAGTCAGTCACGTTTTAAAAGTGCCTGAAAAGGCCTACTTAAAATAAAAACCTTATGATTTTGACTTTTGACTAGATGGCTCTGTGTGAAAGTTTAGGAAATATAATAATGGTCTTTCCTATTCCCTGATGACCGTACATAGTGAATGTATTCCATGATTTGCGCATACGGACTGCATGGTCGACCGGTACACGAATCGGTTTTTACGGTACGATTGGCGCAGTCACTGAGTAATTGGCAGCCGGGTCAACTGAATGGCGTACGTAATAGTGTCCCTTGCCTGGGTATTCGTTGTTAAACTGTCAAAGAGTTTTCGGAAAAACGTCCTGAACATTTTTTTTATTTTCGTAAAAATTTTCATAACTTTTTTTATGTTGTCTTAATTAATAACAACTTCTTATAAGAAAAGAAAAACATAATTCGTCTGGAGCAATGTCTAAAAAAAACTGTTTCTCTGTAATGAAATTATAACTTTTTTTTTACATATCGAATTAGCCGACATCATAATTATGTTA
The DNA here is from genome assembly GCA_941860345.1 of Chrysodeixis includens. Classification (NCBI taxonomy): domain Eukaryota; kingdom Metazoa; phylum Arthropoda; class Insecta; order Lepidoptera; family Noctuidae; genus Chrysodeixis; species Chrysodeixis includens. The sequence goes on along the minus strand of OW796093.1, from coordinate 11,575,683 downwards.
TCAGTGCAAAAAATGACTACATAATTATTAAAATAGCAATATTACAATAACTTAAATCGCTCTACGTACGAACACGGTTACCGAATAACGCCTTAATATATTTATTCTTTAAATCTACAAATTCCCAAAACCTAAAAACTGCACCACTTTAAAGGAGCCCACCTCAAAGGAAACTACCAAAAAAGGCTAATCTCTTTAATGATTGATCAGGCCATTATGCAAGAACGTAATTAGTGTGAGGTAAATCCGTGTTCGCATCCCTCAGTGACTCGGGTAGCTTTCTTTTTTTATCTTACCCTCCATAATGCCCGAGTAAATATCGGTGGGATAGCGCCGCCTTTTATTTGACAAATTTATGCGTGGCCATGTTTTGATGAAGCTCCATGGTTTATTTATAGTGGTTTTTAAATAGACTTCGATTTAAAAGTTCTGACTGGGTTTTTCTTTGTAACATTGATTTTGTTTTTGTTAGTCAAAAATGTTTGATTAGGGAGAGATTTTTCTCGATATTACAAAAGCGTTGCTGGCGAGCGAAAATGACATTATGTCATTTTATGTTATGGTGACTTGAAAACTGCCAAAAAAGGCTGTTAACACCAGCTAACTAAGCGCCATGACCGAAAGTCCGATAAAGCAGCCAATACATGCGGTCAGACTACAGTAAGCAATTGTTTTAATTCATTGCCAGTCGAGAACTTCCAAAGAAACCTCTGATAAATTACATACAATCACATGCAACAGAACTACAACTTACAGTGTTCACCTACTTGATTCGTAGAAATCAAAACTTCAACTTATAGCAGAACTGCAAAATATATTCCGCGAAACCACGAACCATGTTCTTTATATCCAGCTTATAATACAGGCGAACCGTATTTAATAACACCCCTCTTTCATAGGGCATTTTACAGTGAAATGCAATGTGAAAAACAAATATTTCCACCATGGGAACAAAGGTTTTTACGAGTATTTCGTACAAATTCCGGAACGGAATGAATAGAGCAAATCAACAGAGGGATATTCAGTTTTCAGAACTGAAATATGCTTTGAATATTGTTGTGTGTATTTTTTAATCTCGTTTTTGTTGAAATTTTTCAGTGGGATATGTTTTGGATCACAAAAGACGAATATTTATATTCTATTAAGTATACATGTTATTTGAAATTAATCTCAGTTGCAGTCTCAAAATAATCTATTAAATTTTCCTCTTAAAATTTCATCCATTATTCTACTCATCATTTCATCCATTTTAATTTTTCAATCTCGTGGAATTTCCTAACAAAGCTAACTGAGAAAAACTTAATCCAGGAAAATGGGAAATTCAGTTGCAGAGAGCTTACTGTAAACTCTCCGTAAAAGCTAACTAAACCAGTTAGCTAATTGGTACCTTAATGTCAATTTAATGAAGCAATGCAGCTTACACCAGGACCCGGTAGATTCATTGTAAGGACAGGCAGATCTGTTATCGTTTTAAAAGCCAGATGGCGGATTACTGCGCTTACAGGACAATTTTTCTTTTAGTGCGTTTGACAATGATAATAAATAAACATTCTTCAACATGCACAACATGTTAACAAATAAAAAAATATCCCTCAATATTACCACAACGCTATCTAGTCTCAAGTTAAGCATACTAAGTAGCTTGCGTTATAAGTACTATACAACCGATAAACATACATACATATTTCTAAATGATCGTGTTCATCACACAAACATTTAGTCCTGGGTGAGGATCGGTATAGCATTCAGGGTCACTAACCACTAGACCAACAGGCCAGTCAACAACAAGAATGATGTCTTATTTTTTTATTTCTCGTTCTTATTGTATGATAAAGACTCTGACATTCTCCTTTTACCTCTCTTTATCCAGGGTATCCCTGTGCTAGTAGTTCTAGTCATCGTATTAAAAGTCAAGCTCATCTGGCCATCTTTACCTGGGCGCTGTATTGTAGAATTTAGGATGCACATCCAGCATTCTTCTTTTTAGTTCCTAGTACTCATAATAAAAGCTCTGCTAAGTTTGAAACTAGATGACGTAGTGTGAAAGTCGTGGAATATTTATTTTATAAAATAGAGTCACAATCTGCACTCTGCGAGTATATCTCTACCTTTGTTTGTAACAGTAAATAGCATGGCTTTATAACGTCAATATGAAGGGCTGCGTAACTTTAGATCAAATTTAAAGTTTTTAATGCGTTTCTGTTGCGGTGATACCGTTGTTTAGATTGTGTTTTGTTTTACATACACGTGTGCCGAGTTGATTTGTTGATGTAACTTTCAATAAACTAATTTTGATGTAATAGAGTTTGTTTTCATGGATGAATAGAAGGATGTTTGGCCTCGGTGGGGCCAGAAGGATTTATCAAATATTGTTATGGATTATTTTGATACGTATATAGTCATACTAATATAAAAAAGGCGAAAGTGTGTGAGTTTTTGTTAACTCATTGGTAACTCATTACGCTCAAACGGAGAGACCTATTTTGATAGCTAACCCCTTAGATTAACATAGGCTTATCTGACTGGATAAAAGGAGGTTAATATTTTTGCACCGAATCCCAGGTGGTCAAACATAAATAGTCTACTCATAAATTAATATTAGCGTTAGCAAAACAAAATACTTGCTATCTCGTCTTCTAAATCGGAACATAATACGACAAAACCGCAGGACTCAACTAGTATGTTATACCATTTCTACCTCCTACCTCTTCAGTATTGTGAACTTAACCTCGCATAGAAGGACAAACAGACAGCAGATGTAAACTGCAGATAGATGGCTAATGAAATGTCAATCATATTGATGGATGTTAGCATTCCGAGCCCGTAGGTGTGCGCTGTTTCACAATCATATTTATCTTCTTGGAAAGGGGTAGACAGAGGTGTTGCTTCCAGACAGTTCAAGGGCATTGACCTAAGCTGTTTAAAGGATGGGTTGCTGTTAATGAAGACTATTAGTACACACGAAAGGTTAGATGGGTGCATTTTGTAGGTTTTTTAAAGTAGCCTTTACAAAATCCCACTGCTGGGTAAAGGCCTTCTCTTTCGCATTCTACTAATTTTTTTGTTGGGTTATTTCAATACATAAATTAGTCCGAATTATTACTTGAAATGTTAAAAAAAATGTCAAAGACATAATTACTCTATCTCCCTGTCTTCCAAGCTTTCATGTTAAAACAAACTGTAGAAGATTTTTATTTCTGCAAAAAATGAAAACTGACATTTCTACAACGGCCAATAGATGTCACGTGTCGTGATGTAGACTTGGCATTTCAACACATTTGAGCGATACCATCAATGATAACGTTTGTTAAAATGTCATTCCTCTTCAGGGATAGATCATTTGGAATCCAGGTTTCCTAACAAAGTTTTCAGTCACCGTTTGTTAGTATTGTCTTAAATAATTTAGAAAGTACATTTCACTCACATAACGCCACATATTAATTTAACTTTTCATATAAATAGGCAAAATAATGTCTCTACGTAATATGCTGTAAAATAAAGGCTGCTAATAAATACACGTAATCGTTGTTCCAGATAACAACAGATGCAATTTGGAGAACAAAGGTAGTTTAATGATCAATATCGTTAAACCTGTGCGGGCACGAGTATGTTATGTAGGCGGCAGTGTTATGTAGTAACACGTCTGTTTAAACACCCAATAGCCAACATACATAGTTACATAGTACACTAGTATTAACCAGAAATAGGAATAAATAATAATTCTTTATTATAAAAGAGGGAAATGAATTCTTAAAGAGATTTTTTTGTATTGTTTTGGCATTGTTTAAAACGAATTTATTTTAAGGCAGGATTAAAACATGAAGTCCTCATTTAAAAATTACTTTTATAAGCGCTACGATTGAAAAACGTGAAAAATCCATACAAAATAAATACAGAAATTTGAAATCGAAAAGGCTGGGGAAATAATACAGATGTGCTGCATACATATTCATAACTCGATCTCGGATTCAGTGTGAACTGTAGTGTCGAGTGATGCCGGCTCGTCACACGTATAGGTTTTGATCATATTGATATTTGTTCGCTCTCGCCTCCACTACTCCACCGGCTTTATACAAATGCGTATTTCCATGAGACACACCCTTTTTGCACACAAAGGTAGAACGAAATAATACCTCACACACTGCATTCTAATTGATCTTCAGCAACTTTAGTACGTCTTAGTAGACGGTTAAGCTTCTCGTAGTACAAATACCCCCGGGGCCAGTCGATATACCGAGCAAACAAGACTCCATTATGTATGTCTATATCATTGTCCCCAATCTATGCAATCAACGAACTTAAATCCAAAATCTATAACGCTAGACTTACTATCTGGGCGGAAAATTTATTTGATAACCATTATACTTCCATTTGATAACATCGTTTAGCTCCGTTTGTAGTATACACCGCCCGTTAGCTTTACAACTCGAGAGGTGTGTCCCCTGCGTAGTGCGCAATGGATGGGCGAGTAGGAGAGTATCTCGTGAGAGGTTTGCGTGTGTGTGTGAAGCAGGGTAGGCCCACAGATCGGGCCCACAATGCACGTTGTTTATCCGCTAGGGCGCGGGGGTGGGGCGCGGGGCGCGGGCGGCGGGGCTCCCGGCCGGGCCCAGTCAGTGAGTTGCCAGCGCTCGCAGCAGCCGCACGCGACCGCGAGTGCATCAGTGCCCGTACACTACAAACACTGACACTCCGACCTTCAATCCGTGAGAACGAGACATCTATATCAGGTAAGGTACTTTTTTCAAAAAGGATCTGTTTCTTATTTTTTTTTCAGACTTTTTTTTTATCAAACCTCCACCTTTATCGAGATGAAAGTTATATAATATTAACTAATTACCGACAAGATCTTATCGACATCCCATTCTAGTAAAACCGTCGTTACCGACGAAAAATTGTAATTAGTCGCTACGCGGCTACACGTTACCGTAGCGGCGTAGCACTGGCGTAGAAAACAATGCGTTTGAATCCTGCGAATTTTACTACGGCGTTTAATTTCGCGGAAGTGATATTAATTTGGGAGAATGGGATGTGAGGGTACATTACTTCGTTACTGTTGAGTCTATATTTATTTTTCACGGTCAAGCCAAGGACTTCGGTTGGGATTTGTGTGGGGCATAGGTGTCACAGTGCGCGGTTATCCCACGGCCGCGGTTCGTACGAACGCTGTCATTTTGCCATAATTGTCCTGAACAAGGTCGAGGCTACCTCGCTCCGTAAGCGAACCATGAGCTCTTTGTTTCCGCAGACTGTTTTTATAATGCGTGCCTCATTTGTTTTATTTTCTACGTCTCTGTTTTATTTATGAGCTTTTATAGGTGAGGCTAATGATTGTATTGCGAACATATTTTTATAGATTTTTTCATTTTCCTATTTTGAGTATCTATTTTTTTTTATCTTTTTGGTTACAGTCATTTTTATTGTTCACCAATTGTATTAAATGAAAAATTTATTGGTGAGATCACATCATCAATAATCTTAAACGGCTGTCATTAAATGTGTTTGTAAAATAGAACATTAAAATTATTAAAACACACAGATCTACATGTCTAGAAAAAAGAAATAGTTACAACGCTTATTGCAACAGTTTATTTTATTACACAGTAATTATTTTGTATTTAACTATCCCTATTGCCGACGGCAACTTATTAGCGCATTTGCATCAAGTTTAAACTAGCAAATGAATTATGGGTTTAAAAATACCTTAATAAATGAAAGTGTATTTTTTTTTGGTTGCCAGTCGTATTAAATCAGAAACAAATAAAAAAAAAACAACTCTTCTATTAAATTTACAAATTCTTCAAGATTTTCCAAAGATAATTTTAAAATATTGGAACAAAACTATATTATCCAGTATTTAGTAGTACAAGGTTCTGACTACAAACTTTTGGAAGCAAAATGCGTGACTGGACAGAACCGATAGGAGAATAGTACGGTCAACAACGAAAGTCGATGAGAAGTGCAGATAAGAACTGACAAAAATGTTTAAAAACTTCCTTTATAATGGCATTCAGTAAGTTCTCAGTAGAATTCTATAGTTCTGAGTGAAGTTGATATAATAAGTTATTGTATTCAGGGCCTTGTAAATCTAATAGTGATTACGGACTTACTAGCTTTTGCCCACGGCTTCGCTCACGTTAAATTTTGGGTAGGATAGTTCTAAAGACTTTTGTTAGTCACAAATAGACTAAATATCATTTTTTAAGTTTTGCCTTGAAAATAACGAAATACTCCATACAAACTTAAATACCCTATTTTAGGAAATAGGGGATTAGAAAGAGAATTAAAGTGACCTATATCATTTTCTATCCCTTTAACTATCTCCACTTAAAAAGCCACGTCTATTCATCGATCCGTTTTGACAAGAAAGGCGGACAAACATACAGACACACACACTTATTCACTTGTAATATTACTACGAATGCTGCTGACTGTACTAGCGTGATCCCTGCCCCGGAATACGTATCACCTATTAGTTCTTGTCGGTAAGAGATCCGAGTCCCCTATGTCATCGGCAGGCAAAAACTATCCAGTTAGGCACATGTGGCATTTGAATGTAGACTCTAATACTATTCAAATAAACTCTAATACTATTCACATAGATACAAAAGCAGGCATCGGTTATTATAAGGCAATGTTAATACTGTCTAAAAAAACATGCTTTCCGTTCTTTATGCGTTGTGAAAAGTACTGCAAAGATTATGGTGAACATTTGGGAGGATATTTAGGACATGTTAGTGCGGATTTCTGACTTAAAATACGTAAAAGCCTTCAATATTTTTTGTTGGACGTTGTAATGCAGCGCGTGTCAGGTGCGGCTAGGCTAAAATACGAAAAAAAGTTCTCGTGAATTTTGAAAACGTATTTTGGCGTGGCAACGAAACCGCGAGACTCGGCTAGCTCACTTTTAAATAGTATAATATGGTTTCCCACTGTCTGTCCTTATGTATGTTTAGATCTTCAAAACTACGCAAGAAATGTTATATGTATAGTCGCTCTATTAAGTATAGCCCTGTAGCCAAGTTACATTTCTACATTCACTAGCGTTGATACAAAAAGCTTAAATGTATGAAAATGACAGTTAAGTTTAGTCACGTGACTTAGATCTGTAATTTTCATACTTTTGAGCGTATTCTATCAATACTAACGATTGTCGAAATCTTACACAGGATTACCGACAGGATTGCACCCGTGCGAAGCCGGGACAGTCCGTTACAAGTAATTACAAATAAAGGGAAGAACTTATCAATATTTCTGTTATACTGCAGTATACTTCTATTTCACCAGTCTACTGCCAAAACATTACATGGCCGATATCCCTAAGCACCTATGAGTTTCGAACCGTCTTCGGCGCTACATAAGTCATGAGCTTGCATTTTTAACTTATGTGCTTTGAACAAAACACGGAATCCGGGAACACGGTATTTCGATAAAGTTATACTGCTGGCAATTTTATTAAATGAAAATTATGAAGGTCGCGGACAAAGACGTTTCGTATTTTAAATACATCTTTAAGACTAGTTTTTTTTAGTTCATGCATATTTTATCACAATTTATACGTGCTATTTGGTTTCATGGCTTGTTGGCATTTGGTAGGTTGTTCTATAATCTAGTTTTTTTTTGACCTTATAAATTGAAGACAGCGAATAAAGTGTTGACTCCGGTTGGGTCTGAAACTAGTTGGGCATACCTGATACGCGTGAATAAATCGTTGATACATAACATATAATTATGAATGTATCTCACTATAGTTGTAACAAATAAACAAATTAAGTATTTCATACTGGAGGTTTCATATTGTGCCATTTTACGGGCTACATAATAGTTTGTATCGACCTCAAATATTCATCTGGTACGGTTTCTACTTATACAAGAATTATTAAAAATTGTAAATCAAAAGACTGTAAGCTGTTTGGGTGCCTTTAACGACGTTACTTCTTATAGGAATTTCACAAAGACTGGTTTCGGCAGTCCATTTTGTCCCATATTAAAAGAAAGGCAAAGAATAATGATTTCCGGGCCGATTTCGGTCACGGCGGCTAGTGGCACTTTGACACCAGTCAACTACGTGGTACATATAGTAGTCCACAAGTGCGAGCACAAACACAGGTGCACTCTCTGCTCCATTACTTTCATAGCCCGATGGGACGGCAATCCGACATGAGCGGAGAGGGATCAGGCGCATTGCCCATATTTGTACGTGCCTTCCGAAAAACAAACCAAAAACCACATTAATTAAAAATCCATGAAGGTTTTTTCTCCACCATCAGATTAGAAAACAGCGCTACAAAACCAACAAGAGAGGAATCCTCCAATATTTCTGTTAGTCTTTGTAGATTTTTTGAAGGAATTCCGTTTGCATTACAAGGCATCAGCAAGTTAATACAGTTCGCGAGTTGCTTTCCCATTACGTGACCAGAATATATTGAGACGCCGGCAAGGAATACTTGCTAAGAATTTCCCGGGTTCTTAAGTAAATGTAGTGTTTATTTTATTGGTTTGGCTTCGGCCTGTCGTCGACGGTGATTAGGTTTTAGATTTTGAGGGTACTGATTGATTTTGGGTTGTTTTCCTGTATTGGTTTAAAATGTTTTGGTTTGGTTAGAAATTTTCTGGGTTCGTGTGAAAATGTGTATGATGGTTATGAAAAAGAATTTGTTTGAATTCTTACATGACACCTCAAAAAGGAGTAGGTATCTAGGCAGGTTTTTTATTCCACTTGTATGCCTAAACCGATGTCGATGTATGAGATACCATAATTGCGCGATACACTAGCTATATTTATTTTGCAAAGTTAATATTTAGAGGGCAACTGCGTTTTAAACTTCCCAATATTTTTTTCGTCTCGTAAATTAACTTCGGTGATTATTGAAGAATTGATTGCGAAATTAAAACAAATTATTGACTGAAGTGAAACATTTTTCTTAAAGTAATCCTGTACACAAGCCACAGCTATTCGACAATTTTCTTATCCATTTCCAATCTCTGGTTATATCAGAGAGGTTTTTCTTACTGAAATTACTTATTACAAGTTTGGCCGCGTTGGGATCACACTCAAGGATATCCGAATCAAAAATATTATTACTTCTCCAACAAATAATATACTTGACATTAAAATGAGTTTTACCTTCTTATTGAGTATAGATTATTGGGCTAAGTTTAAAACTTTCTACATGTTAACTGAGTTGTTACAATAACTAATACAAAAGATGATTTGCTAGTCATTTCTGCGAATGAGACTATTTCCCATTTTCTTTTTCTAGCTTTTTCGGTATTACTGCAAGGCAAAGGAGATTATATTGTTAAAATTCCACTTCCTCCTTGTGCAGGATTGATACACGTTGATGTATATTAAAAGAATTGGTCGTATAGTTAAAACTGATGATTAGATAGTATGGAAAACCTCCGGTATGAGATATGCCAATGGTTTTATATTTGGCTTATTATAAATAATTATTATTACCAGCTTTAATAGTCTCATAATTTCACACTCAAATATTTATTTGCCTTGTTTCATCGTAGAGGTAACAATACCTCCGTAAAAATCTGTCAAAATTCTTTTGTTTTTTTCCCTATCATTGGCTAAAAAGGCCTCTTCGTAATAAACTTATATCCTTGTATTTACCATATAACATTACTGTAAACGAAAAACAACTGAACGAAGCCAACTCAACCACCATAACAGGAAAATCACAAGACATCAAAAATCACCATCAACCGTCAACTCACTTATTAACAATACTCGTACACAAGACATTAGACCTCGTTACTCCAAGTGTTCGCTTATATCTTCCGCATAATTCTGTACTTTGGAAAGTCATGACCTTGCATTGGTGCACGAAAACACCATAACACGATAATAATCGTTTGTTTGTCCCTACGTCGGCTCATTACTGTCCGTCGTGACATTTGGTTAACGACCACCGGCACCGTTCCTCCCGTCCAAATATTTGCAATGAACCTTTATTACGTTTATTGTGTTATGTTTCCTCTAACTTAAGTTTCGTATTTTTGTTTGGTGATTGTGATTTTTAAGAAGTAAGTAATTGATTGAACGGTGTTTATTTTAAATGTACTTAAATGTAGATATTTATTTGTTTCATAATTTAGAAGTAATGTCAGAAATCAGAAATGTTTATTTGTGAAGCATAGATACCGTGGTTGGTCATGGTGTAAGCAAGAGTACGCTATGATCAACCTATTATAGGCATATAAACATTATGCATTAAAACATTCATATTATAAGTTCAATTTTTTTTGAAGAAGTGAAAAAATAAGTCGGTAATTTAGTATCCTCGAATACTAAATTAGATCCTATGGCGGCAGTTTTAGAATTGTGTTAAAGGACCTGTCTCTACTTTACTCCTTAAATAGAGAGGTATAGCATGAGCTTAACGGCAAAATGGACATAATTATTGACGTGTCAGAATTAAGCAACAATTATATCCATAGCATAGTCTTTGGATCTATTAAGAATACATGTCTTATAGTTACTAATATTAAGCTTTATGATGTCTGTACATATAAAACTCCAATAACTGCCCGCCTATGCAAATATCATTCGTTAATGATAAATAAAAGCCACTTACTCGATTATTGTCTTTTACTCGATCGATTACTCGAATACGATTGTCATTCCCAAAGTTGATCAACTCTATCGGCGATCACGTTTGACACTTGTCTAAATCCTCAAGTAAGAATTCATTAAACAACATCTCATATATATCGTAACAAAGTAGGCTTGACACCAGGTATAGTTAAAACATACTAAGCTCCAATTCCTACATGTCATAGAAAAAAAATGGTTTGTGTTAAACGACTAGTGCTGACTGTACCTTCAACTGTCTTCATTCCTCACATATTATAATTTCAATACCTGTTCTTTATAAGGAGAAGTTCCCTAAGGTTCGTCGGTCCCGTCCCACAAGGTGGTCTTGCCTTGAACTTACCGCCTACGATTGGCGTTATTTTGGTGGACGCCCACGCATCGCCAGCCAGCTGATTGCCACGTGGTAATAACTTTATTATTCGCCTGACCTACTTTTATATCATGGCCTCTTGTTGCCACGGTTTAAGTGAAGGGTTTAGGGTTTTGATTTGTGTTTTTTTTTAATTTGTCGGTTTTTTTAAAAGTACAGAATTGTAATTTATATGTCTTTTTAGAGAGATTTAAATTGCAAGATAAATTGTGATATCTATGATTTTATTTTAGTAATTATTTACTTGTTTTTTTTTTTAATTTTATTCAAGTACGAATCTTGCATTAGTGTCTCATTGTTTTTGTACTCATTATAGGCTCTTTAGATTTTCAAGTTTAAAAAAACTGTCACCGTAAAAACTTCTCACAGTCAAGAAATACTCATACCATTATAAAAAAAAAACCTAGAAAGGCAGCAACGTTAACCACAAAGACACATCGAACACACCAATATCTTGGCTCAATAAGTACAAAAACACGCACACATAAATATAATACATAAGACATATCAAACATACCAATATCTTAGCTCAATGTGTAAACACACACATACACAACTCAGCTATCAATATAACATACACACGAAGAACACATTACAAAATTGTTTCAAGTTTCATTTGTTTTTTTCGCATGCGGGTAGCAGGATCGCTAATTAAAACGGCGACCAATCACAGGCCGTAACCGATACCAATTAGTTCGTCCCGAGAACTCGGGGAGAATGTAATGATATCGAGTTTGTTTACGTAGCTGTACGGTTTACTGTAAACATTCTTCTGCTCATGCTTACATTGATTTTGTGTGATTTCTTTGTATTTTGCTTGTGTGTTTGGCTCTTAGAGTTTTTTTAAACGTTTGTGATGTCATAATGAGATGCTATATAATAACCATTTGAATACATATATTTTTTTTATTCAGAGAATTTAGTCAGTTGAAAAGGTTTTCGGAACGTACGATAGTACGTTGATATTACTATATTCATTAAAATATAAATGCTATGGAGAGAAGCCAATAAGAGACCAAATACGGCATAAAATACCAAAACGTTTGAATCTGAAATTGATCACATTATTAAAATGACAAGTTTTTAGTCATTAGCAAACTCAGTTACTTAAATAAAATGCCAACGTTTACCGAAACTGATATATCTCTATATTAAATACATATTTTCAGTAAGCAAGCATGTTAAAGGTACATCTATCAGACTAGAAGTCATCATTGTAATTGAATAACCGGCAAAACAATTGGAAAACATTATGAAAGTTACTAAGAAACTCGAAGTTGTAACAATTCTAGCGAACACTTTAGTTTTTACTTTGTAACTATCGTCTGACATTGAAAGGGGTTCAATATAATATCCACGTGAACGACGAAGATGTAGAGTTTTTGGAAGCGGTAGAGCGTAGTTTTAAGAACTTTGGGGGTAACATAAGTCTCTGATTTGTTTCAATCTTGAGACTAATGTATAGACATTTATGGAGTTGCGTCGTTTGACGAGTTTTGTGAGATGATGTTGAGAGACTTATTGCCTCCTGCATTTGGCTTTGTTAATTTATAGTTTACAAAACACAGTTGAATCGAAATTTTACTTTAAGATTTAGCGATGGTATATTAAGTTGCAACCGTAACGCCATCTACATAAAATAAAAAATGATAATCAAAATTTGGACTCTCGTACCTACGGCATTAGAAAAAACCGGCACACCAATCGTTTTTTCAATCAATTCCGAGTTGAATGCTTCATTTCTATACTTAAATCACCAAAAAAAATACCTACCTTTATTCATACATCATTTACTATCATAGTTTTTTAAAGTTACTCCTCAAGCCACTTCCATTTCTTCTACATCTGTATTCCTCAGCCATACTTGACCTTTCGATTCCGTGAGTCGCCGCGATACATCATCTGTCGTCCAGATAGTAGCGCCACATTCATTATGCTTGCCTTCCACCGTACCAACTGTTACTGTGGCAACTATGTCGAGGTCTGAATTAAGGAGGTTTCATGCTATAAAAGAAAAGAAGTTTGAATGTTAGCTGGCTTGGAATTTGTTTTTGGAATGTCGTGAGCGATGTTGTGTGTTCATTTGTTTTTTAACAAAGGAACTTCTGCGTGAAGATTTTACACATTTTTGGCAGTTAAAAAACAAAAGAAAATCAATTATGTATAGTTATTAACCTAAACTATGAATATTCGTTACCAGTAACTGCTTTTTACAAAATATCACATTGTGTTTTACGACTTTTTGATATTTATTTATTTTTCTACTGTACATTAAAATCGGTTATCCCAATAAATAAGCGTGATTAAGCTATATAAATAATAAAATTGTCAAATTCTTCATTGAACAAAATTACATTGTAGAATAAGCAACTAAAAGTTTAAACACAACCGGTGCAATGAAGACATTTGAAATATCGAAACTAATAACAGTCGTTGTTGAGATCGATTTGTCGATCGTTCTATTATATCTTAATAGTTGTTTGAAATGCGACGCAAAAGTCAAGGTTTTTAAAGTGTAGCCTTTCAACAGGGAAGTACCTATACGCCTTCAGTTTTTTTACTTTTTATATGGCCAGCTGTATTAGTTGGTAACGGGAAGTTTTTGGTCAGAGTTTTTTTACTTCTTGTCTTGTAGACCAGTCTACTTTTTTCTAGTTTAATTACCACAACTAGAAATACAATAAGCCTGCCTGTGTAAAACCATATCCAATTAAATACTAAAGTAACCATACGGCTAGTTCTATTCTTCGGGCTTTTATAATTTTGCTATCAATAAAAAAGTAGTTAAAATTATCGACACACAATCAACAAAATTAAATTGTAAAGTTCAATAGTTAATTGACAATAGTCAATTAAAGTGATGCTATACCATTTATGACAGCATTAGTTCTGATATCGGCCACTTGCCAAAATATCCTTGTAGCGTTTTAGTAAGTACAATAGTCTGACTTGATCTTATTAAAAAAAAAAACTGCTTACGTAATTAGTATGTTACCTTTTTGCTTGAAACTTTAAAACCAATGAAACTCTTTGTGAACATAACTATTTTATTAGTATTTGTTTTGTTGGCTGCATTTCACTTTCAACTTGACAATTCGATTATATAGCGGCGCAAAGTACCGATATAATTGGTACCGATAAACAATTTCACTACTTCGTTTATTGATTGTCAGTTTTATCAATTTCTTGTTTTCATGTTTCAAGGGCAGTAAAATAGGTTTATATTTTTATTAAATGTCTTTTTATTGATTTTAAAGTGAACGAAAAGGCGAAGAAGGTTTTAGGTGTCTTTTTTAGGTATTATCACTACATAGTATTAAAAGTCGTTTCCCACTGCCTGATCTTTAATACGACACACTGCATGTTGTTATAGATATGTGTCAAGAGGAAGAATTTATATGTATATTACATCAGTATTAACCGTTTATAAGAAGTAGTGGCTGGTCGCTAGTTTACTATATCGTATGTATTTATTTATGTAATACTAGCTGTCCGCTCGCGGCTTTGCCCGCGTGTACATTTGGTTACTTTGGTTGATCTTTTTCAGTTTGTGTCCGAAAAATCCAAATATCTTACGGAACGCTATTTTTTTTTTTCAAAATAAAGTCTATGTTACTCGTGGATAATGTTGCTTTCGAAAGGTGAAAGAATTTTTAAAATCGGTCCCGTAGTTTTTAAGCCTATTCATTACAAACAAACAAAGTTTTCCTCTTTATAATATTAGTGTAGATAGAGTCAATAATTGATAATTCCCAACGCTATTTTCTCATTTCCATGTCTGTGATTTCAGTTGTTGAAATCAAGATTCAAGTAACATATATATAATGCTATTTTGTTTGTATATTTTCTTATACAACTACCTATCACTGAATTCCAATATAAAACTGAAAAGCCATGACTGATAAACCTAAGCAATAGACTGTTGATAACAACCATTTTATTTAAATTACCATAGCATTTCACATATGATATTATATGTTAGCGTAACTATTTAATATTTCTCTATTGTAGAACCGTTTAGAAACATGAATTTTACATACATAAACTGGTAGGCGAGTGAATATTTGGGGGTCCCAGGAGGGCCCCGGGCCCCGGCGAAGGAAGTTCAGGACTCGGGTACTACGTCATTCAAAATTAATAGAAAGAAACTAGTGATCTGTTTACACGTGTGCCGAAGTATTACAGTTTGTTGTCTAAAATATGTGTACAAGTCGCGAAAGTTTAAAACATTAAAAGTGGCTGGTTTTTGAGAGAGCAAGAGTATTTGTATACTAGCTATACGGCGGATGTCGGTTCTAGCTTCGAAACACAACCCACCTTGGAAATAATCGGCCAAATAGTAGTGTATATCGTAACCCAAAATATAAAGATAGCATGATATTGTAGCCTGACTTCTATAACTTCCTTCTTGAATACGGATGTACTTATATTTCTTACGTTACTGTAGACTAACATAAAAAAACCTTAAACAAATCTATATGGGTATGGCTTTTTTTGACCCCGCCTGCTGTGGGCGCAGCTGGAGGGAGTGTTAGACTCTTACTGACTGGAACTCACTATGTTCCTCCTGGAGTCCTTTGAGTGCAGTAAGTGTAACTCTTACGAACATCTCGCGGCCCCGGCAGGTACCATGTTTGGGCTGGGATAAAAACTGTTTATAAAAACCGACAGATACCAATAACCAATCCTCATTTGCTAGGTGAAAGATAATTGATGCACTGTGGCCATAAAAATTATAGGTGATCAGGGGACTACTTCTTTAATTACGATTGTGGCAGTCGTAAAAACGAAACCGCAAACTACATCGTGTACAGCGACGTTCCTCTTCAAAACTACAAGACTTAAATTTTTAAGGTAGTTACAGTTCCCTACACCACCCAAAGAGTCCCTTAAAACGTTAGGCTGTAGCCCAGTTTAGGCACATGCCTGAAACTAGTAGCCCGACTAGACTACCACTTAAGTAATCTGAGATTTGTTGAAATACAAACGAAACTCAGTTTACTTAAATGATAGTCTAATCGGTCTATCCCGATAAATACGCGTGAGTAAACCGTTGTATCATTTAAATATGAATCATCCTCACGAAAGTTACTATAAAACTCGGATTGGAAGAACATCGACCTACTAGAAATGCTCTCTTTGGTCACCCATATCACTCTCAAAAAACACACCTTAAGCCCCATCTTCCCCCATCATCCCCACTTAACTTAGGGGTGTTACGCTTATCTGAATATTTGCCAAATAACCAGTTGATTCTGCTAGGGTTGTGGCGACCGCAGCTGTGTGCCGCATCGCGCCGCACTGCGGTACACACGGCCGCTCTCGGCCCGGACGCGGAGCACAACGCTAAATTTGAAAATTATTTTTTTAAAATTATTATATGGCATTTTTTTGTTGGTGAATAAAAATTGAATATTGAACGAAATTAGTGTGGTTTATTTTGGGCTTTAACATTGTTTTTTTTTTTGGAAATTTATAAATTATATGGCATGGGCAAATTTTTATAATAAACGTTGAAAAAGTATAGCAGTTTTTTAAATGTATTTGTTCTTGTCTTGAAGTATGCAAATTCTCATGCAATTTTCTTTAAAGCAAAATTTTTGCTGAGTTCTAAAATGTAATATTCCCTCCAAAAACCAGTATCGATTTACTAAAGAGGTTTTATCACATTAGGAGCTATACGTTACTCTGACACAGTGATCCGGCGACCTTGAACGAAACGGGACCGAACCCGACACCCACCGAAGGGATTTATAATTTTTAATTTAGATTTAATAAGTGACGCACTGGTTTTTTCGCGTCCCAATTTAACGCGCGAAATTGAATAATGGATCTGTCGTCTGACATGTGCCTTTTGAGTTTCGAATACAAGTTCGAAATTTGATATGACGTTTTCTTTGTTTTTATTGGAATGAGAATTGACTTGTTTTTTTTTTATTTTATTTTACAAATGATTTTATTTAACAGTTGTTATGTTGTATTTACATATGTATTTGAATATATATTCAACCTCGCAACCTCGAAAAGCGCTAACATTATTTAACATTATTTTTAACATTAAAAATAATCATAACACCAGTATTTACAAGCAATTTTATTAAGAAAACAATATAATAATAATACCAGGCTATTAACGTCCTACGGCCACAGGATTGTTATATAGGAAAGGTTTGAGTATAGATCGTCGTAATTTATTAAGAGAACAGAAAGACAAAAATATACGAGATAATCAATTTTAATAAACCAACACAATATCGAAATACACAAGACACCAAACATACAGCTTTAATACCAGGTGAAATGGCACATAAAGGCAGTAAGAGGCACTACCGAGAAGTGTTTCGAGTAGTTTCAAGTGCCGGCCATTGAGGCTCATAATTGACACTTGTTTAAGTTCAAAGGAATAAAACGTGCAGTTTCAGTTGCAAACCCATTCATCTGTGCACTAAAACCTTATTACTTTACCTTTAAGTTTAAGACTGGTTTTATAGAAATGACATTTTAAAAAATAGAACGTCAATAGAAATTTAAAAAGTTGTTTTTTTTTTTAAGGTAAAATATGCTTTGTGTTATTAGTTGTAGTCATTTTATAAAAATTGATAAAGTATTTTTTTTTTCTGATTGAAACTCCTTTCTTAGAGAAGGCTTGGACATGAGCTCTTTTGCCGATACGATACACTGCACGACGACGGCTGAAGAGAAAGTCTTGTTTTCATAATGCTAGCAAATTCATTTTGAGATATACCCTTTTTTTTGTTCTATCGCTTCTGAAAGCCCATCTCAAGTCTGTTACAGTAAAAGAAGCTCGACGCTGTTCAAAACTAGTATTGCACCGTATCTCATTAAAAAGGGCACAGTACCTTTTTTAAAGGAGCTTTCTAGTCCATGTGTTCTTTCAGATTTGGAAAAACACATCTACTTACCTCTCAGATCCTAAAGCTGTATTTCCCATACTAGTTTACTATTACTATGTACCTACTCGCGTTTCGAGACCAGTAAAACATATCCAGGTCAACACAACACTAAACCGGGATTATTTAGTTTAATTAACTTACAAAGTTACGTTATCATAACGATACGGTATCGATGTGACGATTTTCACTTTAATAACAGTTTTCCGTGTATACAGGCAGTTTATTTAAACCTCGTTAAACGTGGTTTACTTAGTTTATTTTAAATTATTTTAGGTCGGTGATTGAGTTCACATACTATTGTTTTTGCGGGCTGTTAAGTTACTCTAGAAGGCCTACCACGCTTTTAAAGTAATATTATAGCAGTTGTAATATATAAACGAGACGGCGCTCTTCGTCGTGTAGCGCTCCTTTTTCTTTGAAAACGTTGTCTGTCTTTCTTTTCATTTTTTTTAAAGTCCCCCGCACTAAGGAATCTAATCCTTGTGTCGTGGGGCTTTTACAGACATTCAATTCACATGTACAAAGACACCCAGACTAATAACAAGTATTTGAGGAACGCATAAATTCTTTTCCTACGCGGGGATCGAAGACGTTTCACGTTGCGCACAGTGGTCAATCACCACTGTGCGCAACGTGAAACGTCCGTGTGGTGGTGACCTATACCACTCGGCTATCCGTGCAGTCCATGTTCTCTGTCAGCTGTCAACAGTCAGTCAACTGTTCAGTCTATGGAAAAATTATCCTTTTTCTTACTAATGTAATTATTGCTAAACTACCATTATAACTCTGTCTCGTACGCTTTCACATACACAAGCGATTTTGACAGATTTAGAGTAAGTCTAAACTATACCGAGAGGAGAGACCTGCCGATCTTGCACGGCGGGACAAGGCCTGCCGGGGGTGCGGTGAATTTGAAAGCGAACCCCGTACCCCCAGCCAGACGCTCCAGTGGTTTATAGCCGGTAAGAGTCTGGCACACCCCTCTCGTCAACGCCTTGACGAGAGACAGTCCATGAGGATTTCCACTGGGATACAAAAAAAAGTTTGAACTACCAGAAAAATGAAACTATATACCTCGACAGCTGAAGACAGGTGGAGCCGCAAAAAACCACTAGTAAATCACAAATATTTACCGTAACCCATTAAAAATATAAAGTTACGTTTACCGAAGAGTTAACGTTTACCATTCTTTTTGCAATATAAATAATCGGAAGCGGCTTTAGGCTGCGGACGGGCGCGGTCGGAATACACCGCCGTGTGTCTATAATGGACGCCTTCATATTGTTCGATTAAACAAAACTTGTCCTTGAATTGATAATTCGTGTCTGTGAACCTTTTTTTTGCAGACTTCTTTTTTGGTTTTTATATGTAGCAACTTAGCTACTGCGGTAAGATAAGGCTGACAAACTATTTGTAAAACAGCTGGTGTGAGCAATGTCTCAGAGTTCATTTGTTTTAAGAAGTTATTGATATTTATTTACAAAGAGATTAATAAGGAGTGACTGCTACTTAGAAATTCGCTTTAATAAGGTTGTAAAAGGGTTCAAATACGTTTTTTTTTATCTTAGTAAGAAGCAGTCATTTTACTCTTACAAATTCAAACGAATTCTAACAAAGATATTTTTTAATGTATCTTTCCAAAACGTAAATACTCGAACTGAAAATGTTTGCTTAATAATCACAAAGGTTGTATCGATCCCTTACACACCTACATATACAATTGAATTTAATAAAAACGTAAATAAAACACAGGTATTCGACTGGCGTATACTGACTACTAACTAATAGGTGCAATTTGTTTGCGTATGCAGTGTCGGGTGCGAAGCATCGGCTGGTAACACGAGACATGCCCGGGCACTATTGAGCTATGAGATACGAATGTGTTTTTTATAATAATATGATCTCTTTGGAAATACCTACGAATAGTTTATGTATTGATGTTTCTACAGAGTTTTTTGTCGCGCTTTCAAACATGTAAAATAAAGAAATCAAAACTAAAATCAAACTAAAATCTAGGTAGTTTTAGATTAACTTAAATCTATGTGTGTAACAAATCTAAACAAATAACGGTGTGGAAAGTTGATGCTTTCGGCGGCTCCGGTCTTAAATATATTTTTTTAATATATCGATATAACATATTTGGATCTCGAAAACCAAATTCTTCCTAAAATGCTTTCGAGTATTGTCTTACTAGGTAAATTCGGCAGCACTAAAATGATTTTCAATACCATTACCCAGCTATTAAGAACTCCATAGAAATTACACAAAAAACTCTAAGTATATCCCATTAATCAAAAGGACCAAAAGATCAGTAGTACCAAATCGGTACGTATGATACACTTATATTCCTCGTCGCGCTCATAACAAACAGTTACACATACAGTCATAAAGATGTCAATTGTAAACGGATGTCAGCGTGTTGGGGGCTATGATTGCGTTGTCAATGCCCGAACACCACGCTCGAACAAACTCACAACTTAAATTACATCGCGAGCCAGTATCAACCGCTTTTTACCGATTATATCCAGATAAATCCAGTTTTATCCAGTCACAACTGGTTGTTACTGCTTTTGCTTCTCGATTTCGGTTGATTTCGAACGGAACGTGTGATTGTTTTGAATTGCGAACGTGGAATGGCAGGTTTATTGTTCCGTTTCTGGTTGTCGTATTGGTTAATTTGTTCATAAAGCGGGAAGGAAGTGTAGGGAACAAGATTTGAAGCTGGTGTCGAATATATAAAGTCAATATTACAACGGAAAGGGGAATTGTATATGTTAACAGTTCTCATATGGAATAATTGTATCGTTCAGGTGTTCATATGGTGAATTGTGATATTCCTACTTTTATGTAATAACATGTGGTTCTATCTTCGCCAACCTACAACCACTTTGAATCCCATACAATAATGGCAACCAACGACATTCATACATATGAATTTAAAGAATTTAAACGAAATAGGTAGATTATCTAGTCAGTTGTAATAGTACAATTTCAATATTTTTTCGTAGATTTTTATACTGTTAGTCTGATGGGATAGAAGGGGAAATATAATGTTAAAAGCAAATATATTTTTAAACTATATTTTAAATCAGTGTTCAAATGCACAATAGCACACCACCTAACTACCATAGTGCAAACCAACATAAAATTTAATAAACTCACAACAGTAGAGTCAACAAAAAACTTTAATAAAATTCACTAAACAAATCTCGTACATATTCAAATTTCACATAATAAACTAGAAGAAACAGTGCAAATATTAGCATAATACCGTCATTCATCGCCACAGAGCACTGCAGTACAGTAGTGCAATTCCGTTCTGAGGTCGTACGGTCAGCAACGAAAGTAGGCTAACAATCAAAAATCTAATTTAATGAGTTGCTGCTGTACTATTGTAAGCAAATTGGCCTGATCCCTAGTTTACTTAAATAGTAGTGATAGCCCAGTGGTATGACTGTTGGGCTGCCAAGTCTAAGGTCCCAGTTTTCTGATGCGAAGAGTTTGTTCAGGTTCAACGCAGAAATAAAATGTAAAGTACATATACCCTTACTTTAGTATATACGAATATTTATTTAGGAATTGTTTAGCCACGTAAGAAGCCTGACACCAGTTTATGCGGAGAATTTTAAAATATTTATTTAATTTTCACCTATTCCTTGGACATTGCGCTTTATCTACTTCTATTGCTAACTATACCATCACCTCAGCAATATTATTGCAGTTGTGGAAGCGTGACAGCGCTACATTCTATAGAGCGGCGTCTTACTTCCACTACTAGGTACTCCAGGTACTACTAGGTAGTCCAGTCTAGGTAGACCCTCTATTATTACGTCGAATGCAAGGAATATTCGGGTCAGTGATTCGAACTGGTCGGCTGGCAGACGGCCACAACACATGCATTCTCCTAACAACTGGCATTTCTGGCAATATGTTATGTTGCAAGGAATAAGTTTTGTTAATATTATCTGGATGTCTTCGAGATGATATCAAACGATTGAATATTGGTACTTACTTGTGTTGGTATAATTCCTTTCCTAAAACATGGACTAGCTGTTAATAATATAGTAAAATAATCGAAATTGAAGCTTGCTTCACGCTAATATACTCATTGATCATGAAGTGATACGTGTGACGTGTACGTGAATTAAATTAATTTTAAATAAGTGAAACAATATTTTTTATAATTTTAATTCCAAAAATGAAATAATGGATAATACGATGTAAAAAATAAAATCACAGTGGAAATGGAAGCTTTGAATGATAAAATTATGACAAGTGTTTCATTTAATATTATTTTATTTTTCTCATATTTTATTATATTAAGCCTCTTAAAAAAACCTACCTTTTACCTAAACAAATCATAGCTGTACCATTTCATATCGACCAACCAACAATCCAGGTTAGCAAAATGTAATACCACCCAAAACAAGCTTGCAACTTAACAAACCTAATAAATCTTGTTCAATTAAGTTCTAACCGTCATTGCAACGGCCTTAGCCAAGCAATTAAA
Organism: Chrysodeixis includens; assembly: GCA_941860345.1. Classification (NCBI taxonomy): domain Eukaryota; kingdom Metazoa; phylum Arthropoda; class Insecta; order Lepidoptera; family Noctuidae; genus Chrysodeixis; species Chrysodeixis includens. The sequence continues at coordinate 11,553,280 of OW796093.1, read as the reverse complement.
CACTTAAAATAATTTATTGTTAACCTTGCATAGTGCCCCAAAATCTATGCCTAGAAACCTACCACCGACACTTAAGGTAAGACTATTGCAGATGTGGGAGAGAGACGAAGCTCTACATTTTGTAGAGCGCTGTCCCGCTTGCACACCTGCAATGATATTACTTTAAAAGGTGTAGGTAGGCCGTCTGAAAATAACCTAGTTCACGAGGCCAGTTAAAGTTAAACTTTATAAGGTTATAATGCGGTATGCAATGAATACAGGTTTATCTGCATTTGCAGAAGGTCAAGTCGGAATTAATCACCGAAAACTTTTGCTAGTACGTTACATTTTCTTGCTACCTAGTGCTATCGCTATAGCCTATCGCAGTCCACCGCTGGATATAGGCTTCTCCAAGTAGACCAGGGCTATACTGTTCCTTTTTGAGTTGAAGGAGTTAGGCATAATTTACAATAGGCATCAAGCAGTTCAGATTATATCACAACATCTTGGGTTACAGTCCAGAGACTTTCCGTTTTACAATAGCAATTGTTTAAACTCGCGGCTTGTCTATAACCATTTTGACACGCGACCGGTTACCCCAGCTCATGACTAAGGACACCGGTTGTGTCCGAAACTAGTCGGGCTATCACGATTACACGCGATTATGAATCTACCTCAGGATAGTTATTACAATATAATTATCTATAGAAATATGAATGTAGAGTTTTGTCTATCGTCATATAACAAGATATTCGGTATTTTTATTTGTAAAGCTGTTAAGTGTGTTTGAGTTGAATGAGTTTTTATTGACATAGCGATCGATTAATCGAAACCTGAAAACGAAGATTTTTATAAGTAAAAATTGGTGTCGAAATGAAATTTAACGTTTAATGAGAAAAGTTTTTTCTTTTAAGAATTATTGTAAGCTCTTGTTGCCTCCTTGTTCTGTCCTGTTTTTTCCTTTTTCCCGCTTTTTTCTATCTAAGGCAAGAGTGAACGAAGAGTGCACCAAACATAGCAGTATTGAAGATGGATATTACTCGTCGCCTCAAGTTTCTTTACCAAATCCTTCAAAATATACAATAGACATGCAAATAAATTCACAACAACGTGACTGTTACGAATGTCACTAGCCTACAAGAAAGCCACCATTACAGTACAAGCTGTGGCCATCAATTACCTCAGGCCCCGTTTTACATCGCCAACTCTGTACCAAATCGTCGTACATCTGTTAACCTATTCATGCACAGATGTTAACAAAATCCGTGCATCCGTGCATGGTGGCGGGTTGCCAACTGGATTCACTGACCCGATTAATTCTCGTTGCATTTGACGTAATAACTAGAAAACAGAATTGATCTACTGCGGTATAGTGGACTATGGCGCTGTTGTGCTATTGCTGCACCGTTTTCATATTCGAATAATAAACGATTGTCTTTTGTTTTCCTTTTAAGTGAATGTGTTTAAATTTGAAACCTTTTTATTTTGTCACTGTTCTTAGCCACCGTTTTGATAATAAACTTTTCAGCACGTCTTTTGTTTCTTTTTTAAGTGTCAAGATTTAGAATTTAGAATCTTATAATAAGATCTTTGTTTTGTAAGTGTTTTATGAAGACTGAATATTGTAATTTTAACCGAATCAAGAACAAATATCACAATCAATTTAGTCTATTCGCCTTAGTTTAACGTCTTTTGTAAGATATAGAAAAAGAGGAATAGCATCTCCTTGTAGGTATCGAATGTGAGGTACGTCATTAAAAAAAAATGATAATACGTACTGGAAATCACCATCCAGCGAGCATCCTTACTGATCAAATCTCTCTACATTCGGCACAAACCTACAAACCACTAATTATTTCATGTAATTGCCAACTCATTCTCAGAACTTGTTAAGCCTAGTACTATTTAAGGCCCTTTACACACGAGGCAGCACAAATCTCCAATACCAGACAATTTTAGTTTCCAAGCCACTACCACAGCAAACTGAAAGTGTAGTTCATATGTAGTAAGTTGGAAACTAAAGTTGCCGGGTTCCAGAGATGTGTTGCCTCGTGTATAAAGACCTTTACTGTGTTTCATTAGTAGAGTATTTGTGGCGGCAGCTTTTCCACATAAATCATATTGCTAAGCTTACAACCGGAGCAATAGATGAAACTTTTACAACGCGCTGCGAATATTAATTTTAAATTGAGTAACTTCGCCGAAGTGTTAGATGTTTTCATTACTTTGATGTTCTTTTATCTTTTTAAGTTTGAAGGGTAGTTAGTTAGTCGTGATTTAACTGTGTTCGGAAAGTGGAGAAAAGACATTTTTCTTGTTTTAGTCTCCTGCTTGGCAATTTTTTTTCAGTTTGTGTTAGGATCGGATTTTTGTCTTTTGGGACTAATCTGAATACCACCTTTTTCATGGAGTTTGTAGAAAGATAGAGTGTGAGGTTTATCTGATTTTAATTCAATGCAAATAATTACACCTATTGAAGTAATATTTTAGGGAAAAGCGAGAAAGCACTTGTAGAACAGCGCCTCTTTTCCACATTTGCAAGCATACTTCTTTCTTTTTTTCCTCCATTTTATTATTGCAATAAACTTGCAAAAATTAAGTGTACTTCTTGAGAACATTTTTTTTTATCAAAGTGCGCATACACAGTCTTGAGGCAGTAAAAGTAGTATCAATCCTGAATTATAGTTACACTCTAACTTAAAATAAACTGAGTTTTCTCACAATTTTCTCATACAACAGTCTCGACGATTAAGTCAAAAATCAAAATTAATATAACATGAAAGAGTTTACTATCATTAACAGGTTACGTTGAGTAATCACAAACAATAAACTATGAAAACTGTATTTTACTAATACAACCTTATTTCAACACTGTCTGCGCACTTTGCCAATCGATTAACGACTTTACTGCTCTCACAATAGGGTTTTATATTTACGCCTTAATGGTATTAGAAAATGGTATCACCAAATTGGTAGTTATGTTGAAATGAAAGGTCACGCGAACGACAATAGGTGTGATTTATAAATTATGAACAATTTTTTCGCCTTAATACGAGTAATTCACAGGTTTTTTATTGCTATAGAATTACTTGATAATTAATATCCCGTACAGTATTAATCGCTTTAGGCGTGGATTGTTTGCTACAAAACGTTTTTATTTAAAACTCAGTTAGAGGTAATCACGACATATTAGTAAGTTCGTTAAACTGAGACCTTACTACTAACCGTAGTGAAAATTAACACGTGTATTTGTGCAAATAATATTTTCTGTAGTATGTAATTAGTTGACATTTCACTGTTACTCAGCCAACAGTATTTGTTAGCTATATTTAACCATTATTCACCAGCCTATCGTCACCATAAATCCAAAGCGTGCACGTCACAGATAAAAAATCTAAAATTGCCAGCTCTAAAAATAGCCTGCAACTTTACTTTTCGCCTTTTAAAGTCTCATAGAACTCTTATAGTTCAACGGGTCAAAAGTCAAGCCACACATAGTCTTTGAATGAGGCAAAGGCAGGGCTCCGTGGGGCCAATTTCCGGAGCCCGGTACCACTCGGCGTATCTATTGCAACTAGCGCCATTGTCTAAACTAAGTTTAAACCGTTTGAACTTCGAATGTTATCTGATGTAATTTGTCAATGTTGGTTTGTTAGGTTGGCTCGACTGTTTAGGTTTGAATTTGGAATTTCGTAGACAGGTGACAGTTAATTGATTACGGTTTTGTTTTTCTTTTTAATAATAGTGCTGCCGTTAATAAAACTAAATTAACCGTTATTTATGAAGTTAATTTAAAATTGTATTTCTTGTGAGAGGAAATCGATCGTGATCTTATTACAAATAATAAAAATCGTCGTCTATGAGAGATCTGACAAGTTTCTGATAATACCCTCGGCGCCTCTCGCTTGACTTTAGCAACCCTTTGGGAAATCAGATTCTGCCGTGAGCTGTTATCAGTTTTGCAGGTCAATACTTTTATTAAGTAACTTGAAATACTTCTTTGTCTCATACACAGAGGCTTATGATATAACTAAGAAGACTATAAGAAGCTTTGAGTATTTTATTCAGTTGAAATACGTTATAAATTTATGGGCCTGATTACTAAACTATAACGGCATTTGAATCAAGAATTTATACTAGGTAGTACAATTATACTAGCCTATAAATGTTCTACTACCGAGCTTTTGCCTAGCATCAGTCCCAAATAGACGAAAATTCACAACTAGTATTAACTGGAATCAAGATTATTCACAATATTTTTATCGGCGTAATTAACAATTAAGCAAGTCACAAAGACATGTACAACTTAAAAGAATATACAAAATAAAGCAGTAACATACTTTATTCGTATCGTACGAGTAAAGCAAACATCACAAGTTTCCATGTCTACCAACATAACAAACTTAAATAACTAAGAGAATTTTAACGAGGTTAGTTTCGTTCTTAATTAACTTGACACGTGTTTTCACGGCTGACTGACTTCTCGCCTTTGCATTTTGTTGTCTTTCGAATGAATTTAAAAATGTATTTTCTTATTTGATTTTTGATAGTGTCAGTAAGATTTTCTTTTGTCACGAACACAAATTTTCCGAATAGGAACAATGATTGTTTTAATTTATGAAACGAATCATGTAAAATGTTAATCTTTTGACTTATTCCAAGAAAATGTATCGACTATTTTCTTTCTTCGGTGTTGTTTGAGATTTGTATAAAATCTATGGTAAATGGTGCCTTGCCGCTGGGCGTTGTGAAAGAGAGACGTCTTTCTACGCCTTTAAGCGCGCTGTCACGCTTCCACAAGTGCAAGTCTGACTTTAAGAGCGAGTGGTAGGCCCCTAATTTCATAGTTCTTGCATATAGTGATATAATATTTAACATTTCATGACTTTCACATATTGCCATCTAACCTCTAAATAAGCAGCGCTTGTATTATGAGTACTAGGCAACTGATAAACATACTTATATACTTCTAAACACATACATAATATAATACAGATAAATTAAACCCAAACATTGAACAAAAAATCGTCCTCACGACACAAGCATTTATCCTGGGTGGGGATCGAACGACCTCTGGTATAGCAGTCAGGACCACTAACCACTAGACCAACAGGCCCGTCAATTCAACGTCTTTACAAACTTAGGCGATTCCGTTTGTCTTGGCAATCTCTATGCAAAAGTCCTACAGCTATACATTCAACTGTTTTCAGTACAGTAATACCTGCATATTATACATTTGGCAGTAACATTGCGGTGTCATCAGGTCAGCGTAACATTTAGCCGGACTAGGCGAGGCCACTTCGCAACGACTCGAGTACTTCATATTAGCCGGTAATGTCGGGCACATAAATGTTTTTGTTTTACTAAATATTAGGCTACATTCGCGCAACGCCATCTAGTCTCAAATTCAGCATAATTAGTAGCTTGTGTTATAAGTATTAGACAACTGATTAAGATACTTAAAAAATATTTCTAAATACATGCATGTCATAGATAAATTACCCCCAGACAGAAGAAATGAGCGTGCTGATCACACAAACATTTGTCCTGGGAGGGAGTCGAACCCTCGACGGAAACGACCTCTGGTATAGCGTACGTGTTAAAAACTGTAAATGGTATGTCCAGTTGACAGTAAGACAAGTAATTGTAACTCAATAATCCCATTCAAGAGCCATGTTAGGTCGGTTTCCAGTCTTAGTGGATTTAACTGAATGCGCATTCCGTATCTGTCTGCTTAATCTATTGTTAAAGACTAATGTATTACCATCGGAATACATGGCTCTATGTACTTACTTTCTAATGCACGAATGTTTAAAAGTGGTTTCTAAAACTACATTAAAAGAATTATTTTGAAATAAAAAAAATATAAACATTGGCAATTTAAAACAGCTTCAAAGGAAATATCAATCAAAAAACTTTTTCTAGTCAAAATCCGCAATAAAATCGTGTATCACTTTAACACTTGTGTTAGCGACTGTACTAAGAACCTCAAGGCGTGTTGATAAGATGTTTTTCTACGGTTGCCGCTATAAAAACTTTCCGATTGCCGCCGAGGGGTGTGGCCGGCCTAGCTCAGCTCATTTCTCGCTCATTCCTCGCTTAGCTCCGCCTTAGTAACTATCTGGTATATTATTCAAGTCTATTGAATACATAGGTATTGTTTAACATTGTATGGGGTTGTATTATGCCTTTGTATGTCTCATAGCATTTAGGGAATATGAAAAGCCGTCTCCGAATCGAGTATTGATTGAATGTAACGGTATTTTGGTGACATACTGAGCTCTACGATCCAATATGTAGTTGTTAACGACAACTCAGTTTGATTAATATTTTGATTCGATAGTCTTTTTAAAATATACGAATGCATCGATACGAAAAACTATTTTTTTACATTTTTTGCTGTCTTTGTATACGACTGAGCAAGTATTTTCCATTTCTTCCATCTCTATCTATAAATTTTGGAATTCCTTTTTTTATATTTATTTACTGTTCGACTTCGACATCACATAACGTGTCCCAAAAATCTTGACAGCATAATCCTCTACACATCTCACATACTTGCTTTACCCCGATACCAGGGAATATCCTGCGTCAAGATGCTGAGCAAACACTCGATCATGTACGTCATACAATGCTGCGTGTGCCCTAATCCCGCCGACTTACCATCGCAAACGCAACGCAATGAACAGTTATTCATATATTATTTACTTAAAGGCCAATGTTTAAGATCCTGTACTTATGTTCCGCCAAATATTGGTACGGTTTTGATGCTTTTTTATTGTAAAGTCGAAGTTTGTTTGGAACGTGATAATCTCGGGAACGACTGGTTTTGAAAAATGTTTTTTTCTTGGATAAATAGTTCATTCATAAATTACATTACATTTCGCTCAATAAGAGTTGTTGAATGGGAACGATGGAATTGGGAATTGAACAGTTAAGTTTTCCCCGAAAGATTTTTCTTGACAAATGACACAAAACAATCTAACCGATTATTTTTCTGATTGAGATTGTTTGTTGCAGTATTTCCGTTGCTAATGTATCATGATTCAATCACTATATCTTGCATTCACTATTAATACAAGATTTAGATTGATTAAATACTACATAATAATATAAAATTTATATCAGTCTATAAATGTGCATCTCAGAGAAGCGTTAAAAAATGTGTCGTTATCTCCGTCAATGAAACGTGCCCAGGAGACTGGCGGCATTACCAGGTAGAATAGCAATGCCAATTTTTTGCGCGAAATACAGCGAAGCTTTCTGATCACGGGTGGAGTCGATCAAGCGCTTCGCGAGTTCCTTACACAGAACTCCAAAAGAACTATTTGCACGACCATAGATACCTCGCTCAGCCCCAACCTCTTTCAACCCCCAATAGCTCGCGTGCCGCGGATGGCGTTTCACTGAATATATTAAGTCTTTATCTTTCTTTTTACCGGCCAATGAAGTGTTCGAGTTTTGCGATGACGCAATAGCACGTCGGCGATGTAAGGGCCGGCAAAAAATAGGTTTGTAGGTAAATAGTATTCATGTGTTTGTCGGCAAGAGACGATATTGGTACGTTTGTTGGAACTAGGATAATAATATGTGACGTTGGAGATATTATTGTTTTGTTTTGCTTACGTCAGAGGAGACGGAAATAAAATGTGCTAAGTATTAATGTAGAATAGAAATTAAAGATTCTGATTTTGGGTTAAGAGATTGATGGTCGAATATTTAAAATTTAGTCAATAAGTTTAATGCTGTTTTGGATACTTAGATAAAACTAGTAATAAAAACATCTTAGGTACTCAAGAACTTCTTATGCGAGCAGTTAAAATGCGTTCTAGAATTCTGGGTAAGCTAATAAAATACCTATTTACAGTGACATAATTGTAATGGTAGTTTTTCTCGTGCGAATGTAGTTTACAGCAAAAAAGGCCATTTAATGGTATTTTATCTAAGTTTTGATTCGTTTCGGTAATCGGGGCACTTATCTACTAAAAAAACAGTTCGTTTCTATCTAAAACTCAATTACCATAATCACTGCAGTTATCCCGCACCCCTACTAAACGTACCAGTCTTTAAAAGTACAGCAACTTTAATTACACAACACTGGCCAGTACACAAGCCGACACGCCAAAAAAACTACAGCTGTTTCCCAAAAAAAGGCCGATTAAAACCTCTTTTCAGGTCAACTAACCGACCCCGATCAGGAAGACGGTAAACACTTCAGTTACCGTTCAGACCGCCTACCACCAACGCTTCAAGTAATATTATTGGGGGTGAGGAAGCAAGATAGCGCTACATGGCGTAGAGCATCGTCTCTTTTCCACAGTCACGATAATATTTCGTTAAGATGGTTGGCCCTCAGTGAGTAAATCTAAGAAATCGCTTTAAGGGTGCCGGCGCTTTTTTAATTTCCTATCCAATAACTCTAGTCGTCTTTTTCATATTTCCTTCACGTTAATCTAGGAAAATAGGGGAGCTTTTCTTGAGAAAATTATTCATGCGGTTCTTAATTATTGTAATTTAATGACGGAAGATTGTAGAATGCAAATAAAAAACTAATAATTTCAGGTTTTTTTTTATTTTGCGTTTATTTGACTGCAAGATTTTAGTATTGCATATTGTAACATTAGAAATGGAAGTACGACTAAGTAACAAAACAGAAATTGACAGAAAATTAAATTATCACTACAAGGTATAAAATAAAGTCGCTGTCGTTGTCTGTCTGTTTGTCCGTTTGCTTAAATCTTTAAACTGCGCAAAAGATTTTTAAGCGGTTTTTAATAGAATAGTAATTCAAGAGGTAAATAAAGAGAGGAATGTATAATACATAAGTATTTCATCCGTGAGACGCTGGGACAGATGGCTAGTTCAGTACAAGTTAATTCAATAATTTGTGTCATATATGAAAACTTACGTCAAGCTATCATTAATCAGTAACAATGTATAGTAATAATTGATGAAGGAGGTTGTTTTGTAAAGAAATTATCTACTGCTAGCCATTAAAGGTATGTGACGTGCGTTCTAAACAAATAAATTGATTATTTGACGGAACTTCTTCGCGTGGAGTTATTTCTTTAGTATCTTTGATTCAAACGATGTTATGCTTTTAGGTACAATCTATGTAACTTTATTTATGTTATATAAATCTTAATAAATGTACGTTTTGAAGTTAAAAATTGATTTAATTTTAACTTAAAATTTTCAATATTTGTAGAAATATCGTCTGATATGATCTATGTTTACGTAAGTTTTAATTCTAATCAAATCTTTAGTTTTGCTGTACGATTGTCTATTGCCACATGATATAATCATTACGTATTTACATTTATAAAAAAAGTATTATTTAAAACCGCACAATTTTAACTAGATGAACACACTACACGAAAAACAGATTTGTCTATAATATTTCACTAGACTCTAGATAGAATAATAAGTAGCTAAGCTTCTTAACTAAAACATACTTCAACATTCCTCTTATGCTCAACTCGAGAACATTTTCCACGTAGCTATCGCATTTCGTACGTTCCGCCGGTAGGTAATATCGACCCCTGAACTGTAGAACAAAAGACTAGACTGCGTTTAACGTCCAACAACGTTCGCAATAATATGTGGTCACGGACGCGCGTCCTTGCGAGGCGTCCTTGGACGTTCCCAAGGCCACGAAGTTCTCTGGAGCTAATGTTTTCTTGCTAAACACTTTGTTGCTAGTTGTGTGTAAGTGTCCTGAAGAACTGTGGTGTTCATTTGTTTTGTTGATGTTTTAGACGTGTGTGTGATGAGAGCTGTTGCTTTTTTGTTTTTGGATTTGTTGGTGGAGTACGGTTGAGTAAAGATTGAACTTGGTAAACCATGCGTAGCTGAATGGTAATTTAGAGTTAAATGTATGCTCAAGATGTATGTATTTTATAAATAAAGGATGTAGAATATTACGAGCAACGTTTGAGATAACGAATATTCACTATTTTTAGTGGTGCAGAAGGTGATAAAATTCCTTTTAAAAACAGCTTCTAATTATATCTCCGAAATTAGCTGAAAAAACAATAAAATTTCATTTTCCATTAAAAATAAATTTCAATAACTTATAAAAAAATCCAGCGTCCATTTCCGTTGGCTGTAAGAGGTATTGCTGTACATTTAATCAGCGGGTTTTCCACTTAGTTAAAAAAAGTTAGCGAAAAAAAAAACCGGTCCGAGTTGGTTCGTTCACGAAACTACAAGTTCAGTTTAGTTTCAACGAGGAGGGTACTAGACCGGTTGGCTTGGACAAATTGCACTCGAGTGGCTTGCGATCTACGGACGAATGTTTGAGGCGGAGACGACCAGAGAAAATGAGGTACTTGGTTTTGGCCTGTTGGTCTAGTGGTTAGTGGCTCTGACTGCTATACCGGAGGACCTGACTTGGGGCTGTCAATTCAATAATTTGGAGCTATTCGTCAGCAAGCCATTCTCACTAATCTAGTAGGAAAATGAGTACTACTCGTCCTTGTAATATTGTAATGAGATTTTAAAAAGCGTTTTGATTTATAATTAAAATCCAAAACCCTAAACTGCACATTTAGTTACAGTTCTTTTACTCGCCAGCTCAGCATTCGCTGCCTTTCTTCTCATATGATATCTTTTTAGACCTCTGCAAGTACACCCATTTAGTCATACTACCAATTTAGAAAAACACTTATTTTCTGTCATGAACTGCTTCTCGTCCACACGCCTCAGAATCGTCCCAGCTACGACCCCGTGTGTTTCCACAGTGAGCCCCTATTTTCCGCATTCGTCCGTCTAAATTTCAAATGCTATGCCGAGTCTCCAAGGGTTTAAGTGTTATATTTCCCTCTTCGTTGGAAATTCAGACATGTTTTTTTATTTACTTTGTTTTTATAGCGAATAATAGACAATGTCAAGTATTTTTTTGTGAAGCTTCCCTTTTATGTCATTGCTGATGTCCATAATTTATGACTTGACTAAGACGGGCTTGTGCTTGAAATTCGAAGGACTTATCTTGAGGATAAATATGCAGAACTGAAAAATTTTAAGAATTTTATTTCTATATCTTTGTTGGCTTGCTAAAATGATAGCAATCCTTGCTTAAAACTTATAAAAATAATTCTAGTTACAACGTTAGCTCAATGTTACAATACGGGATACTGTGTTCTTAACAGATTCTACAAATTAAAGACGGTCTTTTCAAAAAAATGCAGCAAAATACCAACTGCAAACATTGCAGTATCTACACACTAGCACTTCAAATTCTTTCCAAAAATATTTTCCCGATACAGCGTTCTCCATCGACTTCAAAACCTTAGTTCAGAGCCATTAACTGGGCAGCATTCCAAGTATAAGCTGATAAAACATTACAAAACAAAAGAAAAACGAGGAATGGAACCGAGAAACCGAGGAACCGGGACCGAGTGTCTTACTTTGGCAGCTGTATCGGTACCACTAGACTGGGGTATACCCACTAGGTTTCTTGTTTAAAAGCTTTCCTGGCATTTTAGAATCAAGTGGCACTTCTGATAAGGGTGCTCTACATTGCTTTCACGTTTAAGTGCTGAAAGGGTAAATTTGTACAATCGATGCAGAGTTTCAGTGTGAATTTATTGTTTTGTTCGAGTTCATTTTAATGGTTAATTTTGAGATATTTGAGCATTGATATCGGTAAACGGTTTTCGAGAGCACGCTGTGTGGCACTTGCTTTGTTTTTTTAAGAGGGCCAATCTTTTTTGTTCTGTAACTGGAAAATGTATGTAAAAATAATGTGTTCAGAAACAGTAGGAATTTAAGGAGTAACTTGCTGGTTTTACCTTATAGCGGTGACATTTTAACATTATGCACCTCAAGTCAAGTAAAATGAAATGAATTTATCTGCAACTTTACGACACTTTTGCATGTTTTATATATGTTTTGAGCTCGTTGGTTTCGACATTTCCTAATTGACTACCTGAGAAATATTGAAACAAAGTTAGTTAGGGTTAAATATTGAAACTGTCTCTTTTAAAGTCCTGACAATTGTTGTTAAACGAGTGTAAGTGTATAAACAAATGCAGAGTATTTACTGGACTGGCCTTTTGAGAAAAGTACCAGATCGACCTGATCCTACAAATTTAGTAAAATCCTTAAAAGAGCAGCACAAAATTAAGTTAACTAAAAAAGTTAAAAGCATTCTGTACATAAGTTCCTCTCATATAAACGCCCTTGCCAACAAACCGCGCCCACAAAAGAAACTGAAAATTAAATCAACAGTAAAGCAGGTACAATGATCAACAGCTACTATATATTTGTTCCCTACGTACAGTTACGTCCAGTGAGCAATCAGTTAAGTGCTTTTCGAGATTGAGGGCGAGTCTACGTACTGGCTCTATACGTTTTGTTGCTATGCAATATAGGTTACCGTACTCCCTAGTGGGTAGGGTAAATCTGAAACGTACTGTAATAATATGACATTGGATTGCTTTGAGTGATAAATAGAGGTTTTGTTGGATGGTTATTTTTCTTTTTAGAATCTTCAGGTTGGTGTTTTGCAGTGTACTGCGGGATAGTGGATTTTACCAAATTATTCCCGATGAAAGACAGTGTTACAATTTGGTTTAGTTTGATAAGGTTGTCGTATTTAATTAAATCATGAATTTTTGAGACAATACTATGCAAGACATAGTAAAAAGTGATCATATTTTGTTTTGATGTGTTCTATTAAATATCTTTTTCTTTTGTCTCAGTTGATAAATTCCCCAAAGTCATTCAAAAAATCAAATAATAAAACTATTCCCTTTCTCATACAATTACCAGCTTGTAGTCATCATCATCATCATCATCATTCCCCTGCCCTTATCCCAATTATTATTTGGGGTCGGCGCATGTCTTCTTCTTCCACACATTCCTATCTAATGCTGGTATGCTGTATTTTAATGATTTTGTATGGTTGTTGCAGGTGGTGTAACATAGGATGTAAAGTGGTGTCCTGGACAGTGCTCACGCGCCGCTCACAGCGGTCATGGCGACCCGGAGATAGTGTCAGGTATTTATAACACCATACAATAGTATACTACGATACAATCTAATTGTCAATAGAGGAGACAGTTTTCGAATCGAGACTAGCTTTGAGTAAACTTAGTGTAGTAAGCCTAGCGTCGGTTGAGCAAAATCGAAGAGTTTTTATTTCAAGTAAGCCTTCAATGTAATTGTCAATAGAGGAGACAGTGTTAGGATGGGGACTGCCTTTGGGTAAACATAGAGTAGGAAGCCTAGCGTTTTTGGAGCAAGTTCAAAGAGTTTTTGTTTCAAGTTGGCCTTCTCAGGAACTTTTGAAACCTCTGGTTCCAAATGGTTGAATTCTGATTCCAAACACCATAATCGCGGGTGACAATTTCAAGAATGAAGCTGGCGTATGGATACGGCCTGCTTGGGATAGGGATGATAGCTCTTCGTGAAGGCCTAGGTTCAGTGGTGAATAGAGGTGATACCATGACGATAAATGCTTAATTTGCCTCTAAGAGCATGGATGCGTCTACTACAGCAATAGTCTCACTTCAGTAAGCTTCTTGCGTTATCTCGTATTGCGAAGGGGCTCAGTTCTAAGGTCCTTCGCACCGACATATTTCAAGGAATATATTCGCTGCGGTAAATATTTTGCGCATACATTTGATAATATGTTACAGTAAATATGATGTTTGTTGTCGGATGGGCAGAGAAAAATATAATTAAGTCGTTTGTATGTGCCGGCACGAAGGCAAGCGTGCGGGGACTTTATGGAGTTCACGCTAGTGTTGTGCACAACATATCGATACTTTTGTTAAGGTTGACGTGGGTTTTAGAATATCGATGTTTGGGAAATTAAGCGTTTTGTTTTGGTAAAAAAATGTGATCAAAGTTTGATGTTGTGTTTCTTATTCCATAAAGATTTATTTGATGACAATTTCGTTTTACCTTTATTTTCTCTTCCTTGATTTTGTACTTGTTAACATTTTTCTGGTGTAGGTCACATAATAATTGAGTTAAGTAAAATTATTTTCATTGAATCAATCTACTTTTATTTTCACTATCTCATCCAATGTTCCACGTATCAGCACAAAACTTATGAGCACTTCAATATAACTAAAAAAAAAATAACTATTCCTCTATCGATATTTTCCCGCACTACGTAACTCTTGCCCTACGCTACGTTATCTCAGCTTGGCATGTCTCATGTTTAAAAAGCGCTGGCTAAGTTTTTAATAACATTTTTGCTGCTATGTCGCATCAGTATATTTTGTCACGGAAACCTTAAGCACTTTCATCTTGCTTTATGTTTTATTTTCTAAGAAAAAAGGGGGAGAAACAAAAAAGAATTAGAAAGGGTGTAGTCTTAGGATATGTTAGGTGTATTTAAATAAAACCAGTACCGTTATTATTCTGTATCATTGAGTATATTATACGGGAGATATTGTTATCGGAACGACGTTTTGGAATTGAGGAATATGAACATTCTATTGGTTCTGGTAAAATGGTTTCTTGGAAAAACTTCGTGGTAACCGGTTGTCATGGTATGGACATGTCATGCGGAGAAAAGAGGATCGTGGTAATAAAGGTGCTGGACATGAATGTGGATGGATATAGGAAAAGAGGACGAAAGATGATAATAATATGACTGCAATGACTGGCACTTGCGAGATGACGTCAGATAGGAACGCGTGTAAGAAGAAGACATGCTGCGCCGACCTAAAATTATGATTGGGATAAGGGCAGGGGAATGATAATATTAAGTAAAATGATTTCTGAAACTAGAAATAGTACAAGAAATGACAAAGTCACGGTAATGTCACGAAGTAATTTGTACTAGTAGTTTTTTTGTTCGTTTTTAATACAAGTCTAGCAATCACGAAAATCTAGTCAGTGATATTTTTTTTTTTTACGGTGCCGATCACTATGGTTATTAGAAGAGTTTCTAAAAAGGTTTATAACGCAACTTTTATACTTATTTTAAATTAATCATGTTTGTATTGTTCGAGATCGCGAAAAACGTTTTATAGTTTCGTTTAATTATGATGCCGTAAAGAAGGATATTTCTTTATTCTTTCTAGTAGTATAGTTTTGCAAAGGGTTTTGACCCGACCCTTTGCTCAACCGACCATACTGCCACGACAACCATTGACACAACGTAATGTTGGGTAAAATAATCAAATTATATACAAACTAAATCGTCCGAAAACAACATTAAATGTGATTGAATGACAAGAAATATTCCTTAACAAACACTTAGACCCAACATTCTTGGGAAAGACATTTGAATTCAAGGAATTCAGGACTATTGTTGTCGCTTTCACTCCATATGCGAAATACTCGAAGAAATATACCTATCTCTTTCCCACCTTCTCTTAATATACAGTTTATTCGAGATAGTCGGGGACTCGGAAATATTTCAAGACCACGGAAATGAGGAAAGAATGAAAACTCATTAGTGTGGTTATTAGAGCCGGATTACACGGAACTCCATTTACTGAACTTTAAACTGAGTTTAACCTATTTCTTTGATATAATCACGTCAGTTTTGACGTTGTCTAAACTGGTTCGGGTTTGAACTGTTAATTTAATAGTTGGTACGGTCGGGGTAGATTGTTCTGAGTTGTTTGGCTTATTTTTCTTCATCTTTTGTTTTGTGATGAGAAGTTAAAAAAGATGAGTATGATTAATACTTACATGTATGTAATTAGACATATGAACTAGTGATGCAGCCATGAATGATGCCATCGTGAATGATTTCTATAGACAAAGCCATTGTTCGACAGAATCATCGATTTGACACAAAAAAATTGCTATCGACTCTACAAAAAGAAGAGACAGGAATTGAAAAATAAAATCATTTTTTCTACATTAATGTTCGTTAAGATGGTGGCAGTGAGGTATAATATTGAGTTAAAATGAAGATTTACCTAAATTAAGCCTATCCTTGACTACAAAATTAGTCATCATCATGATCAACCCTGTATAACCCACTTTTGGACTTAAACCTTTATTTATGCCATTGTCTTTTGTGTCTTGACCTTTGTATCCATCCTCTTTCTAACAACAAAAAATAAAAATAAATACTCATCAAACCTAAAAAAAAAAGTTAAAAGGTTTCACGAAAATCTGCAAATACCTGCAAATACCACCTTCGTTTTCGGTTGTATAACAGTCTGTCTATCAATAAAACCTCTTTGCATGTCTTAATATCATAAAAAAGGTAACACCACATGCTAAGGGCTCGCGCTCTACAAATACATTTGATTGATTAGTAAGCAAGAATCGTATGGAGTCATGGAATGACTTGCGAAAACGCTTTTGTGTCGGCATTTCACGGTCTTTATTGCGATGTTATACCTTTGTGTAATATATTAAAGCTAAACCAATGACTGATAGTTAATGGTGTGGGTTTCTTATTTAATCGTTGTATTATATTAAGTTTGAAAATCTTGATCAACTCCACAGGCGTTATTGTAACTGCGTTATTAGTAATTTATTGTGAGGTTAAAGGTAAAAGGCGTAATTGATATAAAACAATCTTCTTGAATGTGATTTAACCCTTGGTGATTAAAATTAAAAGTTAATGGATAATCAGAAGCAAAAATATATGGACAAGCTAATAGTTCAAGTCAGTTTTCTTCTTCATGACTCTACATGTTTGAAACATGATTTATTAAATTAAGAACATAAGTGTTTTTATTTATTTTGCGATAAAATACAGACCTTACCATCACTAGCGTTTACAAGCAATTTAATACATTTCACAATATACGAATTCTGAAGGAAAATTTAACTAACTACGATTGAACATAAGCGTTGGTGTAATCGGCCGTAAATATTCCGAGGCAGTAATTCGCGGGTACGGTCGAGGTGCCATTTTATAAATTTATGAACCAACGGACGGCCTTTCGTCAACCGCCTGTAAATTTGTTCTTAGAATATATACGTTAAGTTTCCAAGCTCGGGGTTGGTTACCAGTGGCAGTAGGTACTCGTCTCTCGCTGGTAGGGCGACCATGGCGAAAGATTCTAAAGATATTCGAAAATTCTTGAATAATTGTGTAGATTGCTGTTTGAGGATATTGATGTGGAACGACTGATTGTCGTTCGTTTTTTTTGGGAGAATATAGAAAAAACAGTGATAAAATGTTCGTTGATACGGTAGGAAAAAAATTGTCTAGTTGATAAAAATGCGTCAAATAATACGCATTACGTTAAAAGATAAAATCTTTTTTTTATTTATAGTCTGTTTTTCTATAGGATATGGAAATATGAGTAGGTACTTGAGAATATAATAATATTTTGTCAAAGGTATCCTACCTAAAAAATTAAAAACAAAAAGCCGTCATCCCAAAAACATTCCAAAACAGAATACCTTCAAAATTAACATTTCAAGAATTCGTTCAAATATTAAAATTAAACACTAACATTTAAATTTCTGTAGCTGACCCAAATTTGTGGAGTGCCCAGTTTGAGAGCTCTCGTTATACTGGTCGGCCGGCCTGTAATAGGCTCCCGTGGGGTATAAAATCGTCCATAAATTTCGTTTTGAGCTCCTCGTGAAGACACCGATATCGGTGGTATAACGTGTCGAATATTCCTTATATTCATGTAATATACTGGTGAAAGAACAGCTATCTCTATCAAATTGAGCGAGAATTTTAAGCGGGTTTGTAGTAAGGGAGGGTGTTTCGTTGACTGTGAACGGTTCGATCGAACATGTTTGATTTGATCCTGTTGGTTTGACTATTGGTTTATGTACGTTTAAACGTGATCAAAGCGCGTTTGATAAGTCATTAAGCTTGTCCAATTCAGTCGTGTATGTTGATAATCTTAAAACCGAGCTTTTAAGGCGTGGTGATATGTTTAAAAGTTAAAATATTGTATGATCAGGTGATGAATATAGAACCGTTATGAGTAGAAAATGTAATGTAAGTAGGTGTGTAACGACATTTCACTTTTACTAAAACTAAGCTTTACCAACAGAAATAATAGTTCGTTGAAACAGTCGAAGCCCGCGCTTAGGTTACTTAGTTTCGTTTTAGTGCTACAGGGATCTTTTTGAACGTGGTTGAATTTGGAACTAATGCCGAATGCCCATATATAAAAATCCATCACTTTCTTGTTGCAAATATGCACACCAGCACTCTCGTGTTAACGCCAACTACTTAAAAAAAATCCTTGTAGCTCTATAAAACCTAATATTGCCTGTATTATATTTGATCAAATCTTTAGAACCCCAACCTTCCATTTTAAAGTCGGTTAAGAAAAAAAGTAAAAGCCACTCCAATTGTGAGTTAGAGCGCGGCTCGCGATATCGCTCGCTCGCGTGTACGAAGGTCGCTGCAGATACAACGGATTTGCAATTCAAAAGCAGACGTTGAGTGGTGGCAATGCGACGCCACTTGCTATCAGTTGCTATCGGGTGTGGCCTTGAGGCTTAATTGTTCCGTAATTGTGATTCCGTGGCCATATGACATGGTTGGCCTTTGAGTTTGTAGGGTGGAAAAGTCTGTTGTAAAATGAGCTTTTAGCAATCTGAGTTTGTAAGGTGGAACGGTCTGTTGTAAAATGAGTTTTTTCTGTCTAGATTCTTTTGTAAGCTTTTCTGAAGTAATTGAAGTCTTAAATCAACTTGTGCCTATACGATTTAAAGATTGATGCGGATAGCTTCTTTTCATTTCACTATTGTGCTGCAATGTGCAAGAAGTTTGAAACAGACGTACAGTTGGGTGAAACAGAGTCTTATGCCCCTAGATTCACTAATACACGCGGAACATACTTTACTTGACCTCCACCTCCAAACTCCATAAGATGGGTACAGGCAACCTAGGAGAGATTCTAGGTTGCACTATAACATCTGGTACAAGAGGCTTACCTTTGCCAGAACCTGTACTATAAGTTTCGCACAAGACCAGAATGGTAGAGGTCTAAATTTGACAACTTTGTTAAGCTCCAAAAGATATGGGTATAGTGCTCTCATAAGTTGCACCATAAAACCTGGTTGTGAAGATTACCTCTATCAGTAAGTGTACCATGGGCTCTTCAAGAAGGAGTGATGCCGTTTTCAAAGTGAGATGCCGCTACGCGTAGACTATCTTCCATCTCACTTATACAAGGATGGCTGTATTCTATAAGTTTACAGTGGTCCATCCTAACTTGAAATAATCGGAGGGGTGATAACTTATCAGTAATTTTGATACTTAAAAGTTTATGAACAAAGGCGTTAATCTACATGTGTTAAATAAACGAATCATGTTAGTGTTATGTTAATGCTTTGTATAACACTGTATAAATAATTAACTTCGCAGCTATTAGCATAAACGGCCCCGACCAGAGTTTGAGGTCGACTGTGTTTTATTGGATACTGTTTTTGTAGCATCACTTGCACAATATTCGCAGTAAATTTCTGGAAATGTACAATGTATGGTAACAGGCCTGTTGGTCTAGTGCTTAGTGGCCCTGACTGCTTTACCGGAGGTTGTGGGTTCAATTCCCATCCAGGACAAATGTTTGTGTAATGGCACTTTGTTCTGTGTCTGGGTGTAATTTACCTATAGTATGTCCTTATGTAATTAAAAATATATAAGTATGTTTATCTGTTGTCTAGTAGTTCTAGCACAAGTTACTCTCGTATACTAAGTTTGAGACTAGATGGCGTTGTAGGAATATTTATTTATTTATTTTTATGTGTGTGTGAAATCGAAAGTTTTAAAAAGATTGTGGTTGATCGAATGATCAAAAACTGATGATTGCTGATATAACTACAATCTATAGGCAATTAACAGATTGTAAGCTAATTAATGTAATTATTAACTTACAATCTGTGTCACGTAAATAGCGATGGGAATTTCCATTTTTTTTAATAGATGTTTCTGGTTTGTTTTCATCATAATGCTTATTTTGCTATGCCCAATGGAAGCTTAATAACTAACTAATAATAAATAATAATGTATTTATTTTCACATCATCAACAAAACACAGTATAAAGTAAAATACAGCTCTACATAGAGACTTGTGTCTGTTTTAGGTAAAACCTGGTGTACAGATCACCAGGCTAGTAATAGAATTGACTCAATACAAATACGCCAAATTGCATTTCACCACACATTACCGTATATAATTCAACAATAATCAACTTGAATTGTTCATTTTATTTGCGGAAACAATAAAAATGGAACAAACGACCTCAATTTACTGTATAACCGTGGAGAACAGTTGATTTCCGATGTGGGAGACGTCCCCTCGACACACGAACACCTCTGGCACGGATACAAAGACTTGTAGGAATACTTCTGACAAATGTGTGTAGAAAACAATCGCAGGTAATACTTTTAAATGTATATTAAAACAATTGCTTCTTTAAATTGGTTGGGAAACTTTAGCGTATTTTAGGTGATGCGCCTGACTTTTGGTGGGCGCGATATCAAACAAGCAATCAAACGAGGAATATTTGTTGTAGAAACTTACAAGTAGAAGTATCAGTTTTTTAAAACACATTGCCGCTACGCATTCTTATGTTACGTAAATACGTTGTTAATACGTAATTGTAATGAACGGCTTAAGGTGTTTTGGACTCCAAAATAGCTGTCAATTTTTGCTTTCAAATAATATTGAGTAGATATTTTTTAAAGTGATCATTTAACAACAGTCAATTGTTCAGCTCCGACACACACGTGCTAATAAGTCCATACAATACATAGGTATCCTCCATATTACTCCGGTAAAAAGGGCCGGGAAAGCATTGTCGTAAACAGCTGATTGTTACGGAAACTAGCGGCAGATTGGACTCGCTCACAACACAATGTATTTGTTTTGTTTTCTATGCAAATGACGCGCAATTCCATCTTTATCTTGTTATAAAAGTTGTGTGGAATGTAGCAGGAATCCGTTTGTCGATACGTTTTAGATTAAAAGATTTTAGAGGTTAAGCCTCGCTCGTCGCGGTTACCTAATGGATGAGTGACCATTTTAAATCGACATGTCTTCCGTGCTACGGAAATATTTTAAAGTGCTGCTCTTGCTTCTACTTTGATATTTGATAGTTAATGAGTCATCAAAACAGACATTTAATTTTATTACAGGATAGTGTTACCACGGTATAAATACATAAAGTAAGTTAATTGGGCGTTTCCAAAAAATAAAAGCCTACAGCCGTGCGGTACGTAACGTCGATAGGGCTGGCCAACTACAGCATTTTATTTACATCAACAACACATCGTCCGTTCGTCGTATTATGCCACAGTCATGCCACGATCCGATAGCGTAAACATAACTTACGTTGCGCGAGTTTATATGAGGACTGCATACTGTACATTATTATACTGTGTTGTTACTCAGTAAAATAAGTGATAAAAGTCTGATAGAAAGCCGTTCTATATGAAATCCGGTATTTAGCTGTAAGTTTTGAGTGATGCTGAAATTTTAGCATAATATTTAGACCCTAAAAGGTTTAGAATTTACTGTACATTGTTCGTTCTGATCTAGGTCTACCTATAGGTTGACCAGAGCGTCTATTTCTCAAAAAAAAGAAATCTTGCGCCATATTTCTTAATCTAATATTTATCTAACACAAAATAAATTGAAACTGTTCAGAATTGATATTAACATTTTTGATTGATTGCATTTTTGTAAGACTGTAATATTTTAAAGGTGGTAGTACAAGAACTGTTTAAAAGATGCCACCGCATTTAGTTTGTGTTTGTTTTTGAGGAATTGTGAACATCACATACTAAATGAAAAAAAAATCATAAGGATTTTATTTCGAGTGGCCTCCACGAAATAAAAAGTTTCTTACACACTTTCAAAACGTTACTGACTCTAGTTGCGCTATTACCGTAGAATACCTTCGACAAGGAGGCACAGCTGCGGGTGTGGTCCTGGTATTGGGTGGACCCCTTGGTCGAGGCATGATGAATTGTTATGCATTGCCTCACACCGTCCAAATATCGGAGACTTTGCACGGTGGTTCAGGTATATTCAGTAAAACTCTGACACTACCTTCTTTTTCCGAAAGGGTGTTCCTTGAGGATTCCCCCACCTAAAAAAAAAGGTATTTCGGTAGCGTAAGCGGGAAATTTCTCTGTTCTGTATATTGCATAAGTTTGGAAATTACAAGTATGTATGACGGAGCTTTGGCTTATCAACAGCATGTGAATTGGCCCTTGTATGACCGATCGTCATTTGTAATTATGACGTTTGCTTATTATTGATTTTGTTACGTCACCCACACACGTGCCATAATCTGAATTAATATGATCGATGAAGTCAATTAAGTATTTATGTTATTTAAAAAAAAATGGTTCTTAAATTGCCTGAAATGTGTGAGTGAAAGTACGTTTGCGTACTGATTGAAGCTGGTTGATGATTTCAGATTTAATTTTGGAGTTAGGGTTTTTACGATCATCACCATCCCCTGCCCTTATGCCAATTTACTTGGGGTCGGCGCAGCATGTAATGTTTTTACGATGAGTTCCTAAATCAATTGCTAACAATGCTGTATTAGTTTATATTGAAGTCATGTGTTAAGTACTTCCTTGGATTCGATTTTGTGACCACATGCAAGCTTTTTCTTCTTATCGTTTCACAACCTGGTGTTAGAGCTTTAAACCACCGTAGGCTTCTGACCTGCTCGTACACATCTTTGACAATTTTTCATATTTGCCGGTTTCCCTACGATGCTCTTCCTTCAAGGATTTTGGCACATGATTTCGAAAAGTCATTGACGTTTGCCAGGATTTGAACCCACGACCTATGACTTGGCAGTCTAAAGGTCATACCACTAGGCTATCAATACATCCAAATGCCTGCACGTTCAAGCAGATTCGGGCATGCAACCCCAAAGTTCCAACTATTTAAAAGAAAAACCTTTTTATTGTAAAAAAATATAGTAAAGTCGAGTGGATTTTCAATGTTCCGATAACCTACTTCATTGGAATAAAACCAGTTCGATTCCCCCAATGTTTACAGACTTTTTCCACTGGACAACGGCAGTCAACTGTTTGTATTGACAAGGCAAAACAAATACAATACTCCCTGGTTTATTACTATGAAGCCGATGGTTCAATATTTGCCGTGCGAAATACAACCCTAGCCTTTGAGTGAAGTTTAATTTTGATACCGATCTACAGTTTGAAGTAGATTAAATATCGGTATTCGAACTGAATGTACTGTTAGTCAAAACCGTTACTTATAATAAGCGATTTTAGTCTCCATGCTTTCATATACATCCATATTTAGGCGACTTCTTTTACCATTACACCTTTATTAACGGTTACGTTATATTACTTGTCTATGGGGCTATTTTTGCTCTAGTGTCCGATTTGTATGGTCACGTTTTCCAAATACGTCAGCACTGTGAATGGTTTGTATGAAGTTTAGCTATTTTCAGCATCCATTCTGGTTCGACTCCGTCTAAAACTGTCCTTACTCAAATCGATTAACTATTTTAGGGTTAAGTTTATCGACGGACTGTGCAATATTGATGTAAATATCATTAACGGGTGCCGGCACTAAAGCTAGATAAGATGAAAAAATCTTGATCAGTGGATTACTATTATTGATCGTTTATTCTCCGTGCATTCGACCCTTAGTAACCTCAAGATTAGTTGTCAGTATAATACGTTCTGTTCGAAATCAAAAGCTCTTTGTTTTAAACATTTAGTCATCGTTGAATTTTCTTTTGCATTTCGATATTAGTTGTAATTATGTAATAGAAGTGTTTCATTTTGTTTCCTTGTATTTGCAGGTGGTGTCAGTGGGAGCGGGAGAGGCGGCGGCATGCGCGTGGTGTTGGCAGCGCTGACGGCGCTGGCGGCGCGCGCGCTCGCCGGGCCGCACGAGCACCGCGCGCGCCACCACGCGCCCGAGCACGCCCCGCACTTCCCAGCGCCGGCGCCGCCGCAGCCCTACCGCGGCCACGGTGAGGCCGTGCGGTACAACCCCGAGCTCGACACGATCCTACCTCGGGTAGAAGACCACGAAACCTCCTCAAAACACGCCAAGTTTGAAGATGCAGAAACTTCCTCTAAGAGAGCCAAGTATGATGAGAGGTTTTATTCTAACCATGAGCGGGCCGACGAGGAACCCATGGCCGACGAACCGCAGCTCGGGCCAGAAGACGAGGACCCGCTCGTTGTCCGCACCAGGAAGGGACGGGTGAGGGGCATCACGCTGACGGCCGCGACCGGCAAGAAAGTCGACGCGTGGTTCGGGATCCCTTACGCCCAAAAACCTTTAGGTGATCTAAGGTTTAGACACCCCAGACCAGCGGAGAGCTGGGGAGATGAGATATTAAATACTACGACACTGCCACATTCATGCGTCCAAATTGTTGATACTGTTTTTGGTGACTTCCCCGGTGCGATGATGTGGAACCCTAACACTGACATGCAGGAAGACTGTCTGTTTATTAACATAGTGACGCCAAGACCACGGCCCAAGAATGCAGCCGTAATGCTTTGGGTTTTCGGTGGTGGGTTTTACTCGGGCACTGCTACCTTAGATGTATATGATCCGAAAATACTTGTGTCTGAAGAGAAAGTTGTATATGTTTCTATGCAATATAGAGTAGCATCTCTCGGTTTTCTGTTCTTTGATACTCCAGATGTCCCGGGCAATGCTGGTTTGTTTGATCAATTGATGGCATTGCAATGGGTGAAAGACAACATTGCTTATTTCGGAGGAAATCCCCATAACATTACGTTATTCGGAGAGTCTGCTGGTGCGGTGTCAGTTTCTTTACACTTGCTATCGCCTCTATCGAGAAATTTATTCTCCCAGGCAATAATGCAGTCAGGGGCGGCCACTGCCCCTTGGGCTATTATATCAAGAGAAGAGAGCATATTACGAGGTATTCGTTTGGCAGAAGCAGTCCACTGCCCGCACTCACGTACGGATATGGGACCTATGATTGAGTGTCTACGAAAGAAAGGCGCTGATGAATTAGTCAATAACGAGTGGGGAACTCTAGGTATATGCGAAGTTCCATTTGTCCCTATTATAGACGGATCCTTCTTAGACGAATTGCCCGTACGTTCATTAGCACACCAAAACTTTAAGAAGACAAACCTTTTGATGGGCTCGAACACAGAAGAAGGTTATTATTTCATCCTGTATTACTTGACTGAGCTTTTCCCAAAAGAAGAGAATGTTGGAATAAATAGGGAGCAGTATCTACAAGCTGTGAGAGAATTGAATCCTTACGTTAATGACGTTGCGCGGCAAGCTATAGTGTTCGAGTACACAGACTGGCTGAACCCTGAAGACCCTATTAAGAATCGTAATGCGTTAGACAAGATGGTCGGTGACTACCACTTCACTTGCGGAGTCAACGAGTTTGCACATCGTTATGCTGAGACTGGCAATAACGTTTTCACATATTATTACAAGCACCGCAGTAAGAACAACCCCTGGCCGTCGTGGACGGGAGTAATGCACGCCGATGAAATTAATTATGTGTTCGGAGAGCCTTTGAATCCAGGGAAGAACTATTCTCCTGAGGAGGTGGAGTTTAGCAGACGGCTGATGAGATATTGGGCTAATTTCGCACGAAGCGGGTAAGAAACCTAATTTATTCTAGTTTATACTATAATTTCTAAATGTTTAGTTACCCCTAAAATTATGAGTGTCAGTCATGTAACTTGAAGCCAAGAAACTAAGCCTCGTAAGAGTTGCTAAATGATTTTATAGACCAAATACAAAAATACTTCTTCGCAAATAGTCTACTATGCACATATCTTACATTTCTCATTTCAAATTCCAGAAACCCATCAATAAATCCAAGTGGGGAATCTACGAAGATCCACTGGCCGGTCCACTCCGCCGCGGGTAGGGAGTACTTGTCCCTGGCCGTCAACTCCAGTTCCATCGGGCACGGGCTGCGGGTGAAACAGTGCGCCTTCTGGCAGAAGTACTTGCCTCAATTGATGGCTGCTACAGGTTGGTTAATGTTGCCTAAAACTACACGCTTGCATTCCAAACACAGACTAAAAAAGAAAAGCTTATTGAAAATTGAAGGAAGATGTCATAATGCACAAACAACTGACATATCTTAAACTAGATGTCGCTACTAGTTTAATGTGACTTATAGTATTTTTGATATACTAATTAATAGTGACCGATGAGAACTTTCAGTTTATCATACTTATGGTCAGCTTAGTTTTAGCTTATAATTTTGTCCTTGTCGATCTGGTTATTATAGAGTGCCCACTTTTTTTGAACATCCAGTGTCGACTGCCAGCTAACCAAATAAAAATAAAATGAATTAGCCATATTTTTTGGCATGCGGTTATTTTTGACATCCTATTGCCCAACATGGTTAAATGATGTTGATGACGTAGTGTGTTGGATGTCAGCTGATAAATTAATCGACGATAATATTTAACAGTGATATTATTATCATAAGTTTGTAATTAAGATTTGCCACCAATGTGTTTATTAATTAAACTCATCTCTTTTGTCGGCTATCTGATAAAAAATGCTAAGCAAAACATTTCACATTTATCTTAATTACACACTAATTAACTAATTTAATTAAATATCTTTTGATGGATACGAAACCTATTTACTTTATCAGAACAGGTGCAGCCTACGTTAATAGAAAAACAATATTAAACATAGATAAGTATCGGAAAATTGTTGGATTTTTCTACATATCATGTGATAATTAAATATTTGTTATTAATCAATCAAACCTTGATACTGAGGAAGAAGTGATTATCAGTTTTGTTTATGCTTCGTGCTTCCGTCACGTATTGGTACAGTATAATAATATAACACAGTATGAAGCCTTCATGTAAACGGGCATAACGCGAGTTATGCCTATACTATTGGATCGTGGTATGAAACGACGAATGGACAGTGTGTTGTTAATGTAATTAGAATGCTGTAGCTGATAAGTTTATTGCTGCTACGAACAGCGCAGCTCTAGGCGTTTATTTTGTAGAAACGGACGAGTTAAACTACTGTATGTACGTATACTGTGCTATTAGCAATATGACAAGTTTCAATTACCTAGCTACCAAATAACTTCAATGTTGGTTACTATGGCACTGATTTCTAATTTCATCAACGTTTATTTAGGCACTATCTGTTTCCCGTAAATTCATCTTTCGAACAGGTTATAGCTGCAAACACATTACCCACTTTACAAGGCATTTAGGTGGGCATATCCCATTACATATTCTACTATAAATATAATATAACCTATTCCATTTCTCATATTCCAGTGAAGCCAGATCCACCGAAGAACTGCACGAGCAGTGCAGCGCCAGTGAAGGTCTCCTACGAGATCTTCGGGATCGGAGTCGTGATCGCAACTGGCCTGGCCAAGACCTCCCTGTTCAAGTACACCATATGAGTCTACTGTGGTCTACTGTGGTCTACTGTGGTCTACTGAGGTCTACTGTGGTCTATTGTGGTCTATTCTGTTGTTTCCTTTGCTTCGTCTGATGCTTATTTGTTAAGAGTTATTGAAGTGGGTGAGCAGTTGCTTTGAGATTTTTTAGGAATTCGTCTTTAAGGACTTCTGATGGTATATCAGAAATCTTATTATCAAATACTCAAATATAAATACGTGGAAGATGAAAATGAAGTTCAAAAACAAAATGATGATGAATCTAATGAATGTAAATTAATAGGTGCATCCCTCAAAGATAAGAGATTTCCAAAAATCTTAAAGTAACTACACACTCTTATACATTGTGTTCTAATATGAAGGTGGCTGAGGTTGCATAACTAAGATAACATCGATATCAATTTAATTATCCCGTCATTTGTTTTGAATTGATAATGACAAGCAGCTCAATTTCGATAACCAACTAATAAGGTCATACTATCTAGATATTGTATACAAAATGTTGATGTCTGATTTTGATAGCAGAAAAACAAAAAAAAGATAGAACAAATATATTCTTGTTGTGAATAAAAGTAGCCAGAAAACTAAGAGCAAGGAACGAGTTTTGATGACGATGGTTTAATTTTAATTAAACAATTTCAGTCACCTCTATTTAGTAATATTAGTAATTATATTATTAGTGAATAAATTAATTCGTACATTACATTACGTTACCGCCAAAAAATATCTGGAATATTTTCTTATCAAGTTATTTTTATAAAGTAGAGTATTTTAGTTGTAAGCCACCTCGAGTGTTGAATTGCTGAGTCCATTAATATTCGTCTAGATATCTATTAAGTTCAATAGTTAAACGTAAGCGATGTAACGTATTGTTTAAATTTTAATGTTATATTTTAAAGGGAGTGATCGCTCCAACTACATATCACTTGTTAATAACAAATTATAGATTACTGGTAGTCGTAATTTTGTCATAGTATAAGTATCTACATATCTTTTGTAGGTTAAAGGAGTTTTGCCGTGTGGTGTGACGTTTCATGAAAGGTCAACTTTGTCTTCATAATGCTAAGTGGCAAGTTTCCAGTCTGCGGTGTGTTACGAAGTTCTGTGAAGGCGTAGATATGAGAAAAATGATTAAAAATGTTAGCTTTAAATCGCCTCTAACGCAATACATATCACGCAAGGCATAGAAAAATTTAAGTTCATTATAGCCTTAGATAGTAAGTTTAATATAAGCTAGATCATTTCACAACTCTGTAGCGGACCAATATTAGAAAGTTGTACATGTTATGACGGTTCGAAGTGAAGCAGTCGGTGGGGATATGAGATCGTCGAACTAACAAACTGACAAGAGAAACATGAATTTAATACTTTAAAAGGAAGTGAAATACATAGAGCTGATGAAACAGATTTATAGAACGCTAACACTCAAAATGATGTAATGATCAAACGAATTGACACAGTAGGACGAAAAGACGACGATACTGCGAGGAAAGGTAAATGTACAGAATGTAGTTTACTGAACGTATTAGATGATACAAAATTAGTACATTACGTTTAGAGTCGATACATCTAGCTTAGAGATCGTAGTGCCAGCAGTTCAGCTTTCAAATATTGGTGGACGATAGATGAATCTTTACAATTCGAGATTTAAGATAAATATTACCTAGTACAATACTGTAAGTTTTTTCGCGACAGCCGACTAGAAACCGCATACTTCATTGATGTAAATAAATGGGTGTTAGTATTATGTAGGGACTCGCGATGCCCTTACTACTTTTTTTAAAGGGCAGTTCAGACGGGTGCCTATATTGTATTTATCGAAAAAAATATTAACCTGTTGTGAAAGACGATACCTATGAGATTTAGATGCTAAATGTAATTTTTACGTAGTATTTTGAGCTTCTGTTGTATTATTTTCATAGGCTACGGTCGTATATTTGGATGGACGGTGTCTTTATTCGCTATGTTAGTTAATGTATAGTAATTCATGTTTCTAGTTCCACGTTCGATGTTTCACGGATTACGCTTATTCTAGATCTGCGTATAAACCTATAGAGTGCCTCTTATTCACTTTTATATATATTGATACTTAGGTGATACTGGTAGTTGTAGTACGCGTTATTACTCAATGCACTGTTATTTTTTTTAATTATTATTTATTGTTCAAAGCGTCGCGTAGTGCCAAATGAGATTGGAAAATATGAGAAGGGTATGTAGGTTGAATTTTGCTAAACAGATAAATGAAAATTGCTTAAATAAATGCAATTAAAATTCGATTTTCATGACCGTTTTCTTTTGATATTGCTTTGAAATACCGGTCGATGACTTAAGATTGTGGTGTAAAAACTAGTGCACAAATTGCTGATAAAAAAAAAGAAATTGTCACCGTTACGCAAAGGATTGGCGACAGTATGTAAAATAGTCGTCAATGATAGTAATCATAGATAACATGTGTACGAATTTGATGTCTTAAACAGATATCAAACAATCATTAGTTTTTACAACGTAATTAATTTAATTATTACAATACAATAACAAATTTTAATTACACGATATTGCTAGGACAATAAAATGTATTATTATTTATTTTTTATTATAAATCCGTAACTCCTTGGTATATTGTAATAGCTGATCCTAAGCTACGTGAAAATGAATTTTACAGGATATAAATCGAACTGAAAAATTAAATATATTTTTCATGGCTCTAACTGAATATTGAATACCCAATTTGCCTTTTTTATCACAAAATACATTTTCAATCATTATTATTTTTCTTAGATTATTTTTATTTTTTATTCTATCTATTTACTTGTGACAACGTTTCTGCTAGGTTAGCGTTATGAATACTCATTCTTTTTTAATATTCTTATTTTATTTAAGATTTTTTAAAGATCTGTTTGATTGTAACTAATGCTTATTTTATGTGGTATAGTTCAGACAGATGACAGTAAAAGACAGAACACTACCAATATTATGTCCTGTAAAATTCATACGACGTGCAAATTCCGTTGCTCCTAATACACTGACTCTTTGCTTGGGTACTCCGCTTGGCTATAATATTAAATGTAAAATAAAATAATCAATGTATTACGAATGGCCTAATGTAGGAGGTATGACGTCAAGGCCTACGATAATTTTCCGTACTCTTGTTTTAAATTAAAAAAGTTATCTTTTTTCGATTCTAATAGCGATTCAAGTAAGTTAACTAACATTAGTGCTATGATTGCATTATTGAATGTTTGCAAAGTTTGTGTTTAATTATAAAAATAAATGCTTGTATATAATTTGTATTTTTATTTATTGTCCAGTCGACTTTAGCCTCTATCACGTCATGTTAGAAATCCTTATTATTACAGTCATGAGAGTAAAAAGACATGGTCCTTACACACGAACCGATGAATTGTACACTATGACACATGGTGACACAATGTATAATTAATACTTCAAAATCTCCCATTTTGATATCTGGGAAGCTTGGAAGTCGCTCAGCTTGGAAGTCGCTCAGGTCATAGTAAAACTGGCTGAAGGAGAAAAGAGAGGTGGTGCTCTACCACGCTCTACACTGTATAGTGAGCCAGTTTGATTTCACGACTGAACCATTTTTATTTTAAGAGGTATTTAGCTTATTAAATTGTAGGTACCTACTGAAATATTTGTACGCCGGAAACGGCAGAATATTTTGAAACAAAATTTTCTTTAACATCTTTGCTATTGTCTATTATTGATCTTAAACTCTACACGATACCATTCTTGTAGCATATTTCTAGACCGAATAAATTGAATTACCGTAAACAATTACCATAAGTAGGAAGAGCAACACAGGAACTTATTTGTCTTGACTTGATTTAATTTTATCGCGTTGATAACGACCAAATATTCAGATATACCACCTGCATTATCAATTAACCTTCACGAAAGTTCCGATTTTCAATTACAAGGTTCCAAATTATACCTTGACTGTATCTTTTGTATTATTTATATGAAAAGGTCGTTTACTTTTTGTCATTAAAGGGGAAATCCATATTAATTTGGTCAAGGCTAATTCTGAAAATTCCTTGATGTTTGTTAAAGTACTTATCGCACTTAGTCATTGTCTGTGATACTTCAGTGTTGCAATATTTGTTCAGATATTATAATTTATTTATTTAACAGAAACAATACTAAAACAAGAAATATCTACATTTATGACTAAACTTATGTAACTAAAAAAATTACATATTTACAAAGCGTCGAAAAAAATATCCTCATCTCCGTCAATGGCGGGAAACGTGCCCAGGAGGCTGGCCGCATTACCACGCTGAATGGCAATACCAATTCTTTGCGCGAAATACAGTCCAGCCCTCTGATCACGGGTAGAGTCGACCAAGCGCTTAGCGAGTTCCTTATACAGAGCTCGTGCACCCGGTCCCCATGGCCCAAGCGTTTCAACCCCAAAGGGCTCAAAAATATAATTGCCCGTAAGGTTATTATATTTTCGTCGCTTGTCGCTTGTCGCTTTATTTTTGTCGTTGTTCAGATTGTAAAAATGTCGAGGAAATAAATAAATGAAATAAAACCAAAATCTTTTTATTTCAGACATTAGTTCATACCAATTACATTTTCATTATTCTATTTTTAACTTAGACGTCTACATTTTGTTACGTTTTTATTATTACTATGTATCACTTTATATTGTCATCATATTAACAAAGATGTAATAATATAAAGTATAATGAGAGATAGTTCATGAAATGTAGGCAGACCTCCAGCCAGATGGTCAGACGATTTTAAAACCTACACAGGCCACCTAAGGACCCTGTATAGTCACAGAACAAGAGATATCTTTTGTTTTCATCTATTTTCAAGCACCATTATCGGCCTCTTCCGTTAGAAAATTCCAAGATCTCGTCTGGTGATTAGTTTTAATTACTAATTTATCTATCAAAAAATTATCGTACAATTAGATTTAGGTTGCAAATATTTCACGACACAACCGTATGCTATAGATATTAGGATATAATTAGACTAATTAGAATTGAGCTCATGAAGATATGATCTGAAAAATTCGTGACGTAGTTTTAAGGACTACTGATATTTATAAAGATACCAATAATTTGTACAAAAAAACAACATCAAAAAGCCTAACCTGTGCCCAAAATACTATGAGTGTTTTAAGCAAGGTTGTTGCCATTGTCAAATGCAAGCCTTTTGCGGGCTGCGTAGTGCACCGACTCGCTTCCAAAATAGCTTGTAGCTCAGGCACTGGGATCTAATCCTTTAGTGTCTGTACTGCTATCCTGAATTGTCGATCTTGTCTTCCTCTAGCCCTCAAAATATATATTAACCTGCTCTGAGCGGCTCCGACTGAGTTTATTTATTTAATAACTAGCTGCTGCCCGCGACTTCGTCTGCGTGGTATTCAAGATGTGTAGTACTGTACAAAATGTAAAGCTAAATAATGTTTAATGCCAGCTCCCTAATCCTGTTCCGTTCCAAACTACCTAATTTCTTAATCCTAACCTCTAGTCTTACAAACATATTTGACTGTTAGTTAACACTGCTAGTTTTTTGCTGTGGCCACTATCTTGCACTGATTAGACAATTTGGATTGAAGGACTTGAAAACGGGCGATGGCAAAGAAGTGTACTGGACTCTTACTGGCTAAACCACCAGAGTGCTTCACCGTATCCTATTGTCGGGGGCCACGGGAACGCTTTCGCAATCTACCGCAAGCCCCGACAGGAGAGCTCTTTCTAACAGGAGCTTCTTCGTTAACGTGGAGCCAGCTTTTGCCAGCCCTTATTAAGAGGCGCGTGGAAGCACCACGCATTTCGTCTTTGCTTTTATCCAGTACAGTAGACTGCCCTGAGTCTACTGGCGTAAGTTATTTATGGTGGTTGGAGGAGGGCAAATAAGGCCCTTCTTCTATCCCTTGCTTATCGAACATGGATAAGCCTGCCGTGCTCTTTCCACTTTTCCTTGAGCGTCATCACTTCTTCGCAGAACTTGGTGACGGCGCACTAACTAACCGCGGATACTTTGGCCACTCTAGGCGGTGTGACATCGTCGTTACGAAGATGTCGCATTCTCACTGGATGTGAGAGGGGTCTGTATACCCAAATTTGTCAAATTTTGTTTACCTACCTATTTGGGTTCTGAGACGGTTGAATGCTTTCCGAACTGAGGTAGGACATAAGTAGTAGGTGGTAGTGGTCGATCTGCCCAGATCTTGCACCGAGCTCGAGTTAGAGTTGCAATAGTCAGACAATCAGTGTATATCGGAAGAAGCTCTTTTAGCTCTTAAGTCTACCCAATTTAAGTCTCTTCTAACGTCAGGTAGAGCAATGCCAACCAGGAGGAGAACTTATTGAGCGGGGTTGGTCTTAAACAGCCAGATATTATTCGACACGTTTGCACTGTGCGCTGTGGTGCGGAGAACAGCAGGCGCTGCTCCCCATTCATCTTCTATTTCGTTTTCTTTCTACCCTTGACAGATGTTTTTTTTTTTTAATCATGAAGTAGTGCTTACTTACATGGTTATCAAAGTTCCAAGTTTCTAATTCTAGTAGTTTGAGCTAACCCAACTGAGCCAGAAGATTAATGTTACGCACACATACAAAACAATCGCGGGAGTACGCGTGCGGCGCATATTCGTACCCAATATTAAACAAATATTAATAATAACAGCCTATCTTTATAATACTTTACCTATGCAACTACCCTATACCATCGCAATTGGTGCACAATTGTGGTAGTGTACAGACACTATCAAATCTTTACAGCCACGCGTCATACACACCAAAATTGCAGTCAACAGCTAAGCAGTTATTTAAG
The DNA here is from genome assembly GCA_941860345.1 of Chrysodeixis includens. Lineage (NCBI taxonomy): Eukaryota > Metazoa > Arthropoda > Insecta > Lepidoptera > Noctuidae > Chrysodeixis > Chrysodeixis includens. The sequence continues at coordinate 11,519,167 of OW796093.1, read as the reverse complement.
TAGGTATAGTAAATCATTTACCGTCCACACTATTTTTTGTTTTACTGTCGTTGGTTTTCTTTTACTTCATATCCACAGCTCCTCCTAAATTGGATAAGACTGTTCTAGCTTAAACAGTAAGTAGGTAGATACCATATAAAAGTGTTTTAAAGATCAATTTTAGGTATGGCAAAAAAATCCAAGCGCTTCTTACAATACTTTTGTACTACCAAAAACGATAGAAGAAAAAAAATGTTATGCTTGACTGAGATTTGATTCGTACTCAAAAATTATTAAAAAATATGTGTCGAAATGAAATTTGAACTTAGAGTGAAAAAATACGAAGCTCGTACTTCCCTGAGCCCGCTATTTTAATTTCTATAGTGTAAGCCAAATAGCATGTTAATATTAATGTCAAAACATAAGACCATAGCAACAGTATTTTGGTCGCTATGGTGACATTGTCAGTTACACCAGTTACGTGTTCTTTAAAAATAAAGGTTTATTGCTAAGACCCCATGGTTAATAACCTGATAATAAATAGCCTATATGTTGTCGAGACCTGTCCTTAATCGTCATGCAAAGTTTGAACAACATACTTATGTATATTAAGTAGTTTTTTCGATTAGCCGGTAATTGTCATAAAATTCGTGATTGCTCACCCTCCATATCAAATAGCGCAATAATATGTAGAATTTATGTTGTCACGACCTCTAGTCAATATATTCTGAAAATCTGAAATGAAATGAAAATGAAATCTGTACATATTTTTTTCGGATTATCCCGGACATATGTTTACGGATAGTTTAACAATTTTATGACAATAGTTCTTTAAACAGGTAACCGTCACAAAACGATGGGCAGAAAAACTTAGTATACACGTAAACAGCTTTAATTTTCATCGACTCAGCTTCAAAACAGTCAGAGTTTCATAGAAACGTACCTCCCCCTTTTTTACCTCCGTTAAGGCCGAATTTTCAAAAATCCTTATTGCGCCATTCTTAACTTCTAACTAAATAGCCAAATATTAATTTTAATGGAATTAGCTTCAAAACTGACGGAGTTTCATACAATCTTACCAGCCCCTGTTTACCCCCTTTAAGAGCAAAATTCCAAAAAAAAGATAGCTTAAATGTTAGCGAGGACTAATAGCTACATAATAAAAAAAGTTTCATCAAAATCCGTCCAGTAGTTTTTGCGTGAATCGCGGACAACAAACAGACAGACAGACAAAAATTTTTTTTTTCATACTTTTGGCTTCTATTGGTTGTATAAAGATACCCCATCTAAGTTTTTCTTTAATATCTTTAATGTACAGACATGAGCTTGTTATAATTTTATTATATGTATAGATGAGATTTGATTCGTACTCAAAAATTATTAAAAAATATGTGTCGAAATGAAATTTGAACTTAGAGTGAAAAAATACGAAGCTCGTACTTCCCTGAGCCCGCTATTTTAATTTCTATAGTGTAAGCCAAATAGCATGTTAATATTAATGTCAAAACATAAGACCATAGCAACAGTATTTTGGTCGCTATGGTGACATTGTCAGTTACACCAGTTACGTGTTCTTTAAAAATAAAGGTTTATTGCTAAGACCCCATGGTTAATAACCTGATAATAAATAGCCTATATGTTGTCTAGACCTGTCCTTAATCGTCATGCAAAGTTTGAACAACATACTTATGTATATTAAGTAGTTTTTTCGATTAGCCGGTAATTGTCATAAAATTCGTGATTGCTCACCCTCCATATCAAATAGCGCAATAATATGTAGAATTTATGTTGTCACGACCTCTAGTCAATATATTCTGAAAATCTGAAATGAAATGAAAATGAAATCTGTACATATTTTTTTCGGATTATCCCGGACATATGTTTACGGATAGTTTAACAATTTTATGACAATAGTTCTTTAAACAGGTAACCGTCACAAAACGATGGGCTGAAAAACTTAGTATTCACGTAAACAGCTTTAATTTTCATCGACTCAGCTTCAAAACAGTCAGAGTTTCATAGAAACGTACCTCCCCCTTTTTTACCTCCGTTAAGGCAGAATTTTCAAAAATCCTTATTGCGTCATTCTTAACTTCTAACTAAATAGCCAAATATTAATTTTAATGGAATTAGCTTCAAAACTGACGGAGTTTCATACAATCTTACCAGCCCCTGTTTACCCCCTTTAAGAGCAAAATTCCAAAAAAAAGATAGCTTAAATGTTAGCGAGGACTAATAGCTACATAATAAAAAAAGTTTCATCAAAATCCGTCCAGTAGTTTTTGCATGAATCGCGGACAACAAACAGACAGACAGACAAATTTTTTTTTTTTCATACTTTTGGCTTCTATTGGTTGTATAAAGATACCCCATCTAAGTTTTTCTTTAATATCTTTAATGTACAGACATGAGCTTGTTACAATTGTATTATATGTATAGATTTACACGGCTTGAAGCCAGCCACGACATAAATCACAGGAAAAAACTTAAAGTAATAATTCAATAATAATAAATAGTTACACCTCAAAAAAACTCTAATTCGATTTACCAGAATTTACCTAGTCTCTTGTAAAGTAACTTTATTTAACAGAAACAATACTAAAACAAGAAATATCTACATTTATGACTAAACTTATGTAACTAAAAAAATTACATATTTACAAAGCGTCGAAAAAAATATCCTCATCTCCGTCTCTTGTTATACCAAAAAGGATTCAATTGCGCAATTGATTTTACTATTTGTTAATTAGAAGCCCACATAAAAAACAATATGTATGTAAACAGACGTTTAATAAACAATAAAAAGATTATCTTTGAGATGAGATTGTTGATTAATTGGCGACTGATAAGAAATTGCTTCCGAAAGGTATAAATACGTTGGATATGCGACTCATTCTTATTATTCGACTACTAATTACTTTCAAGGTAAGATATATTAAATTAATTGTTGATTTATTAACGACGCAAAAACATTTTCAAATTTTCTTCGTATACTTTGAAGGTGATCAAATTGTGATTTAAACTTTCATGAACACTTAGATCAAAAGTGTTTTTTTCAAACAATTTATTCTTTAAGGAAATACTCAGTGCAATGATATGTGAATGTTTTCATATTACAGATTTAAAAATTAATAAATCATCATGAAAACTTTCATCGCCTTCGCTTGTTTGATCGCCGGCATTACTGCTGTGCCTCGCTACGGAATAGCTGGCAGTAAGTATCCAAAAATCAAGTTTAAATACCACCACCGCTAATAAAAATATAGACTTAGTTTCAATTACTTGCCGTATCTGAACAAAACGCTGTGATATTTTTTTCTCTACTTGTTTAAAGTCCCGCTAGTGTGACTTACAGATTTTAAGCAAATTATGAAACTTATGGTGGCACTTAACTGCTCTTTGTGCAATAAAAAGTTTTACACCACAATTTTGACATTGAATTCAACTTTATTTCAAAGAAACAAGGTCCATTTTTACTTCACTGTTGTTGGGATAGTTTTCTCAAACATATGTTATGTTTCAGTTCCAGACACCTACAACGACGAGCGTATCGTCACTGGTCAGATCGTCAGCGCTATTGAAGACTTGAGCCAGTCCATCAAAGATGCTGGACTTGATCCCCTCTATATCAAGAGAGAAGACAGCCAGTATGCTCTGCCAGTACCTGTGTTAGTAACATTATTTTTCTATCTGATATTTTCCAATCTTCAGTCACCTTTCGGAACTTTTTTGTAACTTTACTTAAATGTATCACGATTTTTTCCGAATTCTCTTTACGACTTATTTCTCTTATAACATTTTTGAGAAATTTGTTTTTCATTTAATTCCTCCTATCTAACTCCATCTGAGTTTGAGTTCTTTAAGCCAATTATGGAATTACCTGCTGGTGATTTAAAAAATAGTATTACGAATATTTCTATATTAACTGATAATATTCTTTGTGGCATCTATTGAATCTGAATTTTGATCTTCAGGATCTTCAACTACGCAGCCTTCATTGAGGAGGTTTTGAGCACTGGTCTCAGCAACATCAAGGTCAACAGAATGAGCTACAACGTGCTCCTCTCTCGTCTTAATTTCGACATCGAACTGCCCCGTATTGACTTCGCAGCTGGTAAGTAAACGCACAAACCTACTGATATTATAAACGTGAAAGATTGTGATTATGGCTTGATGATTGTTGAGATAGTAACGTACATCCATCCGATGTTTGTTACCATCTCAACCAACTAAACATAGGCTACCTTTAAACCGACAATTACGTGGTCAAAGTTGCAAGCACTTTACTTTTCGATTCAGCCACTTATTACTAAAGGCTTTCCGTTAAATAAACTGCGCAACTCGTTTTGAAGAAACTTTGAGTCGACTTATTTTTCTCGAATTTATAATTTTTAGATACACAAAAACAATACAATTATTTTGATTTCAGGTAACGCTGTTGGAAGAGCTATTGTTTTCAGCAACGAAGTCAACGGCCAGATTTCTGGGCAGTAAGTATTTTTTTATATAAACAGAAATCTATTATTTTATTACAGATTTTATAAATTTTGCACTTTGGATATTGTTTCCTAATCAAGAATCCAATACCTCATTTCACCCACGACGTTCTAAATTGCATTATAAAACATATAAAACACCCTTAAAATTTCTATTAGTCTCATTAACTTTCAATTCCGCTTTCACAGCTTTATTAGTACTTACTCCATTGACTTCTACTGCAATATCTTGTGACAACCCTTTACTTACAATGTGTGTTCTCTTTCCAGGGTTGTGATCGACAGGATCCGTGTTGAGGGCAACGTTCGCGTCAATATTGGTATCATCTCTGGTATCTCCATTCGCAGTATCGATATCGACTTCAGTCTCCGTGGCATTCAGGTAATAATCTACTTTCTTCTTAAGATTAACTTTAGCTTAACTGTTTTCATCACTGACAATTTGTAAAGCATCTGAATGAGGGATGATATTTATTTATTCTCTAAATACAAGTGCATTTAAATATTTCTTCTGCATTTTCTAAATGTAACTTTTATCTTATGTTTTTTAGGGTTCAGTTTGGATATATTTTTCAAATGAGGAATACTAATAGTTTCAATTTTCTTACAGTCTGACCTCCGCGTAGTCATCCAAGGAAAGAACTACTCCGATGAGATCAACCAACTCCTCGGCGCCACTATTCCTGACACCCTCAAGGCTCATTCTGTAAGTATTGGTGTTACCGATACTAAGTACTAACAAAACTGAAACAAGTAAACATTCAGGATTAGCCAGTATAACTTGACCCCTGGTGGTTGATACTGAATGCGAAAAACGATCAAAGTTATGTCGAACGGAATCATTAAGGTTAAATTGAATACCATTTTTTGTATCTCAGTGGAAATTCTCATGGACTATCCTCAGGGGGTTGTCGGTGGCGTGTACTCTTACCGGCTTATTGAATATCCTAAGTTGCACTCAAGTGATTATTATCTACCACCTGTAAATGAAAAACCAGTAGAATATCCATAAATTATAAAGTCAGAACATTAAAAGATGGAGAAAAATAATTAAAAAACTATGAACTTTTCAATTTGCTTGATATCCAGGAAGGATCTGATTGTATTTTCTCTTACTTCTTTAAATCCATAAAAATTGTAGTTACTCTTTACTTAATATTTCTTTTATTTTTACAGGCTGACATCAACAAGCTGCTTGAGATCGTTCTGTTGGACCTCATCAACGACAACTTGTAAATCCAGAATCACTTCAGAATCCAGATCACTTGAGAAATAAAGAAATAAGTGTTACTAGATATAACAATTTTAATTTTAAGTCCGTTATCTCATGTTAATAACTCACGATACTTAGGTTAAAGAAAAAATAATAAAAATGCTATAAATTATTTCCTTGTTTTGCTTTGTCTGTGGTGTTACGTAGATTTGTTACTGGGTAGAATATTGTATTTTAGAATTTTGAACTTCTGTTACTATGAATAAGCTTTTTGCTCAAAAATGGTCCAGTCAAAATTTGGTGTGAATAGAAATTTCAATTGAACAGATAAAAGTTGTAGAAGGTGCTACTGAATTAGGACATGTGATTGTTTATACGAAAATGATAATTTATTTCTTATATTGACAACTATTCTAATCTAACCGTAATTTTGAGAGGCGTTAGGCATGACTTGAGAATTAGATCAAATATAGCTTGAATTGCACGAATTAAATATTCTAAAACTATAATTTGGAATCACCAAACCGCAAAGAACAGTTGTAGTAATCAATTCATGATTTTGTCGGGAAAGGCCCCTGACACGGGACAGTTACCAGTGGGTATTCATCATTATCATCTTCCTGCCCTCATCCGATTTTACTTGGGGTCGGCGCAACACGTTTTTTTCTTCCATTCTCCCCTATCAGACGTCACAGTATCACTTACTCCTTTTTCATTCATATTATTCCTTATACAATCCATCCATCCATCTTTTATTTGGCTTTCCCGTTCCTTTCCATCCATCAAAATTCATATTCATCACTGTCTTAGTCACATAAATCTCAGCCCTCCTCATCACATGTCCATACCAAGACAGACGATACCAGTGGGTATTTTATTAAAAACTATCGTTTGCAATAATTACAAAACGTCGGACATACAAGTAGCTCCAAGCCACAGAGGCCTTGCTGAAAACTATAAAATTTGAAAGGGCATCTACCAGGAATAGTCTACTCCTTTTGCCAGAGCAGCGTAAAGCGTGGGCGAGTGATCCCGCGACTAGTGTTTTAGCAATAGAAGGGGCCCGGGGTGTTTTTGGTCGGCGTGAGTAAAAATATCCTCACTCACTCCTCAAATATCCTTTCATTATTTCCATAACAAAATAATTGAAATACGAAGAGGTAGGTTAGGAGGTAGGTTACGAAGAGGTAGTTTTTTGTGATGTAGACTGTAAACTAAAGTAAACTGTACTGCTGACTGATAAACAGTTTCAGGTAGGCTAAATGATTAAGCAGCTTGCACAGTATACTCATCGTACCCAATAGGACCGTCCGATGACTAACCAGTACGATTACGCAACATGGCTTTTGGACGTTAGAACATTGGATTTAAAGATTAATTATAAGTGCCTATTGAACAACTTGAAACATAATAATATTTTTATTTAAGATTAATTGTAGTTTCACTCATCCACTGCTTCCTTACCTATAACTCACATGAAAATATTTACTGACACAATATTGCAATAAACTTGATAAACACAAATAAAGTCAATAATAGTTTTTCGTATCTATCAATCATATCAATATTTGAATGTAAAGTTCCCGGCCATAATTTTAATATTGTTTTTGTGCCTATTGATTTCTTAGCTTTTTAATACTTTTAAGTTTTGGAGTATGGTAAACCTCCTCCTCCTCCTTTTCAACGGACTTCAAAAAGGAGAAGGTTCTCAATTCATCTTAATCTATTATGTTTTTTTTTTTAATGCATGATCACCGATTACTAAAAGACGCTTGGACCGGTTTGCATTTTTTTTTTGTTTTATAGGGTATTCTTCCCAGGTGGTCCCATAATAAGGCAATCAGGGTCTGATGATGGCAGACCAGAGAAATCTAGAGGAACCTCATATGCGAAGAGGCGACTAGTGCATTTTTTTAGTTTTTCAATAAGTATTTGAAAACACTACAATTTAATAAAAGTCTCAAGTAGATCTGATGTTGAGCCGAGAGACAGTCGAGGGAAATCCTCAACGATTCAAAATATCTATACACATAACCCCATACATAAGGGAAATATTCAACCTACTAACTTGGCACCGACTTCAGTCAGTACCTGATGATATCTTTTGTCATTTAAATTATAATTATTTGCAAGTTTTTAGTGCCGCTATTTTTGAAGTCGGTTTGTTTATTTTTTAAATTTATGTGATGTATGATACAAAAACGTCTCTTCATTATGAAATCTCTCGAACACATAGGTAGATATTGCAAAATTCATACAAGATGTATGTATTCATGTAAGAAGGTATTGAGTAAACAAAATTACAATTAAAAATCATAAATGTTCAGTAACCACACTTTATTTACAAGCCGAAGGGTTCACTAGAGACATCTGCCGAGTGACAAATTAAATCTATGAGTACAGTTGATCCCTGACGTGTTCCAACAGGACGATCTCAAGCAACTCATTGATTTCCTCCTGTAACACAAAAAAGGATTATTGAATAACTAGCTGTTGCCCGCAACTTCACCTGCGCGAATTTCGGTTATAGCTTCAAAAACATTACCCACTTCTGAAGCAGTACGTTAAAAAGTAACCTTGTCAGCTAACTTTGAACCAAATTTTATTAAAACTGCTCCAGCCGTTTGAGCTTGAAAGAATAACAAACATCTAACCATCCATACACACAAACTTTTGCGTTCATAACATTAGTGTGATGAGAAAGTATTTGTCTTTTAAGAGGATATCAAGTATTGACTTCATGTTTGAGTAGGTATTTATTCAATTTTGTCAAAATCTATACTTACAGTGTGAGCTTCGATGGTCGCTGGAATAGTGGAGCTGAGGAACGTGTTGACCTCCTGGGAGTAGTCTCTACCTTGGATGATTACTTCGAAGTCGGACTGAAAGAGAAAGGATATTGTAAAGTATAACATGATTTCATTAAAATCTTTCTAAGCTAGTAAAATTAATTCCAGCAAGCAAGAAGAAAGAAACGATTTTTCATATTTAATAATTATGACTTTACTCGAAATCCGTGTTCTATGTATAAGTTTTACTCTTGTGGTGTTATAAAAAAATAATACTATCACGAATGTCAAATGTTTTTAATAAGAAAAGATGGTTTACCTGAATGCCACCAAGAGTGAAATCAACATCGCCGCTGTGGACAGTGATGCCAGAGATGATACCGACGGTGACGCGGCCAGTACCAGCGATACGGACTTTGTCAACGACAACCCTGAAGGAAAAACAAATATTATAAGTCAGTAATTGTTAAAACCTGATGTTGTAGAAGCAAATATAATACAAATCACACACAACACACAGTTATCACGACTAATTTTCTTCTAGTATTACTTCGGGAACGTAGTGTTTTAGCAATAGACAACATATCAAATTGTTCTGTAGTGTAAGAAATAAATGGTTTAGAGTTCTTGCCAAAGTACTTACTTGCCAGAAACTTTTCCTTCGAACTCGTTGCTAAACACGATGGCTCTACCAGCGGCAATGCCTGTAAACAAAAAGAAATGTATTTGAATCTTCTTCTTTTTCAGCACGTTTTTTTTAATCATTTTCCATGCATTTCTTTCACTGGTTTTCATATTCGAGCATCTAGCTGATAGTCTGCATTTGAATCTTAATATCTTATTAACCAAAATCTAAATTAATTTCGATTTCGTTTTTTGAGTCACGATAAATTGTTTATTAACTTACCAACAGCGAGCTCAACGCGGGGCAATTCAAAGTCAAAGTAGAGACGAGATGTGATGAAGCTGAAGTACAGGTTGTTGACCTTGATGTCACTGAGACCAGTACTCAAGATTTCTTCAACGAAAGCTGCGTAGTTGAAGATCCTGTAGAGGCAGAAGTTTTTGAATCAATAGATGATGTTAAAAGAATACCATCCTTTAATACCTACGTACGTTTTGAATATTGAGGAAGGTTTAGAATTAATAGATGACACTCAAAGATTACCATAATTTAATATGTAAGAGTATGTTTCTAATATAGTTACCGAGAATTCGTCTTCGAATGTTTATGAATAAAATTTTGAAGACGAAAGTTATAATACGGTAAACTGATTGAAAAATTCGCAATGCAATCAAAATCATGCAAATCAAATGCAAATCATGCAATCAAAGATTTACTGAAAATTCTACGATCTTTAAAGTTAACACCAATTTAGTATGGAGAAGCAGTTGAAAAATAATATAACTTACGAGGCCACAGGCAGAGTGAACCATTTGTCTTCTCTCTTGATGTAGAAGGGGTCAAGTCCTGCATCCTTGATGGATTGGCTCAATTCGTCAATGGCGTCAACAATCGGACCAGTGACGATACGCTCGTTGTTACCATCTTCTGAAAATTGAATAACATATGAGATAGCTACCCCAAAATTAATCAACTTAAAATAGACCTTATTCCCGTGAAATAAAGGGGAATACAACATCATCTAAATGATAAATCCCATTATTGAAGGTTTTTTTTTTGGATTAAGTAAAACCTCATCGTAGACTAAATTACTCATTAGAATCACAACAATCACAGCAACTAAGACTTTAGTAAATCAGAAATAAGTTTAAATTTACATTGGCAAGTAGGATATGCTGCTTTACGCTACACTGTATTGGCTGTATGTTTATTTAAACTTACTGGCAACGGCTCCATCGTGGGGCACAGCGCTGATGCTGGCAATGAGGCAGGCGAAGGCAATGAAGGTCTTCATGGTAACTTACAGATTTTTGGATCTAAAAGTAAAAAAAAAACATCATTAAATTCACACAAAAATCAAACACATAATAATTTCAAAGCTTAAATATTATAATTTTGAATATTAAATTCATTTTATTAGGAAATTTTGACAAATTAAAAATTGTTAAACCTTACCTTGGAAGTAATTGGTAGTCCACTAACAGCAATGCATGCACACCAAATGTATTTATACTATTCGGTAGCATTTCACTATCAGTGCCAAAATAATCAACAATCTGATCTCATAGATAATCTCTAACTAACCTTTTGTACTTCTGGTACTATAATTATAAAAAATATGTTAACTCATAAACCGATAAAAGTATTACATGTAATTTACAAAAACGTTGTGCAAACTAATTTTTGGTATAACTGATATTTGTTTGAGTCACTGACAACTTATTCGACGAAGTGGACATTGAGGGGGAACGAAGGGCATTGGCAATTAGGTGTATAATATGCTAGCTAGAAAACTCTATTTTGTGGTTATTGTCAGTCGTTGTACACGTGTGCCTTATGAGTCAGATATAGACAGAGCTCGTATAGTGTCCTGTGAGTCCAAAACAAATGCGTATCGGGTAATGATAGGGCTGCCGCGTTATTGCAGTGCTTTAGGGATATTTGCCAACGTAGGTATACCTGCTTTTCTATTCAATAATGCGTTCACGAATGGCATCCCTGATGGGGCGAATACGCGACAGTTTCAACAGCCTCATTGCAACCGTGGTCAATAGGGTTGATAGCCCTATCCATTCTGCACTGGAAAACGACTAGTAGAGCGTCATTCAGATATCTTCTATACATATAATAAAATCATTAAAACGCCAGATGTATGTCCAGGATAATGTCCTAACATACTGGATAGATTTGATTCAAATTTTCAGAATATACTGACTAGAGGTCGGGCTAACATTAACTTTATATATTCTTAATAAGCGCTGGGGAAAACTGACTTTGACTGACTGAAAACGTTCGCGAAAGCGTTCCCGTGGCCCCCACAATAGGGAACGGAAAAGCAGTTCGGTGGTTTTAGCCAGTAAGAGTCCAACACACCCCTTCGCCTGCACCCGTTTTCAAGTTCTTCAATCCAAATTGACAAATCAGTGCAAGATAGAGGCCACAGCAAAAATATAATACGACTTTTTATCATGTGAATGTTGAACTAACCTTTAAAACTAGCAGTGTCAACAGTCAAATATGTTTGCAAGACTAAAGGTTATGAGTAGAAAGTTCAGAAATAATTTTTGAACAGAAATGGATTAAGGAGCTTGCATTAAACATTATTTAGCTTCACTTTTTGTAAAGCAATACGCATCTTCAATACCACGCAGACAAAGTCACGGGCAACAGCTATTTGATCATAATAAAATAAAATAAATCGTTCTAGAAAAAAAAGAGGTTATCAATAAACAACTCTCTGGCAAACACTGGAGCACAGTTTACCTCGAATAACGAGACTATTTTTAACGGTAAGAAATTTTATGGTAACAGACAAACAGTTATTTCGTGTAATGTCCCGCAAGATACGAGTATAAGTCGAGATCAAGAGGTATTTGACGATCACAAATACTCTCTGTTAAGTAAATATAATACGTAACTTGATGAATGCGGAGAGGAATTTCAGTTTATAGCGCACCGGAGGCGTAGCTCAGTTGGGAGAGCGCTCGCTTAGCACGCGAGAGGACCTGGGATCGATACCCAGCGCCACCATAGAGCCCTTCTGTAGCTGCTTTTGTTTTTTATTAATCAAATATTGTAATTTATACTAATCAATTCCAATTAATTTTATACAATTTATGTAAAAAAAACACAGAATAACCTAGAATGTTTCAAGACGAACGTTTATATATAATACCTAAGTAATGCACCCGTGCAAAGCCGGGGCAGGTCGCTAGTGTTAGACAGACTTAAGTGTTTTGTTTTATGTTTCATTCTAATTTATTTTATTTTAATATTTTACTTGTCTTGTAATATTTACTACGAATGTGATGTCTGAAATAAAACTTTATTATTATTTGTATCTCTTTTAATTCACGATATAACCTCAAGGGAAGAAATCCGGTCTTTTTAAAGGCTTACACTGGGTATGTCATTAATATAACCTGCTCGTAAATTTGTGGCAATTAACACACGCCAAAGCTCATCGCCGCGGAGGAGAGTTTATGTCGTACTAGCCTGTAAAGAAACGAACATTTATCCAAGCCAAACGAGCGGAACGAAATATTTGTTGACTTATGTATGAAACCTTCTGATTCAGACAATTCGACGCGGGGAAGTACGAGGTTTCGCGTGATTATATATACGGTAGATTATTGTATACGGTATTCTAAAACTCGTTACGTTCGTTTCGGTCTTAGTGTGTTTAAGGATACTCACACTATGTCTGTTTGTTCTAATAAATAACTAAGTGTATTCGTGGATAAATGTTTGAGTTACATGTGTAATAACACTAGTAAATTTGCAATATATTATGCGTTAATTTATTTGTAATAATTATGTTAATAACGTAGCTTAGTGTGTAAAAAAGTGCTGTGTGGTGTCCGGATATAAAGAATAGCACCACCCCATATCCCCCACTGGGTGTCGTAAAAGGCGACTAATGGACCTTAAGACCCAGTGCACTGTACCAAGCACCTTGGGTCACCCGAATGGTGGCAGGTAAACAACCAACAATCGCATTCCCAAAGAGGGTTAGTGTCAGGCAGGCGGCCGACTATAAAACCATAGCCAAAACTTTAAGCAACATGTCTAGAAGACGTGTTGCGCCGACCCCAAGTGAAATGGAATAAGGGCAGGAAGATGATGTAGCTTAGTGTGTAATTTTTTTTGTCCTAAATAAAGAAAAAAATATTCTGTCTTTATTCGTATAATAACAGTTCATTTGTTTCACGCGTCATCAGGAGATTCACGCCTTGAATAACTAATTACATCATATATTTATTTATGATTTTCTTCACAATCTTATTGATTGTATCGGAAAGTAATTGAGATCTAAATCAGCTTGTACGATAAATATTATAACTCGCAATTAAATACTTTTATCGACAGGTGCAATCTTGAAAAAAAAAACACGCACGAGTCGTAAGAAAGTTAAGTATAGACAGAAATATAGTAAGTTTGGACAGACCGGACATATTTTAATACCTCTCGTATGTTATGATAAATTCCTCCAAGATTTAAAAAAAAACATGTGGACCTATTATTCATATCTATTTTGTGAGAATTTACTGATTCTTTGACAGTTCCCTTGCGTATGCTCATGTTGGTATTAACGACATGAGCGGTTATTTGGAACTACATTTTATAACTTAACCTTTTCCTATCTCGCAGCTGTGCAATGAAAGCATAATAAATCAGTGTAATTGGCTTACAAAAAAAAATATTGTGACTATGGGCCCTTGGTGGATTTTTCGAAAGCCTTTAATACCATAAGTCATGAAATCCTCCTTTCCACCTCCGGCACTTTAATGATGTCCATCAAGGTTCTGAATCGAATCTCTCCATATCTTCGAGAACGCTAAAACATGATTTGCAATTGTGAATCAAGTTGTAAATGATGTGAGCTGAGCTATGGCGTTCCCCAAGGCGGTATTATTTCTCTTTTACTGTTCTCTGTGATATTATCTACATCTTGTCTTGTGATTGTACCTACTTCTTGTTTTGAAGAAAATAATAAAAAAAAACGAATTTAATGAAAATTAGTTTCTTCACTTGGACGTGAAAGACAAACATAAAACCTAAAGTTCTGAGCAAACAATGTTTTTTCTGAAAAAGTATTATACTGTAACTTTTGAATTTAATTATCACCTAGCACACCTAATTATAGTGTTATTTATCATAACGGATACCGTAACATACTAAAAAAAGTGATTTATCATTGTGAGATTACAAAATTGTATCCGGAAACTTCGAAATCAGAAATAGCAACACATCATGAGTGAATATAATTATATAAGAAAATATAGAACTAAAACAAAAAATATCTCTTTTCCTTCATATTATTAACTAACCCTTTCCTTTTAACCTGAAATCCGTCATCGAACGAAAGCGTTTGACGAGTGATGCGGCTGTATACATTTAGTTAGACGTAAGGTTATTAGTGTTTTAAATACCCATGTCAATCAAGTACCCATTTACCTTCCACAACTGCAATAATATTACTTGGAGAGGTTTAGATAGACCGTATAAATACTTTTTACAATTTTTAGCGCCGACCGAATTGCTCAAAAGCATGGGAATGTACATTCACATGAATGGAATGGGAATATTCATTCCTTCTTAACCAACTTTAAAAAGGGGGAGGTTTCTGAAAAAATAAACTTGTTTTATGCTTGTTCGTGGATAACTTAATCATTTGTCAAACCCTTAGAGAATAAACATATTCATGGAAAAAATCCACTTGCTGGTTTGGCAACTACTTCAATTAGTATCTAGCTGATATGATAATATATTATTTTAATTTTTTTAATGCCGTTGTTTTTTGAGTCGGCTTTTTTGTTGTTAAAATCAAATATGGATAATGTGGCTTTAGTACGTACAGATAACATTTAAAGATTGTGATTTAAAATGCAGTGTTATCTCGCAATTTAGAAGCTTAAATTCTGGTAATTTTTTAAACAAAAACTTATGTTACATACATTTTTGTAAAACCCCAAAACTACGACAAGTCGTGAGATTTTCTAATAAAACCTATTCAAAAGGTACAAATCTGTTATTTTCATTGAAATTTTACCACCGTTCACTTGACAAATCTTTATACCTGTCTCAGAGACCCGTGAAATGTTGACATATTTAACTGCAAATTAAACTTAATTTTATATTTCATATAATATACTCTGCAAATAACAGAAGGAGACCTCGCGGTAGACCCCAGGGAGAGACTTGCGGGAGATAGCGGAATGAGTACGATTTAATTTCACAAAACTGGCCCCAGTTAGCCATAGACCAGGATAGGTGGAAGGAGGGGAGGGAGGTCTTTGCCCTGCAGTGGGACACTAACCGCTAAATGATACTCTGTCTGTTTTAGAAGTAACCTTTCTTACAGTTTTCAAAGAACGTTATCACAGCGATTTCGTTTACCTCTGCGGTATCGATGCTGCGGTAGTTAACCAATTCGTCAATTACTATTATGTAATAAATAAATTATTTATTTATATAAGTAATACTTACTGACATTACAAATAAAGCTTAATTTAGAAATAGTTTAAGGTAGATTTAAGTAATTAGATAAGGTGGTTTGAGTTCTCATAAGCTCTTCAACTTTTACGTTAACGAGCTTATAGTAATTGGGCTCAGCAGTCCACGAGTCTGATGCTGGATTGACAACTTTAGTAACGCAGATGATATGTTAGTTCTGACTCGAACTATAATTGCAATGAGCCAGATGCTCGCAATATGTGAAACATATAGCCTACATCATGGTTTAATACATATACATATAATGCTAAAAAAAGTAAGGACATGGTTTTCAAGGCTCTCGGTAAATGTTCATTAAATGTGCCCGCAATAAAGCTAAATGATTGAGCTAAAGCGGTTCAAATATTTCGGACATTATGTTAGTAAGGACCTTCAAGACCAAGTTGATATTGAAAGGGAACGTAGGGCATTGGGCATTAAAAGTAATATGCTGTCCCGCAGGTTTGTGCGTTGTAGTGAACAAGTCAAAATCACATTATTTGAAGCTTTCTGCCAGATTTTCTACACGGGCAACCTGTGGTTCCAATATGCGCAGATGACGCTCAATGCCCTGCGTGTCTAATATAATAATGGATTTAGGGTGTTGTTGGGGCTGCTCCGCTTTTAACGTGCCTCTGGTATGTTTGCGCAAGAAGGTTTCTACGTGGTAATTCGCAAGCGGCTTGCATCATTACTGAGCAGAGTCAAAAGCAGCACCAACAGCATCCTTCGGAAAAGCAGGACTCAAACATACTGGTCCGGGGGTGCGGTGGATGCGAAAGCGAACCCCTTACCCCCGGCCATAGGCAGATGAGGACGCTCCAGTGGTCTTAGCCGGTAAAAGTCCGGCACACCCCCTCGTAAACCCCTGACGAGGGACAGTCCATAAGGATTTCTACTGGGATATAATAACGGACTCAAACATACTGAAAGCATTTAAAAGTGCTCTACTTTTTTAAACATTTCCATTATTATTTTAACTTTGTATGGACATTGATTTGAAATAAAGATTTATTATAAATTTTTTTTTTCTTCTGAAATTTACGACTGCTGTCGAAAGTATTTCCAAAACGGAATTGATATGCAAGAAGCTAATTATGTTTTGATTAGGTTATTATACACTCCGATCGTGAAAGATATCCGATATAATCAATATTGATGTCATAGCATGCCATAGTTTTGGGTTTTACCCATAATTGGGTTTATAATGATAATGAAAAACGGACAAATGCAAGTTGGACGCGCATAACAATTCCACTAATAATTTGGGAATCGAATCTCGCACTTTATTTCAAGATTTTTCAACCCTATTTTTAATGATCTTATCGATTGTATATTTTGAGATTTTTCTTGTATTTGTGTTCAATAATTTTATTGGCATAATTTTTTTTTTACATCATCATTCCCCTGCCCTTATCCCAATTATTATTATTTGGGGTCGGCGCAATACGTCTTCTAGTAGACGTGTTGCTTAAAGTTTTGGCAATGGTTTTATAGTTGGCAGCCTGCCTGACACTAACCCTCTTTGGGAATACGATTGTTGGTTGTTTATCCGCCACCATTCGGGTGACCCAAGGTGCTTGGTACAGTGCACTGGGTCTTAAGGTCCATTAGTCGCCTTTTACGACACCCAGTGGAGGATATGGGGTGGTGCTATTCTTTATATCCGGACACCACACGGATATAAAGAATAGCAGCATTTTTTTTACCCGCCACCATTCGGGTGACCCAAGGTGCTTGGTACAGTGCACTGGGTCTTAAGGTCCATTAGTCGCCTTTTACGACACCCAGTGGAGGATATGTGGTGGTGTTATTCTTTATATCCGGACACCACACGGATATAATGAATAGCAGCATTTTTTTACACTCAAATATTTTTGTTTTATTTGAATCGGGGTGTAAAGTGAACGGACCCCTATTTTTTCTTTTCGCGATATTTATTAATTTTCATTCAGGATTTTCTTTTTGAAATTAGTGCATTCTAAAAATACGTAAGCGGCACATGACGTTACATATACGTTGGAATAACATGAAACAAAAAATTTGGTGAAATAGACGTTTTGATTGTGTATACCATTATGCGACAATCCGATGACATTACAACTGTAATTTTCAATATCTTCTTCATTCTGTTGTAGTTAGCATGGGTATGGTCAGAATTTGTTAAGCCGTACATAATAATATGACGTCACGATACTTGTTTTAATTTTTTCTCCAAAATTAGTAAATAATGTTTTTAGATTCCGAATAAGGATATAAAGAAAGAAAAATGTCGGGCCTGGTGGTCTGGTGGTCAGCGGCCCTTACTGCTGTAAATTTATAAAGAATAAATATTGAAATGGTGGCAATTATAACATATTGACGTCTGTTTTAGGTATTAAGGAAGAACTCATTATTGAGGTTATTTCTGTTTTAACTACACGAGAGGAATGTCTTTCCTTGACTTTGGTAGGGCTTCCAGTGTCATTAGCATTTACTTAGAGAACTACTTCATAAGCGCTGAATTTTCACCTCGCAACTATAACTGTCAGCATGTCGTTTAGCTTTTATCTTTGACAACACATCGTTTGTCAAAGATATAAACTTGAAACAGTTCGCCTAGGTATGGAGGGAACCCAGTACTACAAATGATCACCCATCCACAAACTGACCGCGGCGAGTGCGACTTAACTTTTTATCTCTTATCATCGCGTGATTATCAGCCCTTTACACTTTATTCTAGGCTGACCTCCTTTAATTTAGGTGACATCCCAAGATATTGTTATATCATTGGCGACTTGGTTTTCGCAGATTGTCTAATTAGATAGATGGCGTATGTATGTCAATGGGTAAAGGTATGTGTTGCCTACTGATTAATAAAGGGGTTAATTAATTTCTAAAGGTATAAATACTAAGATTTTGTTCCCTGATTATCAGTTCCTTGCTGAGTATTTTGAAGGTAAGATGGATATTTCACTACTATTTTTTAGTTTTTTATTCCTAGTATATTTGTGTTACTAATATTTTTTGTAAGTCTTTGTATTGCTATATCCGATTTCAAGATTTTTTCGTTTGTTTTTCAGATTTAATATTGTATCAAAATGATGACCATTAAAGCCCTGGTGTTCCTCATCGCGGTAGCAGTCGGATTACCACAAGTTGAAAAAATAAGTAAGTTCTATATTTCATTAATGGTTTATAAAGAAAAGATATTTATTTTAGAGAATAGAATAAGTTGGCAAAGGCTAAGGGTGCCTGTCCACCGGAGCGGAGCTAGGCTGCGGAGCGGAGAAACTCAGATTGATTAACCAATAGGATTGTACAAAATCTCCGCTCCTTGCAAGCCATTGGTTAATATTTCTCGGTTTCTCCGCTCCGCAGCCTAGCTCCGCTCCGGTGGACAGGCACCCTAAAGAGGGTTAGAAGCCAGTATGAGATAGTCTAACTGTCAACTACTGAAAGCGAGATAGTGCTTTACTGCTTATAGCATTGTCTCACTTCCACAACGGCAAGGGAGCAAGCTAGCGTTTTACCGCACGTAGCATTGTCTTACTTAAACAACGGCACGAGATCTACTTCGGGAGCCTTTTTAGACTAGTAGATGTGTTAAAATAATTCACAGAAACTGCATGTACCGTACAAAACTAACTGAGTGGCCTGTTGATCTAGTAGTTAGTGACCCTATTAGCAGTAGTGCTATACCGGAGGTCGTGGGTTCGATCCCCACCCAGGACAAATGAGAGAATGATGAGCACAATTATTTTTTCTGCGTCTGGGTGTAATTTATCTATAATATGTATGTATTTAGAAATTGATAAGTATGTTTATCGGTTATCTAGTACTCATAACACAAGCTACTTAGTACGCTTAACTTGAGACTAGATGGCGTTGTGTATGTAAAAAAAAACAAAAAGGAAACGATACAGTGCAGAACAATTAAAAAATCAAAATATTGTCATACTAATCATTCTAATGAAACCTATTATTCTTCCAGTTGACTTCAGAGACGAGCGATCTGTAAGCAGTAACATAGTGGATGCTATTGAAGACGTCTGCCAGACCATCAAAGACGTTGGTCTCGATCCTTTGTATATTGAGAAACAAGAAGTGAAATATGAGTTACCTGTGCCAGTGTAAGTTGGTTTTTGTACTAATGTTCTTAAACTTTCGTGACTTGTACGAGTTGACTGCGAGTCTTATTCGCGATATAATTCGATATTTCTTTTCTCCCGACGTTTCGGTCGAATTATATCGCGAATAAGACCCGTTTCTCGTCTAAAATATTTTTGTACTATTTTATAAGGCGTAAAGCTAACGACTTAAACTCAATCAGAGTGAAGTGGGATATGTTGGTCTGACAAAAAATTATCCCGTTTCTGCCTTGACTGGTTGACTTGACTCAGCTACGATTTTGACGCCTTTCTGACTTTAATACTTTAAGCTTTTGTGGTTTGAATCAGACCTGTTTTATTGTTTACGGAATTGTTTTGTTTTGTCGTTTGCGGGTTTGATAACGTTTAAGCAGGCGTTTATTTATTACAATGGGACAAATTCAAGTCTTTTAAAAGGTTCACAAACTTTTCGTATTTTAATACTAACTGATTTTTTATTTGTTTTTCAGAATCTTCAACGGTGCTGGTTTATTAGAAGATGTGAATAGCAACGGTTTAAGTGACGTTGATGTCAAGAAAATGAGCTACAGCCTCGTCACCAACCGTCTCAACTTCGACATTGAAATACCTAAAATTGTATTCGGTGTTGGTAAGTAAGATTTTGTTATTTATCACTTCCAACTACTAACTTGAGAGCATACCAGTACTACTGTTAAAGTGAGACTTGCAGATAACTAAATAAAATGTTTGTTACAAATAAAATATTCAGAAGTAGTTCATATACAATAATCTGGGGCTAGTTGATAGACTATGGTTGACTAGTAGAGAATGCCTCAATAAAATTGAGAATGCAACTTTAATAAGGCACTGTCATTTAATAAGCAGATTAAAATAATTTCAGAGGGAAAATTTTAGATACCTTTATTGTTCTTCTGAGTCGAAAACTTCATAAATACTTGAAAAAATTGTAAAATTAATTAGCAGTAATGCAACAATAGGTAAAAGCTATTTTTCTTTTTCAGGCGCAGCTTCAGCCAAAGCCACGTTCTTTAGTAACAGATTTAACCTGGAATCTTCTGGAAAGTAAGTATTTCCATAAAAAAATACTTACTTTCCTTACTTACTTACACAGTGAAACTATACCAACTTTCACTGTGCCCATGAGAAAATTACAGCATAGATTATTTGATCAATCAACTTATTTTTGAGCACTTAATACACAAGATGACGAAAATTACTTTGAGATTGACATTTAAAACTTAAAGTGCTTTTAGACCATTTGAAGGTTTTTCTATCACAAATCACTACTAGAAAAGGATGAAATAAGTTTGATATTCTGGAACTGCGCACTTATCACGCGAGTCATTGGACATGTAGAAAATAATGTCTCAAACTACCTTTTTAAGACCTGCTGGAAATAAAACCTTTTTTAAATTTTGATGGTTAATTTGTGTTTTGTTTCCAGGATTGAGATCCAGCGTATCCGCGTGGTCGGCCACGTCCGTGTCAGCATCGGTATCATCTCCGGCATCACCGTCCGCAATGTCAAGATCACCTTCACTTTAGGAGGCATCGATGTAAGTAGCACTAACGATACTTTGCTAAGTGACTTTCTGAAATGTATGTTTGTCTCTATATTCCCTTTGGCAATGATAAAGACAGCTTATATTTTACATGATAGTTGAGAGATGCATTTTGCTATGCGTCTGATGTACACCGGTCTTGATAAAAGTTATAAGTTTAGTAGAATTTCATAAATGAGTAATTCATATCATACCTCTTCGATACGACTTAACAATACAACTGCCCATTTTTTTCCCACTTATGGGAGGCAAAATACTTTAAACAACTGAGCCTTTATTTTTTTGCCTTTAGTTGTCATCTTAGCTCATTCACGCACCCCGGCTCTGTTGCTAACGATTTGATGAATGATAACAAATTGTTTATTCCAAAAAGTATAACTTTCTATCATTATTTTTTAAACAATCGTAGTCCGTGTTCGTAACCGTCATCTTGGGTGGATGAACCCTATTCGTACGTTTTAATTTCATGACATTATGTAATAGAGAAATACAATACATAGACATAATTCGTAAAACCCGATCAAATTTCAATCCAGTTAATTATTTAGCAATCTTGTATCTTTCTTTTACATACCTACCTCTGTATATTTTATCTTCTTTTCCAGTCTGATGTCAGACTTGCCCTGCAAGGCCAAGATTATTCGGACGCCGTCAACAAGTTCTTCGGCATCACCATCCCCAAAACTTTGAAAGATCACAGTGTAAGTAGTACCTACCTTTTATTTCTTAACTTCTATAGGGATAGGCTCGAAGTCAGGATGTAAATGACTGGCCTGTTGGACTAGTGGTTAGTGGCCTTGACGGCTATAACAGAGGTCATGGGTTCTATCCCCTCCCAGGACAAATGTTTGTGTGATGAACACGATCATTAATTGGTTCTGTGTCTGAGAGTAATTTATCTATAGTACATGTATTTAGAAGATCAGTTGTCTAGTACTCATAATACAAGCTCCGCTTTCTTTGAGACTAGATGACGTTGTGTGAAAGTCGTGCAATATTTATTTATTTATCAATCTACATATTATAATCCGACTGACAGCTTATTCAAAAATATTTGAAGACGCATGTTGTTGTCTTTATCTAAACAAAAACCTCGGTAAAGATAAACGACTTCCGCATTAAGGAGTTTAATGCTATGACGCCAGAGTGTTAACAATCCTTCAAATCACATGCGCAAAATAAACCCAGATTTAAAACATACTTGCAGCTGTAGTTGGCTTAGTGACTCATACCATTGAAAACCGTGCAATCAATAATAATTCTTGACTGGATTATCTGTATTTTAATAAACATGTGAGATTGAAAAACCGATTTCGAGTGTTATAAGTTAATATATTTGATGGACTTTTGAGAAACGCTAATTAGCCTAGTATACAAGATAGCCACTCATTTTCATTTTACACCTGTCGGTCGGTCTGTCGGTCTACTGCAGTTTTTAACCAATCTTGCTTGAATGTGTCTTTTCTTCGGTAGGGCAGTCTGTTATAGATTTAATCATTTTCGTGGTCTTTTAAGTAACAAAAACCTCTCGTCAATTGTTATGTATGAATTCAATTTCGTATGGTTTATCTCGCGTATCAACATCAAATATTTTGTTTATCTAAAGCTTAATGCTAGTTTCTAATCATATTCATACTTTTAGTTGATGTTCATTGTATGATAAAGGACTTACTATCACTTGTCTTTTAGTATTCATATTATAATTTGTAATCTCAGTGGCTTGCACTTGGAGAGGCCTATGTCCAGCAGTGGACTGCGATATTCTGATGATGATGATAATTTGTGATGATTTTATTTAAATTTATTATGTTTTCTTCTTTCAGGACGAGATAAACGAATTGTTGGAGATTTTAATGAAGGACTTAATTAACGAGTTTTTGAAGAAATCTAAAGTTATAGCTTAATTATTTTATTTTGATATTTAACAAATATTTTAAGGGTAATTGTAATAATCTGTAATTTTTAAGATTAACTGTATATTATCTTTTATAATCACTGTTTTTATTAATTATATTTCTTGTCTCTAATGAATATCAATAGTGTAAGTAGTTTTATAAACAATGTATTTGGTACAATTATAAAAACAATAAATGTTTATTAAATAAAAAAAAACTTATTTTTATTTTTTTGTTGGTGATTTGTCAATGTTTACATATCCAGATGTATGGCCCGCACTGATGACTGTCGAATCAATGTGCGTATCACAAAGTAATTATCACTCTTAATGGAAAACATCGTGACGAAATCAGCACACCTGAGAAATATTCAAGAGTGAGCTATGTATATTCTATCTTTCTTTTTTTAACGACTCTCGCGCAAAAGAATTTAATCCTTGTATCGCGCGGGGTCTCAAAGGCATGCAAGTCATATGTTCAAAGACCCAGACTCAGAACAAGCTTTTGTGGATCGCACAACTTCTTGTCCAAAACGGGGATTGAACCCGCGACACGTCGCGTACAGTGGTAAATGGCGTGATGATTGTCATTTGATATAATATTGTCTCCGGGCCGAATTCGGTCATGATGGCTAGTGTTACTATGACACCGGCCAGCTATGCAGACATACTATTAATAGTGCACAAGCGTTTGCGCGAACACAGGCGCACTCTCTATTCCTTTACTCTCATAGCCCTATAGGATGGTAATCCGACACGACAGGAGAGAGATCAGGCGCAGGACCCATATTTTTAAACACGAAAGCTTTGATATTTATTTCTCAACCGCACACAACATTTGAAAAGTCAATACATCTCGTGGGGATCGAACTCGAGACCTTCGACTTGACAGTCCTATGGTCTTACCACTAAGCTATTACAGCTTCAATTTGATATAATATATTATGATAAGAACAAGAATGTTTATTACTTACAAGTAGATAATCTATTTGAAAAAAGTTAGAAAAGCAATCAACTTGATAAATCTCATAGTAATAAACAAATGAAGAACGATTACGTCGACTTATCACTACTTAAAAACAATTTTTTTTGATCAATGAAATATATAATGAAATATTATTTATGATAGAATCCTAATTAGTAATTATCATAGTTATAGTATTTTATCAAGATTTGATTGGTTGCTTATCAGAAGATTGAGCAAATTATTTGTCGTACGATTTTTACAGGTGTCAACTACATAAATGATTAGCCCTGCATTGATAACTTTTATATCTAAAGACATCCTTAGTTTAATAAACAATGTTGTACATTGTTTTAGACTTATTAGTAATATGATAAACATGCAATACCACGTCATACCGCAGGTGCTTTTCGGCAAAATTGTCTTATTCATTGGATTAATGTAGCGCATTTGTTTCAGGCATTTTATAGTATCACTAATTTTCTATTTGACTGTATGAATAGATAGGCAGGTAGGTTACGCTTAATTCCATATTATAATAGTACATAATGGTTATTTGGTGCCACAGTAGACAGTCTCGTATTACAGCGAAGTTATCTCCCCATGGATTGTTTGTACAAAACTCATACAAATATTAATAAACCGATACAATCATAATTATATGACCTAGGAAACATTATTTGCTCTGGGTACGGTAGAGTTCTTTCCTGTATTAAGAGTCTGGGTATCCTTACTTAATTCAAAACATGGAAGCAATTTAATTTGTTAGGCTTTTGTGGCACAGCATGACTTAATGTTAAACGAAACTTTGTTGGTAGAAAGCAATAGTAACAAGTTCCTGACCGATTCCAGCCACTGAAGCTAGTGGATCGCCAGCTGCACAAAACATATTATAGTGCACAAGCGTACACTACGATGATGTATCTGATCGGGTCTCCTTCCATCAAATATGGCAGGGGGATGATGGTTGAACTGAAAGGGTGCTGCTTGCGACGGCTGGTGTATCTGAGGAACTTAGTCTCAGTATTGACCTCAAATGTTAGTGAATCTGTCACGCTTTTTATTACATCACTTTATTATTATATCGTAACATGAAAAACAGCATGCTGTGTGGTGAAGTTTGTTGCGCCCTTACTTCTCCGCAGTTAGAGGATAGGCAACGGTGAAGTGTGGGATATAGGGGGTGCTGTTTATTACAATTTTGACGTGCGTTTTGAATAAATATTATAACGTTTTATTTTGATAAAAACAGGTGTAGTTTTAGTTCCCTTAATTTTATATCCCAGTGAGGTAGCAAGCGAAAACGGCTAGAGAAAAATCATGCGCAGAACTCACATTCAGCGGAGGATTCAGGAATTTTTAGAAATAGCCTGTACAATTTTTGCTGCCCTTACCTACACAAATATCTTCTGCTACGTAATTTTTAGGGATCCGTACCCAAAGGGTAAAACTGAACCCTATTACTAAGCCTCCGCTGTCTGTCTTTCTGTCTGTCTGTCTCCAGACTCCATCTCATGAACTGTGATAGCTAGAAAGCTGAAATTTACACAAATGATGTATTGCCATTGCCGCTATAACACAAATACGAAAACCTGAAAAAAAAAGTATTAAGATGGGCCCCCATACAACAAGCGTATTTTTTTGCTCAATATTAAAAACGGGAACAGGTAGACGTTAGTATGATAGTACGGAACCCTTCGTGAGCGAGTCCAACTTGCACTTGGCCGATTTTTGTCATTGTCAACAATGTCGTTGAAACTTTTGGATAATAAATAAGATATGAATTGCATTAGCGCTTAAAATGTACCTTGTACGAGCGGAGTAATGTGTCTTACCTACGCAATAATGCACATTTGATAAACGTGATTAAATAATTTTTATTGCACTGGCGAATAATTCACAAATTTAATACATTCATTTCTTTCTAACTCGTAAATGATGATGAACAATGAAATAACCCCTCGCTGATTCATTCATTTCTTCATCAGGTGATTCATCAGCATTTCTTTTGTTTCATTATTTTTACAGGTATTTTGTGTATTCGATTGACGCAATTAGTGTCGTTACCATTTCTTCAAAATACTTATTGAATACGTTAAAAAAATACCGCAATCGGTAAAAAATACAACAAATTACATACTAAATTTGCCACACTTAAAATGACGAGAGAGAGGAGAGCCATCAACAAAATTTGTCGCAATCTTTCTGTAAGGTATCAGAAAATTGACATCTAAACTAAAAATCTTTTTGATCTCTATGAAGTATTATTCCTAATTTTCTACCACCCTAAGCTCAGGCCTACTCTGTCTGCTGGTAAATCGTCAGGGCTGACATTTTTACTTTGTGCCAGAAATTTAAATGTTTAATGTACCTTATTCTTAAAACGCACACAACATCGAACAGTCCGTTTTAGCCTTGGCAGCGAAATCGAGATTTGCGGTCTTACCAATAGACCATAATTCTTGGAATCTCGGTTGAACATAACATCGCTTAGGATCTTTATTAGAGCGACAGGTTATGCTGGAAAAAGTGGAAGGCACGAGATCACGTGGTAAATCACCTATGCCGTAAACTGGCCAAGTGAAATCTGCATTAAGGAACCATGTATCAGATTGCGACAGTCGGTCAATAGAAGAAGGTGGTGGGAAGTCATATGGACAGCAATTTCCGCAGCTGCAAACGACATGGACGGCTCCTGTGACTATTATGCCAAAAGTGTAACGACTAAGAAAAATATGCATATCCATGTGGGCCATACGGCTCTTAACTAAACGTACGAGGGAATGAATAGCTGGTTGTTTAGAACCAATGGGAATAAAATTACTTAATCTGCGGGACTTGGCTAATACATTACAAAGAGTTAAAGATAGTCTACATATACATACATTCCTAAGAAACCTAAATCACATTCATAAAATTGAAATCATGAATCCACCTTATAGATAACGACGAGTAATCGAAAAACCAGATTGTTTTTGTAAGAATTAGGCATTTTATTATGAGATTACACGTTAATTAATATGCTTATCGTTAGATAGCTATATAAATACGGTAGGGACAGGTCAGAAAACATCACAACGGGAGTTGGAAAAGGTGAGACGGTACCCTCAAACATTATTTTTTATAAATTTTGTTTAATAATTTTGTAAGTTTTTTTCGTAAATATACTAGTATATCAAACAAGTGAATTAAGAAAGATTAAAGAACTACAAAATAACTAGTTAGAAAATCGAGATTTTTAAGGAGTAAAAGTGGATGCTCTATATCGCTTTGATGACCTAACTGCTCTACCCCCGGCCGGCGGTAAAAAATATATTTTTTTGGTCTTAATTAACTCGTATTTCTTGTCTTCAGGTAACTCAATCAAAATGAAAAGCTTCATCGCGTTCGCTTTACTGATTGTTGGCATTAGTGCCAATGCCCTTCCTTCCTCCGATGGTAAGTGCAGTGTCTCTTTATGATCTAATTTATATAAAAAAATCACCATGAATATTGTGAGCTGTGACAGTCGTGTCATTACAATTTAACTTACGACCTTCTTGAAACTTCTTTAAACTGAAACGATCGGCATTTGTTCTATCTGAGGCCTACCACTTTTTGAAGTGAGACTGAGACTGGCATTTGTTCTAACAGATGCCCTGGTAAACCACAACTTTGAAAGACCTAATTTTGTAGGTGGTGGTGTAACGAAAAAAAAAAACAAAAATACAGGCGGTTCGGCGACGGCCGCTCTGAACTTTCGACACGAATCTCTTATTCTTATTACTAGTAAGAAATATCAAATAGCGTGTATAAAAATTTGTTAGCCGGTCTTCTTATTGATCAGTTCAAGCTTCACCCGATTTTTTCAACAATCAGGAGAATGTAAATTGAAATCTAAGTGTCTTATGAATAGAATGCAAAATCATTTGTTTTTTCTTTACAGTTGCTCCCCTCGATACCCGTTTCGTGACTGACGCTATTGTTGATGCCATCGAGGAGCTCCAGCAAGACATCAGGGATGCTGGACTTGACCCCATCATCATCAAGAAAGAAGTCTTCTCTTACGAACTCCCGGTACCCACGTAAGTAACTATTTCAGATAAAAACAATGGTACAAAGTAAAATTGACCCTATTTCTTCAGAAGTACGGCTCTCTATCTAAAGTTTTAAATAAATAGTAATGAATTCACTAAAATAATCTAAGTTATTCTTGCTTTTTACTTTTTCATCTCCTCCTCTCAATTCTTTCGATTCTATATTTTAAGGAGTTTCTATTCATCTTTCGTCTACATAGTCGTAACCATCTAAAAATATGTGGAAAACTTAATTTTCGTTATATTACAAACTACAGTCGATGACTGATACGTTAGGAGGTGGTGGTGAGACCCAGAGAGCTTACCTCTACGTCTTAGTAATTGCATCATGAAACTGTAATTATAGGTCACTATTCAATGAACTCTTCCATAACTATAACCATCTTACGTTGATCGGCCTGTAAGACTCCGATCTTGTAATTAACCCTATTGTCTTTCTCCCTAGCATCTTCAACGCCGCCGCTTTAGTCGACGACCTCTACGGCTTCGGTCTCAGCAACATCGTCATCCACAACATCAACTACGCCCTCCTTGCTTCCCGTTTGGACTTCGACATTGAACTGCCCCTCATCCACCTGTCTGCATGTAAGTTCATTAATTTTTTCTGCTACTTCTTAAAACTTGAGTGAATTTTCTAGAATTTATAGCAGGGATACTGAATTTATGTAATTTATCTTGGAAAATGTTCTGGGTTTGCGTAAATGATGGGTTATTTACCCCAGCTGTGGTTTTGAGTTGAAAATACCGATGGGAATTTTGAGTATTCTTCCTATTCTTTGAAAAATAAATACAAAACGAAAAAGAAACCTAAATAGTACTTTTTCATGTAATATTTTCTGTTCTAACAGACTAATTAGATTTTGACTTTCACGTCCAGTCACTATACCCATTAGCACGTGTGTAATGAAAAAAAAAATAAAGAACCAAGGAGATTCACAATTCTTTAAAATTTGGACTTAATAGAAAGTTTGACTAATTTACCCATTTATTGCAGACAAAGTCATTGCTGAGGCTCACCTCTTCCGTGAAAGCGCAGAAGGTTCCATTGACGGCAGGTAAGAAATTTGTGTCACAATTTAGGATGATATTTAGAGAATAGATGATATGTGTAACACTTTTATGTTCATGCATCCATCAAAAGAAAGTTTTTTGTTAGTACTCCGTAAATAAAATTAATTAAGCTTGTGATTACACCAAAGGATTTAAGGAATTATCATCACTAATTAAATGTGATGATAATTCCGCTAATAAATTGCTAATAATATTATCATCAGGAATTTCATTTCCTGTGACATGTAGGGTCTTAATAACAAATTAATTTATCTCCTTTTTTGTGATAGTATTAGTAATGCGTAAGAAGTCGCGGGCGACAGCTAGTATACATAATTAGACGCGTAGTAAGTGTAGTCAAGGCTCATGATTGCCGTAATTTCAGTAATAAATCATACTTTTTGTGTCAAAATCTCTGTAATAATCCCGGATTAATCTAATTCCAAAGATATACTTAATTACCGGAGGTTTCTTATCAACTGATATTAATACAAACGTCATATTAATCGAAATAATCCTTAAGTCATATCCAATACCAATGGAATTGCATTGATAAACTGATAAACATGTAACGGAAATGTATTCGTATGATCCATGATCATTCAAAAGGGAAAAACATATTAGCATGACTAATAATTTAGAAATGTGGTAATTTACTACCAATGAAATATATGTGTAATTTATCTGTAATATGTATGTATTTACATATATAAGTACCTGTACTCATGAGACAAGACACTCTCGTATACTAAATTTGAGAATAGAAGGCGTTGTGTGAATTTTGAGAAAAAAAAGCTACTGGCTAGGGAACAAAGTAACTTGTGACATCGAGAATCCTATAAGCCCTGGCTGATCACCAATATAACAGAGATTGCTGAACATGTCGGTTCGTAAATCTGACTTTGTTTGAATTTTTTACAAATTTTACATTAAAAACTAAGATTTTACCATCAGATCTAAAATTAAGACTTGTAGTTGTAGAGCTGACATCTGTCTTTACTATTATAATATGTCATACAGTGTACCGCGCTTCCACAACCAAAAAAATCTTACTAAAGTTCTACATTCTTTTATCCTTTAAAATAGACTTCTGCAGTAAGAAATTTCATCCTTGTATCGCAGGGGGTTTCACAAAAATTCAATTCAAAAACGCCCAGACTCGAAACAAGCATCTGTGGATCGCACAAAGACTTGTTCTCCGCAGGGATCGAACCCGAGACTTGTCACGCACAGTGGTAATTGGCGTGGTTACCTATACGACTAGGCTATCTGTGCAGTCAAGGACAGTTATTAGCCCCTTCAGTCTATTAAAGCTTTGCTTGTCGTCTGATCATCAACGCAATTCGAATCGTATGTCCTTTGTTATAGAATCGACATCCGTTCCATCCGCGTTAAGGGAGCCGCCTTCGTCAACATCGGAATCATCTCCGGAATCTCCATCGGCCGGCTTGACATTGACTTCTCCCTCGGAGCCATTGACGTAAGTATTTTATTAGTTAGAGTTTGTTTGGAACTTAAACAGAGCAACGTTTA